>OY821755.1:51297479-51514923 GCA_963682095.1 Potentilla sterilis | reverse complement strand
TAAGGGGATTGTCGAATCAGCTTTCAAGCAAGGTCTCAGGTTCGGAAAGTTCTCGTATGTTGTACGGGTGGAGGTCCCACAGGCTTACGATGAACTGATGGCAATGGCTATTAGGCATGCCCAGGCAGACCAGGAGACGTACGAGATTCTCCTGCACAAGAGAAGACATGAGGAGCTGGGGCCTGCCCGACAGGCAGTCAGAAACTAGTAGCAGGGCCAGGACAGGGGCCTCATCCAACCAAAGGCCTAGATGTTGGGGGAACCAGACGCGTCGGACGGACAATTTTGACACCCCCCCAACGAGGTGGAAAGCCCTCGCCCTACCAGCAAACCCGCCCCCTGGCAGTCATGCCCACAGACCGACAAGAGGTATTCTCCACCTTAACCTCTTCTTACGAGGATATCATGTATGAGAACTGGAGCAACATCCCTCCGCCGCCAAAGAGAAAGCACCCAAAGGGGAACCTGACCAGAGCGCAGACCGGTAAATACTGCTCCTACCACGATGAAGTCACACACCGAACAAACGACTGTCTTGCCTTGACAACAACAGTTGAAGGACTAGTCAGCCGCGGCGACTTGCAGCTGTATCAAGGTGAACCTGGCATGTAGGAACTGTGCGGGACAAAGATTTCTATCCCGCCCCACCAAGGCTAACCCCATGCCTCCCCCGGTTCAAGCCCGCAGAGAAGCTAGGCATTTCCAACCACTCACCAGCCCGAGAACAAAATGCTAATTTTTCCAACATAATTAGCTAGGCACTCCAACCGGTTCGACCGATGTAATTTCAGAAGTTATTCCAACTTTGTTTCCAACTAAGTACAAAGGGCAAATCATTGGTAGCCAAGTCAAAGAGCAAATTGAAACAGGCATAACACATACTCAGGCAAAATGTCTATTCATTAAAACTCAGGGCAATGCTTACAGGGGACTACGCCCACCGGCAATCAATCCGGTGGGAGTGCAAAAAAAAAAAAAAAAAAAAAGAATCGGAGGAAATTGTACAAAGTATGGAGCCTGCTACGGCACTCACGCCTGCTCCCTCCGCCTCAGCAACCTCTCCTTCAGTCGCCGGTCCACCTGCTGCCCCCTCACCAGCCTGCTTGGTCTATCCCTCCAACTCCTCTTCCGCATCTTCCTGCGGTTCCGGTAGCTTTGAGGTGTCGAGATAGCCCTTAGTCTTCCAGTTGTCAAAGGCATCGGCTATACCCGCCTCCCGAGCCCGTTCCAGCAGCTCAAGAAGCTCATCGCTTTCCTGATACTTCTTGACAGCCTTCTGGTACAGCTCCAGGTCATTCTCATCGACCACCTCGTGGGCATAAGCGGATACCGTCGCCACCCTCCCCCTGGAGCTCCTCGACCTTGGTCTCCAGCTCGGTCCCTCTCCTCCTCCAGGCCCTTCTTCTCCTCTTCAAGAGCGTCGAACTGGGCCTCCAGCTTGGCCACTTGCTTCCTGGCCCTCTCCTCCAACCGGGCCTTCTCCCGTTGAGCTTGGATTTCTCCACCTCTAGGAGGTCCCGAGCGCTTGTCAACGCCGCCACCTGCTTCTTCAGCTCCGGCAGCACTTCCCTTGCATCTGACTGATACAAGTGGTACAGCAGCTACAGTTTCACAGGCACCGGTTAGAAAACAACAAACCACAAAATAATGTTGAGAGGATACCAATGGAAAACTACCCTTACCTGGAGAGCCATCTCTTTAGTTTTCAGCCGGTGCCCCTCCGGCCTCCCTCCCGGAGCCCCCAGTCTTATCCAGCTCAATGCCCCTCACATCCATGAGCAGGCTCCGGACGAAAGGCTCGTCCGGGCAGCCATGCTCCGGTCCTACTACTGCAGCAGGAGTCTTCTCCACCCCCGATGTTCTGTGCCGGCAAGCAGCAGAGCTAGAGGCCGCAGGAACCTTGCCTTGGGCGACAGTGGTGCCACCACTCGTCAGCTTCAGCCGCTTGGCCTAGCCCTCACCAACCGACCGGCCGGTGAACGTAACAAGCGCGGAGGCCGGCATCTCCCGAGTTCTCCTGCTCCTCCTCTTTTCCCCCAGATCAACCTGCAAGGAAGAAGATCGGGCTGCAAACAATGGGGACCGGGCGACAGTAGGCACCGGCCCCAATCGTAGGAAAATCGTTCCAGCACCATCTGGGGTCTTGGGCGGCCTGCCGGGGGTCGCCCCTGATCCAGACGCTCCCCAACATCCCACTACAGGAGTCCTTACGCGTTTCAAGACGTAATTCTCGTCCGAAACATCCAGGGCAACGGGTTCGTCGTGTAGGGTCAATTGGACGGTTTCCCGGTTAACCGTGGCCCGCGCGGCGACATCCCCCTTCTCCTTCAGTTTGGAGACTAGATCTCGGTTGTCCATCGACAACATTTCGTGGGCTTTAATGGCCGTCCGGGCAGATACACCTACAAAACACCAAGCAACGAGGTTAGACAAAACACCAACTAATTCAACAGGAACTGGTACAACCACTCCACATTCCACCACCCACCGGGATTCCCCCCCCCCCCCCCCCCCCCCCCCCCCCCCCAGGCTATACAGTTCCAGCACCTCCCGACGGATGAAGTTGCAGGAACTACGCTCCTGTCGGACCAGCACCCAAATACCCGGGCGATTCTATCCCTCTCCAAGTCAGACAGCTTGTACGACTGATCGTCAATCGGCTGAAAGGCCCCGGGAACGCGGTACTTCCTACTCCTCTTCTGCCAATTACCCCCCGCCATCACCACCTTCTTCCTCCAATTGTTATTAAGCCAGGAGGGCAGGCAGGTTATCACCGGTTTATAGTCCCGGGAGAAAAAACTCACACACCCCCGGGCCTTACTCTTCTTCGAGTACGTCAGTCTGTACAGGGCCCGGAACTCGTTCACCGTAGGGAAGCTCATATCACAGAGCCAGTAGAGACACCCTAGACCCAGTAGTTGCCTCCACTGGTTCCCGGGAAGTTGTGTCGATGATATCTTAATGGAACTAAGCAAGTACTGCACAAAGTTCGGCAGCGGGAGAGAGAACCCATATCGAAACTGGTCCTCTTGAATCGCAACCCAGCCTTCCTCCGTGTTGCAGGCCGACTCTCCGGCATACAGCGGTCGGAGATCTATCTCTCTGGGAATACTCCACCTGGCCCGAAACGTGGCAATCTCCCCGGGATTTAAAGAGCCCTCAGGCTTGTCACAACCTATGGTCCTATTCCCATCCACAAGTGTGTAGCGCGGTGCGCCCGCTGGGTGGGTCGTGCCCATGGACACTCCATAGGGAGCATCCTCATGTCCTAGAGACCCAGACGGTGATGCCTCACTAGTCGAACATGCGACGACATCTGGCCCCGAGGACGAGGAGGCAAGCCAGTCCTCCATCCTCTCTTGATCGCCTGACACCGGTCGTCGGGCGGCCGATTCGGAGGTTTCATTGGAGCTCCTAGAATCCATGTAACCTAGGGGAAAGAAAAAAAAATTGAAACCCTATGGCCGGTCAGAAATACAACACAAACAACGGCCGCGGGGCTGCACGAGGCATGTAACGCCTCAGCACAGCCCCACAACGGCCACTCAGCTTATCAGCCGAAAATCTCCAGATGTCGATGAGATTCGGTACCATCGGGGTCACATCCAAAGGGCAAACCGAGATACAACCATGTGCCAGTCGGATCAACCCACAAACAAGAAAAGAAAAAAAAAGTTTAAGAATCACAAGTGCAGAACTCACCGATTGGTATGAACGACGACGGAAACTCAACAACTGGAAAACACCAAGCAATTTTGTTGAACACGCTGAACAGGGGAACACTTCTCAGCCGAAAGCAACAACACACGAAGTAGCAGAGGTTTATATATAGGTCAAGTATCCTAAGCACCCCTTCAGTCCCCCCCCCCCCCCCCCCCCCGCAAACTGAAGTAGGGCAAGTAAAACGCCCCCGGATCCGAACCATCCATACCCGACCTTCCCCTCGCGGCACGTGTCCCAATATTAGTAACTTCCCACGCCATCATAACTAATGTGACTGATGGAATACCCCCTTCAATACATGTCAGACACTTGCCTCGCATGCAGAGGGTAGACACTTGCTCTCAGCTCTTCGCCGTCGGCTTGCTTGCAGTTAAAGAGAACTGTCGAGGTCCGGGCCCCTTCGACTCTTAAGATGAATCTACCTACGAATCTGTCGGCCAGTTACTCAAATGCCTCTATAGAGTTCACCAGTAACTCGTAAAACCAGCTGAGTGCCTCTCCGGACAGGGTCTCTTAGAATATGTTACAGCAGACGGCGTCGGAGTAACCCTTAGCACACGTTTGGGATCTAGGTGTTAGTATGGACAACCGGCCCCGGAGTACGCCAGCTTTAGTGACTTTTGGGTACTTGACTTTCCGGATTCCATAACCCGGGATGAGAAGGGTCCGACTCGCTCATTGAACCGCGCGCTCTCCGGCGGTCTCGCTGCCTTCCTCTCGTTAGCCTCCATCTGGGCCTTCATATCTGACACTGAGTCAGATAGTATTTGGAGTGCTCATGCGGTCGAGCTTATAGTATCACCCTCGAATGAACCACTTGCCCGCCGATTTCTGGGGACGATCTCCGGTGGCGCTGTGTTTGTCGGGAACTCCTCTCCCGCCACGTCGGCGCCTCTCTCTCCCCCTGATGACTGTCCCACCTCCTGGTGTGAGGACTTTCTTGGCGGCGGCGCAAATGATTTTGTGAGAGCGGCATTGTGCTGCTGTCCCCTTTCCAAGGCGGCCACCAGTGCGGCATTCACCGCTTCCATCTCTTGATACCGGGTATTGGCTTCTATCCTTTCCCGATTTCTCTCTGCTCGCAAGCGGTTGACTTCCGCTCTGATCACTTCTATCTCTCCCGCCATATCGTACTGGCCGGGATTGGAAAAATCGTCCAGGCTGTTGGTGGCAGCCAGCCTATCTTCCTCTCTGCTCGGGGAACCGTGGGACGCTGGTGCGGGTTCCAGGTCCCATACTTGGTGGGATTCCTCCGGGTCTTTTCCGCGCGCCCTTCGGTCGTATTCGCCGACCGTACTGCCCGGATCACGGTTGGTGGCAGCATTCTGGTGCAGCCGCCAACGGACTGCTCATGACTCGCCCCCGGGATTTTGACCAGTACTGGCTCCAGAACCTGCCGATCCTCCTCTGGACTTCTTTCCCTCCTTTCTTCTGCCCTTACAAACATACTTGCCGCGTAAACCCCCACCCCCCCCCCCCCCCCCCTTCATTTTTTTTTGTGATCCGTTGGCCGCCCAGTTCCCTTCCTGCTGGTAGGACAACACGTCGACTTTTTGAAACTCTTCCCACAGACGGCGCCAATTGTTCCTGTCAGAATCTTTAGACTCACAGAGACCGATGAATCTTGGTGTGAATCCTTCCTGCAAATCCTGCTAATTAAGGGAATACCGGGCGGGGCCAGTCTATCCCGCTCCGATGTCTAAGTCAGTATAGTTGGGATAAATTGATAACTTAAGCGAGAATAAGTATTTGGAGTATTGATTACTTATTAATGAGGGTAGTTGGCACTCATATATAGGCTGTCGGGTATGAGGACTGGCCTTAGTCTTCGATGAGGAACTGGCCCCCTTCTGCACACATTGCTGGGCTATTTCAGTCCCTGTTTGGGGAGCTGCCGTCCCCGGTTCCCGAGCCCCGATCACAAGTAAGACCTCCCCGGGCACGGGACCAGGTGTACGTGCTCGGCTCCCGTGCCCTGGGCCGGGTCCAAGAGACCTCGCTGCGGGTTTGGGGGCCTGGGTAGCCTCTCTATGGCTACTGTCAACAGCCACCATCTCGGAAATGAAATGATTTAACTTCAGTCATAATTTGAGAATAATTTGTGAAAAATGTAGGGGTAAAATTGTATTTTCGTTAACGTATCCAACCTTTTCCGGCGCGTATCTGAGCGTTTCTGATACACATTCGACGAGCACTCAAGAATTTCATATTTAAAAATCCACGGATACGCTAGGATAAGCGCTGGAAAAGGTTAGATACGCCTCGGAAACAATTGGACACGCTCAACTACATTACCGAAAAGACAATTTTACCCCTCATAGATCTAATAATCCAATGGGATTTAATTCGAAGTAGGTTCAGGCATACTTAGATAGTTGAAACGATTTCAATTATAATTCGAACGATTGATGCTATCTGACGTAATCCATCTAAAGAGTAACAAGAGTGACATTAAATAGCAGAACAAAGACTCCAGACGTACTCAAACCGGAAAAAAATTGACTACCTACCGATAAAACTTGTCTGGATCACAACTCTTTTGATACGTGAAGCTAATGCATGTACATGTATTCAGCAAGGGAAGGGTTACCTGCAACAAACATCTACGTAGAGGTCTCAATCTCTACATAAAATGTAAAAGTTTGAAATCAATGTATACCGGGAATGTTTTTAACTACCCTCAACAATCTGGGGTGATTTTTCAACTTACTGATGGATTATAATTACGGTGCCATCACGGTTTGGTATCAATATATTATACTACTGTTTGGTGCTTATAGACAGTAGTAGTAGTAGGTAGCATAGATCGATATAACTTATACCTACACGGGGAGATCATCATTGCTTTCATATTTCTAATAAATTATATGTGAAAGAAAATATAATTAAATTAATGATGAGAAAAGTAGGATTATTGTAAGCAACGTCTGTTCAAAACATTTACAGTTAATATAAAACTGCACACGTTAGTCATGCAACAGCAGAAATTTTCACTTTCTTTGTTAATTAAATATATAGAAAAGAAGAAGGAACGAAATTAAGAGCATCCGCACCCATGTTTTGGTCTTGCTCAAGCACCTGGTGGGTCTAGAAGCAAAATTTGCTTCAAGCAAATGAAAATCAAATTTTGCTCAACCAAATCGATTTTTTCACACACCCATTAACAATTTGCTTGAGCAACTCAGTTTTGTCTTGTTGTGAAATGATTAAAATTTTTTTACCGGATAGATTAACCATCAATTTTTCTTGAAATTGAAATTACATTGAAAATTGAAATTACATGAAATTTAAATTTAGTACAATACTATAACTATCATGGAAATAACACACGACCCGGGTGATAACAATCCGAATATGTTTCATCGGTAGGTTGATCTTCACTAGCTCCTCCTTCATTAAGGATTTCTAGTTTCCTCATGGTAAAATACTTTTTTGAGATTGGGGTCATAGCCTCCAAATTCATTGTCATGATCCTTGTGTCATTCTCTTGTTTCTTCAATTGTAACTCTTCTTCCGCCCTTGCTTCCTTCCGCTTTTGAATCTCTATGTACTCCGCGTAATAGTTAAGTTCGGCCTCATTTTGCGCTAGCCTCTTGGTATGCCATGATGCTTGGTCACTTGCAATAGTATGCAAAACCTCACTCGTTGCTCAATAGGAGTCTTACCATGTTTCTTTAGGCGCCTAGCTTCCTTTGCCGCCTTGGTTTCCATTGGTCTAGGCGGACTCGAGACAGTGGCCGTGTTGCTTTGAGGTGTTTCATTCAATTGGTCATCATCCAAATTGATGGCTGGAGCTGATTCGGTTGCGGAAGGAGTATCATCGTAAATACTTGCATATGGAGATGGAGTAGTGGGTAGGACGGGAGCGAAAGATGGATGATCCTTAACCACTTCCCAACATTCAAAATGTGTAAACTTTTTCTTCTTGGCATTATAGTAACATGATTGAGCTTGTCGTTCCTAATAAAAACGTATATTAGGTTCATATTTAATTACATAATTCCAACAAATTAGATACAATTTGAATTTAACCAAATTAGATATATTAAAAAAAATAATGTAAACAATGCTACATATTTAAACAAATTAGATACAATTTAAATTTAACCAAATTAGATATAGTAAAAAGAAATAATGTAAACAATGCTACATATTTAAACCAATTAAATACATAAATCACATAATTTAATTAGATATATAATTGAATAAAAATTATAATATATCATAAAAGAATGTAAACTTACTAGGTCCATTAACGAAGTGCTGCTAGCTATACGTTGATGTGCACCCGCCAAACATTCTCCCCATTTTTGTAAGAGTAGTTTGAACTTGTTGTAGTGCGAAGCGACGGCGATTCGGGTCCTCGGCTCCTTTGGAAGTTTCTCACCGGGTGCTAGCTTCCAATTTTCCATATAATCGGCAAAAATTGTCTCCCACAATTTGTCCCTCTTTTGTTTGTTACCGTCATATTCATCAACGCTATGACGGACAAAAGATATGCACATTTGTAAATCTTCGGAAGGAAGCCAATGGGAACCCATTGTTTTGGGAAAAAATGCTAAACGATTTGAGAGAGGAGATGGAGGAAGATGTGAAATTTGTTGTGCACAAATTGGTGTGAGTTGATTAAAAATTGAAGTAGTATTTATAGACAAATTTTTGGGAGAGTTTTGAAATTTTTGGGATTTTTTTACTATTTTTTGGGTTTATTTCCGTTCTGATCAAATAGTAGCCGTTGCCTTTGAATTCTGACCGTTGGATCAAAATTTCGGATTCAAATGGAAGACCCAGATTCATTCGACCGTTGCTGATTTTGTTGACTGGTCAGCAGGCCACGTGGCAGCCTATCATTGGCTATATTCAAACCGGCCACTGTTCATCGTCTTCCTCAGCTCTTTCCCGCGCCGTCACTTCCCGGGCTCTGTTAGCCGCAGTCCGGCCACTCCAGCCGACGTGCCACCCACCAAAATGATGGGCTCGACGCCCTCTTTCCTTTGGGACCGGTCTCAGGCGGTTTTGCTCGATGTGGGAGGTGCGACAACGCTCGGGAGCGACCGCCACCTTCGAGGGCGAGGCTCGGCTTCATCTCCGGTCCGTCCTAGAGCTCGGCAGCGTCCTCCACGATCTAGTGCGTCTCTCCAACAGCCGAAAAACGAAAAACAAAACAGCCCGGCCCCACCTCCTGCTTGAGCAAGCGTCGGAGCAATTTTTGCTCGAGCGAAGGCTCGAGCACGTTGACCCGTGGACTGCTCGAGCACTTCGCCTCCGCTTTCGACGCCGGTGCGTGCCCTTCTTCAGCCTTGCTCGAGCAGCTCGCCCGGTCCCACATCTTGCTCCACGCTTTGCTCGCCGGTGCGGGTGCTCTAAGTAAAAGAAAACATCAACGAGGCAAGGAAGCACTAATTTCCATATTATAATAGCGCTTAGATGATACATTTGCATCACCTACGTATTACTTTTTGGCAAAATGTTAAAAAGGATAAAATTGTTGTAGGAAATACTGAATTGGTCTACTCATTTCATTGATAATCCCCTTTATATAGGGTGAGTATTACAACGGTAATAGGAAATACATTAATGACAATAATGACTACATAATTATCTATCGTCAGTTACATTGACGAAGGCACATAATACGTTTTTCCTTCAACACTCTCCCTTGTGCCGAGTCAGAGATAGAATAGTGCATGTGGTGTTGCCTCATTAAAAACCTTGCCAAGTAACAAAAACCCAATGGGAGAAAATAAAACTTTGGTCGAAGGACAAAAAGAGCGCAACGCACCTATTACATTTGAAAACAACATGTATGTGCTAGACTCCCCCTGATGTCTGCACCTCCCCCTGATTTTTACATTAATCATGGGATTCTCCCTGATTCTTTCATTTGATCAAGGGAGCTTCAGTAACATTAGCATAGTTATGCATTTTCACATGTTTTTCCAAATATGACTTTGAGCAATGATTTAGTAACTAAATCTTACCACATCGTCCTCAGATCCAACTTGATTTACTTTGATCTTGAGGATAAGGTTGTTCATGAACTGAATGCATAGGTTCATATTTGAACATCAGGTTCACTCGTGGTATTACCTTCATATAACAAAATAGTCATAACTTCGTCTAGAGTATGAGTGAACCATTAAGAGATTTGAAATTGATCTGTGATAACAGATTTTCTTATCTCACCTTTAATGCGTTTTTCTTTACGCATAGTTAGCTATGACGTGGATAATTTCTTTATCATGTCACATTCTATGTAGAGATTGAATAAGCCCAAATCTTTCATATCTTTAATGAAAGAACGATTTGCGTTGCGTAGGCGCATAGTTAGACATAGCTTTACAAATTTACATCGAATGAGAGGTCGAGTCTTACATATTATGTTTAAGTACAATCATGCGTCATTGCACTTGTATAGGAATTTCATTTCCCAATACTTCTTCGTCATCTTCCTTTAGATGAAAAACGGATCTATTATTAGAGTAAAGACTTCGACTGATCATGGGAATATCTGTAGGCCTCACTTTATTCTTTAGAGTGCCTAAGCCGATTGATGGATGATCACCATCATTACAGTCCTTGAGTTCCATTTCAAGACTGTGCATTCCCAAAATCTTTTTCATTCTCAACTTAGGATTTACAATACACTGAGTTTCTCTTATTTCATTTAGAGTTCATATATATCCATAATGAAAACGCAAGGGCATAATTCATCAATCCATTTCTAATCAAGTAGTCACTTTAGTGAACGTTCCGATTTCTTTTGCAAACGTACTCATGTGATCTAGAGTCACTTGATTTGGGTGGATCAAGTCCGTTTAGGATCCTCATGTATATCTCTTAATTTAGATCCCCATAGAGATATATGTTTTGATCACTTTTCGTAAGCTGCATGTTCAGTTTTTCGGAAACTACCAAACTGACAAGGTAGTGGAGTGCAATGACATCCATTACGAGAGTTTGTCTCATCGTAGTCCATTACGAGAGAATATCTCCTCGTAGTCGATTCCAGTGCGTTTTTGAGAGACCTTGCGCCATAAGGTGAGTTTGCATACTCTTATTCTCATTACGCATTCTAACAAAGATATATTTGATAGGGTTTATATTTGCGGTGTCGGCGTCACCTGCCCAAAAGACCTATCTCTTTGTTTATACTGGATCGCTTCTTTCCATTAGGCCAGTTTACTAAGTTGACATTTTTCAACGAAGTATGGTTCGATAGTAGACTCATTATTCCACGTCCTCATGTACACTAGTGTAATGTGTTTGTAGAGATCTCTATACTTTAAGGATTGGTTCTAACATTTGAGGCGTCCCCCAATGATAACGACAATCCATAAATATTCTCATGAGACGGATTTGAGTATCACTGATCAATAGATCAGGTTGTGCCAAACTTGTTTTCTTCCTTTACACAAGTATGTATCGAACCTAAGGTGGCCTCCCCCTCTTCCTTGGAGAGCCACGGCCTGTGACACCATTTATGCCACTTATGGCGTCACCATGCCACCATCCATGGTGGCAGTGCAATACCCAATTCCTCTTGGGTGGTACCATGTCCTTTTGATAAAACACAATCCTTGCAGGTATATTTGCAGCAGGTTTATATGATCTCGTCACTTTAATGTATAAGACATCTGCACACTTTACTTTGTGTGATTTTGGGGATCGAGATGAGACACAGTGGGGACAAACCACGACAATTCCTGTCGTTCCACTTGAACATGCTTGTTCTTATCTCCCCCTAACGACGGGAAGACTGTCTCATCAAAGTGACACACCGCAAATCTAGCGGTGAGGAGATCGCCTGTCAAGGTTTCGACATAGCGGACTATAGCTGGAAGTTCATATCCAGCATAAATATTTATTCATCTCAAGTAACCCATCATTGTGCGCTGTGGCGGCGCAATTTTGGCACATAAAACATTTAATAGAGCTCAAGGATTGTAGATCCGTGTCAATCCAAAAGAGCTCAAGGATTACAAGTTCGTTTGAAATCCTAAAAAATTCTCACACATAGTCACCAGCTATGGTGTAAATTGGTTCAATGATGATGGCCATAGATGAAAAAGTAACGCTGCATGCAAAAATTGCATAACCCAAAACAGAAGTATTGGTGTGGTTTACCAATATTAAGACCATTACTGTAGTCGTTTTCCGTGAGACCAATTGGGTTTTTATATAGGAATATGATGTCCATTACAAATCCCATATAATAAGCCATAAAATCATCACACCTACGGAAATTAACCCGGCCTAGGTGCTTTGACTTTCTAGCATAAGCAGCATAAATTTTAATTGTGGATGGTGTCATGACACGTGACCAGCGTGTCGACACAACAACCAACACCATAAAATATCTATGGTGTCCGCAAGTTGGTTGAATCGATCCACTGAATCCTCTTTTGATTCAATATAACAACATAATGAGAAACTCATGTGTCCTTTGCATATGATGATCTCAATCATAATTGCTTTAACGAATAGGCTTTGAATGATGTACTTTTATCCATAAAATCATGACGGATAGGAGAAGCATAATAAGGTATAAATGCATATGCTTGTGCATCAAATATATTATAATGCCACATTGGGGGAGCGGCGGAATTTAGGAATTGAACATACGTCTTCAACCCTATATGACAATATTCGAGGATAAAATGTTCATTGATCGTCCTCAGATTCGTGTGTGAACCATATTCTTCTGGTGTTTGCTTCTATTTATCTAAAAATATGGGTGTCCATAGTAGTTTCTTTAATGTATGGATCACCATATCAAAGCCAATCTATGTCAGAATTCCAAAAGATCATTTTTTTATGACGTTAGATTTAATTAGCGGTTACTTAGAACCTACTAAGTTGACATATAATCTTCTCTAATACTCGTTTACATTCGCAGTCATTTAGAGGTAATGCAAAGGAGCTCAAATGAATTCTCACTTGTGTCTTTTTCACATGAAAAATCGTGGCATAAATTTCTTTATAATGTGGAAAACAAAATTCAATTTTCTTTTATCGCATAAATTGTCAATTTGACATATGCTCAATATATACATCGAAACGTAACTCAAGTTCTTTAGAGTAAATCGATGGGTATTGTAATAAAAGGGTATTGTAATCCCAGTTAGGCAAGTGCATTATGAATCCCAAAGGAACATATATTTAGATTCTTATCACTTTCATTATAGTACTACAGTTCTTCAGTACTATTGTGCTATTTTTGTGATATATTAGTACCATTGTCCTTCAGTACTATTATTCTAGGGATCACATGGTGCGTTTCTTTGCCCACAGTTCGTTGTGTCATGCCTATATTATGATATGTTGTTTTACTTTATGCAATACTTTGCAAAGTTAGATGTAGAAAATTGAATCATGTATATTATGAATAAAATTTGAATAATCTCAATTCCTTTAGAGAAATTTCAAAAAAAAATTAACATGCCAACGATTACATTTAGTCTTGTCCAATTTAGAGAGATAAACTTTAAGACCAAAAGTCTAATTTAGGACAAAAAGTCGTATTTAGGCGTAATAGCCTTTATAAGGATATGTGGTAAATTTAAAAGTAGACTAATCAAAGTCTATCTTGGATTGAGCCAGATCCTTTTTGCTCTTTTAATAGCTGCAATGATGAGATGTGTCATTTGACATATTCTTCCCAGATGTTATGTTTTTAGTTGTAAACTCATTTTCAATGTTATTGTTGGATATTGAAGATACTTTTCCAAAATCCGCGTATTTATATGATTCTTCATATTTATTGAAAGTCGTAGCTAATTCTTTGCTAGCGTATAATGTACGTATCAATAGTTCATTGAATTACAACAATGGCAGAGTGCTTCACTGCACATGACATATCCCCTATGTCATCTTTTTAATGTTACATTGTTTCCACTTACTTTTGGATGATTATGTGAATTTTACGTCCATGGTAATTACCCTTTGTTTTAGGGTCGTTGCATTACTTTGCCCAATTTGTTCAAGAATATATATATATATATATATATATATATATTTCTAAGACCTTACATCGTCATTGCCTTTTGATTTAGGGTTGTTGCATTATTTTACAAAATGTGTTCCAGAAAATTTCTTTTTCTCATACCTTACATTGTCATTGCCCTTTGGTTTAGGGTTGTTGCATTACTTTGCATAATTTGTTTCAGGGAATTTCTTTTCAGACCTTACGTTGTCATTCAAGATATTGAAATTATATATTTAGCTATTTACATAAAGCAGTTCGTATAAATATACCATGCTCAAGCCTTTGTTGGCTCAATAGGGGAATTTGGTACTCAAGTTCTTCAGAGCCCAATGTGTCAAAGTCAAACTGTGATGGTTAAACCATCTGTAAAATATAGGAAGAATAAAATATATTAGTTTCGCTGTCTATGACATTCACGACAACTAAAATAAACCAATATACTTTATGGAAACCTGATGCTTTGTGAAATTTCGTTATCACAATAAAATTTTTGATTTTTCCATATTCATTGCATGTAAAGCTAATGAAATTTCATTATCATTGCTTTTTATATAATCAAGAAGATATCCATGATGAAAAATTTTTCAAGAAATTAAAATTGGATCTCAAGACCAAAATTTGTAATGGTCATATTTTTCTTACTTCGTGAATATGCTTTATCACAATAATTGGTTTGTCCATTTTTATATTGTATTGCTCATGAGATTTGCATTATCATGGCAATGCTCAAATTAAATAACATGTTAAATAAAAATAATTATTGAACATAATAAAATAGACATATAATGATGCTCAAATTTCATAAATATATGTCATAATATAATAAGATAAGTTTGAGCATTATATCATTAACGATTTAATGAAAATGATAACGTTAATTAGATCTTACTTGTTAGTTTGCCAAATAAACTGCATATTAAGCGATTGTTCGATCTCCGACTCCAAATAGTCGTCACATATTAATCGTCGCATCGTAATTGATATGTCACATAAAAACAAACAATATTCATATGATTAGTCACTTTAATCATATATATTTCACCTTTATCATATAAATTAAATAATTTCATATGATTTTCACATTTAAACAATATCGATATAAATAGTCACACACTAAATAGTCATATAGTGAATATAAATTACTGTGTGGTAATTTCAAAAATTACCTTTGTATTTTACCTTAAAAAAAATTCCCTTTTTTTTTTTTTCGGGTTGGGTCAGGCCCAAGGGGTTGGGCCGGGTCGGGTCGATTGCAAAATCTACCGACAAAATTTTCGTTGGGAGAACTTCTGGAGGCAGCCTTTTCCCGACGAGCTGTCGTCGGTAGAAGCTGGATCGGGTTGCTTCAGATCAAGGCTGATCTGGGTCCGATGAAGGCTGGACGGATCTGGGTCCGGATCGGAGGTTGTTGGCGCAGGTCCGAGCCGGAGGCAGCGTCGTTGGCGCGGGTCCGAGCCGGAGGCAGCTCCTTTGGGTGTCCATATCAAATTGGAGGAGTTCCGATTGGGATCGGGGCGAGTGGGAGGAGCAGCCGATCGGAGTGTTTCGGCTTCGTCTGATCGAGGCAGCGGGTTCGACCACAGGGCGATCTGGAGGCTGGCGTGCGGAGGCGAAGGAGACGATCTGGAGGCTAAACCCTAAGCCTAGTTGAGTGGCGTCGAGGGGACCGGATCGGGGCGCTGATCAAGAGGGACCGGATCGGGGCGCCGATCGAAGGGGATCGGATCGGGGTCGAGCGGCGGGCCGGGACCGGAGTGGGACGGGCTGCTGCTGCGGCTAATCGAAGGGGACCGGGTCGGGATCAGGGCTGCTGCTAGGAAAAAGAGGGGCAGCGGCGGCGACGGCCTGGTGGAGGGCTAGGGCGGCGGAGGCAGAAAAACAGAAAAGAAAAAAAAAATTAGGGTTTTTTTTTTTCTGTGTTGTTTTTTTTTTCTCTTTTTTTTTTTTTTTTTTTCTAAAAACTCATGGTTAGGCAAAGTGCTGATAACGTGTTGTAGGAAATACTGAATTGGTCTACTCATTTCATTGATAATCCCCTTTATATAGGGTGAGTATTACAACGGTAATAGGAAATACATTAATGACAATAATGACTACATAATTATCTATCGTCAGTTACATTGACGAAGACACATAATACGTTTTTCCTTCAACAAAAATAGATATATTTGGAGTTAGAGTAGAATAGAAGAATTCTGAGATTATATATGTGTACGTGATCCCATGCTGTGGGTTCAAAACGAACGTACAGAACACTACAACTCCAAGCAATCAAGCAGGAACTTAGAGTTCTTAGCTATAGTTGACCTAGCTCCAAAATGGAGAATGGCTCCCTCTCTCACAATGATCAATCCCATATCATATCATCTGACTCGGGTCGCAGGCGTGGTGGTTGGGTCACTTTCCCCTTCATCATCGGTCTCTCTCTCTCTCTCTCTCTCTCTCTCTCTCTCTCTCTCTCTCGTTGTTTGACTATACATTGTAGATCTAACAATCATAATACTATCACGTATATAATGTGTTGAGCAGGGGCTATATTAGGCTTGACGCTTGCAGTGGGAGGATGGCTCTCAAATTTGATAGTATTTCTGATTCAAGAATTCAATGTAAAGAGTATCGACGCTGCTCAGATTACAAACGTAGTTAACGGTTCTTCCAGCTTCTTCCCAGTCATTGGAGCAATCATAGCCGACTCCTTCTTTGGCCCTTTGTTGGTTGTTACCATCTCTGCCTGATTTTCCTTCCTGGTAATGAAATAGTGGATCCATCTGCAGCTAGCTAGCTAGTAGATGCTTGCTTTCCTTATATTTGTCTAATTTTCTTTAATTCTCTTATATACTAATAGCTTTTAATCCTATACTTGCTGTCCTTATCTTCTCTGTTCCTTAACACCAACCCAAAATTGGGAACAACCTCAAACAGCCTTCTGAACTCGGTAGGTTGAGAAACATCAGAGTCTATGATCAGACGAATGAAGCACGCAGTCTCGTATGCCAACTCTCTGAAGTCCGCATCGCCTATCGGTTCGATTTTCACTGCCATAAATTTGAAGTTGTTTTTTTTTTATCTAGAAAATACCATAAGGCTACGATGAACTTGGAGTTGTCAAGGTCAAATCCATGTTGGAGAAAAGCCGTATATATATGCTGCGATCAATGGAGTGAAACCCTTTAAGTACGTCAGGGACGAATAATTCCATTCTGCTAGTTCTGGTACTAGAAGAGTTCAAGAGATTGAGGTTTTTGAAAGAGATGGCTAGGGTTTGTGAATGCTGGGAAGGAGACTTAGTTTTCCGCTCCGTTTCGGGCAAATTCATGTTTTATAATATTCTCCAGGATTTTATATCGGAAATCTAGAGATTTGTACAAAAAAAAACCTCTGAGATTTAGTTTTTGTTACTACCTCTAACACTGATTTTGATTCCCTTTTTTTGGGCTAATGGTCATGATTCCTTTACGAACTAAAAATTACAGCCAAAATTGGGAGGCTAAAACAGGTGGCTTCACCACTCCAGAACAGGTTCGAAGCGACGACTTTTTGTCGTCGCTTCAGCAAAAAAGTCGTCGCTTCGACACCGAAGAGACAAAGACGTCGTCGCTCGAGGTCGTCGCTTGAATTTCGTCGTTTCGATTTCGAGGCGACCATTTTTGCTACAAAAGTCGTCGCTTGGATATTTCAAGCGACGACATCAAAGTTTGTCGCCACATACTGAGCGACGACGTTTGGGTTGTCTCCTCACATTCGAGGCGACGAATTTTGGGTCGTCGCTTCCACTTCTAGGAGACGAATTTTGACTGGTCGCTTACAATTTGAGGCGACGAAGTTTGGGTCGCCTCCTCACATTCGAGGCAACGAAGTTTAGGTCGTCGCTTCCACTTCGAGGAGACGAATTTTGGCTAGTCGCTTACAATTTGACGGGACGAAGTTTGGTTCAAAAGTCGTCGCCTCATTATAATCTAAGCGACGAACAATGATCAATGTTCATCGCTTAAATATTTGTTACAGAGACAGAATAACAGAATTGATCTCTTTTTTTTCATTTTGAATATGCAGGGAGCGACGTATTTTGTGCAATCTTCGTCGCATCAATAGAATCTAAGCGACGAACAATGATCAATGTTCGTCGCTTCAAAATTTGTTACAGAGGCAGAATAACAGCATTCTGGTATTCTGAAACCTGCATTTCATTCATTTCTGAAACCTGCATTTCATTCAAATCACATATCCAACCAACATTTCATTCAAATCACATATCCAACATAACACAAACACTATAAATACATAGATTTCATTCAAAACTATAATGTGTTCTAACAATGATGTACATATGTTCCAAGTACAAAGTAATGAAGGGTCCTAATCTAAGTCTACGTCCATTGCCCCCATACCTTCAGCACATGATGATCTATCGGCAATCGTCGGAGGATTTGCGGCGGCGGCGGCGGGATTGGTCGACATGTCGAGGGCAGCCTCCATCCTTGCAATACGTTGCAGCATCTCTTCTTTTTCGATTCTGCTTTCTTCTTTTTCGATTCTTCTACGTTCTTCGTTGATTCTGGCACGTTCATTGGCGGTTGCTACTTCTGCCCTCAACTTCTCAATCTCCGAATCGTTGCTGGACACGCGTGCACCGCCTCTTGGTTTTGCCGGGCGTCTTAATGCACCTCCTAGCCCAGCAAAGATCGAAAAACACAAAAAATTATTCAAATTAAATTCTCTTTCGTATCTAAAATAGAAAATGTTATTTTATGATTTGTACATACCTCGGACTCTTGTCCCCGGCTTCCCGCCCAGACACTCGTCCACTACCGCTATCTGTTCTTCGACGGTAGCGGGGCCCGGCCGTCACTTGACTGCC
Source organism: Potentilla sterilis (assembly GCA_963682095.1). Classification (NCBI taxonomy): domain Eukaryota; kingdom Viridiplantae; phylum Streptophyta; class Magnoliopsida; order Rosales; family Rosaceae; genus Potentilla; species Potentilla sterilis. The sequence goes on along the minus strand of OY821755.1, from coordinate 51,496,354 downwards.
GCTCTCCACATCAGCCGCTCGGCTAGGACAGAGCTCATCCATCTTCCTCTTGACCGCTGCCTGCAAAAAATACCATATTAAGTTAGTTTGTGTTTGTATAGTTATAAATTGTAAATAAATAAAATCAGAAGCTAAAAACTAGGAATTCTTGCATCTAACTTATCAGGAAACTCACCACTTTCTCCTGCGCATTCTGCGATCGCGCATAAACATCGCAGACTGTCTAAAGTATAGGCGCCAAACTGCCTTTCGCCTCATTCGCAAAGACCCGGTAGCTATAGGGAGTCGTGCCAGAATGGTGGTTGACTGCACACCCCTTCTCCTTTGCTTTGTTCCGGTTTGCGGCGTTCCGGACACACATCCTCTGTAAAAATATGCACGATCTATTAGAATCAAAATCTATTATATGAAATTTAAAAACTTCTAATTACTTTCCGTTACCTTATAATCGTCGTCCTCAAAGTGAACTTTGAGGTACTCCCACTGCTCGGGTCGGTAGATGAACTCTGCAGGCGTCGCCTTTGACACTTCGACGTAGTGGGTGTGGCAGTCGTACTTCCAGTCCTTGTAGATCTTGGCAGCGGTCTCGTCGATGTATCTCCACATGCCTATCTCGGTGGAAGGGAGGTCGTAGAACATCTAGTAAAAAACATTTCAAAGAAATCATTAGAAATAACATATTTCAATATATATGACTGAAAGATAAGAATTTGAAATTATTATGAAATTGTGTTTTACCTCCATATAAGTGGTCAGTGCATCTCGGTGCTCCTCAGCCAGCTCAGCATATGAAGGCGCAAGCATGGGCACTTTGCTCGGGATGGCGCTCCCGATGTCTCGGGACATCAAAGTCCTCCACTTCAAGAGGCTCGGACCCCTGTGCCGTTCTGAGTAGTCAATCTTCAGAGGTTTCCCGCCGTTCAGTGACACCAAATAGAGGGTCTTCGTACCGGTTATGATGCCAGGCTTGTCCGGGTTCCGTCCATTCACCTTCTGATCCGTTGTCATATCAACAAGCTCTGCCATATTAGAACAACCAAAAACACATGCATTAAACAGAAAGACACATGAGAATTTAACTAAGGTATGCATATGCATTTCTGAAGATAATGCAGGCAAGTTAGTGCATTGTAACAAGTAAATCATCATTCAGGAGTGCAGAATATACTCATATATATAGCCTATATTTCAAGAAGCAAGTTGTTAAAGGAATCTGCAGAAGTGCAGAATATACACAGCATCATTTGCAAAAGCAATAGGAAAAACGAAGAAGGGTAAAAACCAACTTCTATATATATATACATATGTTATGGGGAAACTATGTCAATGTATATATATAAACATGGAACCAGGGCCGGGCCTGGGCTAAGGCGGGCAAGGCGTGGGCCTAGGGCCCCCAAAATTGATAGGCCCCAAAAATTTTAAATTACAGTTTACTAAAAAAAAAATATATAATATATATATATATATATATATATATATATATATATTTGCAATCAAACGTACGTAAGAGACTAAGAGTGGGAGACAAAACATACACCACAACTCACGTGACTTTTATTAGGTTTAAAGTTTTATAATTTTATTCCTTTTTTATATGCTAGTGGGGCCCCCAATTCTTTAAGTCCAAAACTGAATTGGAGTGTTCTGATCTTTAAATTTCCCAAACCCCATAAAAAGTATGTCATAAAAAATAAAAATAAAACCCTTGTTAGATTAGATACATCAACAAGAGGGAAAAGTGGTGATTTAATTGCCACATTTGCATCTAAAAATGCACGACGAGTTGTATTTAAGTGATTTTTAGTTTATCAAACTACTGATGTGGCCAATTTTTTATTATTTAAAAGAATTTTGATTGGATTTTATTTGATTATTTTTCATTTTGATGTATTATTAATTCGAAAGGTTAAAACGATAGGGCCCCAAAAAAAATTTCGCCTAGGGCCCCAAAATTTTCAGGGCCGGCCCTGCATGGAACAATAACGAACTGACACTAAGGAATGCAGGACACACCAAGTTCCCAAAAGAAACCAAAAGCAAGCTAATCAACAAATGAAGTGAAACATAGTCACATTCTAAAGAAAATTCTCATAAACAAAAAAGCTGCAACCCAGTGCATTCATTCCAGCAATATAGAGATGGTCGTCATCAAAACTAATCTTCGTTGATACATGCAGAGTACTATTTCGAGTACTCGACTTCTAGTACTAGTTACCATAATGAAACGTAGATATATCAGAACTTAAAACACACTACAGTAGTACTCCACAGAGACAGAGTTGGCAAGAATGCTGAGAGCTTAGTCTGTATTTATGCAAAATCTCACACATATAATACTCGGGGTGCTATAACCTAACCATCATGTCTGCTGTGTGGCACCAACTGTCTATGTGCAGCATTTCATCTGAGTTAACAAACCCATCCAAATCCTAGTAACCAAAAGATTTAATATTTATGGCAGTAAGCACCCACGAATAGTGAATCTAATTTGCTACTTCAAAGCTATAGCTATCATTGGAACATGTGTCATAGTACAGCAATCATGCATCTATATATGGAAATATAAGTATTATCGCACTGTATCTAGATATGGGGCAACCAGTAAGATAAGTTGATGCATACCCAATTTCGCGTACTCTACTTATCTTAATGTCACATACATGACATATTCAACACTCTAATCAGGCACTTTTCAATTATATCACTATCAGTCTCTCAACTATGACCTTGTCAGTCAATTTAGTCACTTTGCTAAATTTCTCTGTAAAAATATCAGTTAAACAGACAACTTATTTGCAAATATACTTTAACAAAAGAATAACAGAGCAACTAAAGTGAACAACTAAGTTAAAATTTGAGTGACCGAAGTGATATAATTACGAATTGAGTAACCAAAGTATCAGACAAACAAAAAGTGAGTGACCAATTGTGAATCAGAAATTACAAAGAACACATCAGTCGGACTGTCTAGTATAGAAAAGCTTTCACCAATGACAGATATCAATGCAAGGGTGTGGCAGCAGCTGTCAGTGTACATATTTTCATCAAGGGAATTAAGAAATACCACTGCTTCACTGAATATCAATGGCACCATTGGCACCCATGAATGGTGCAGCTAATTGGCTACTACAAAGCTGCCTATTTCAATTTTTGTCTCATCCAAAGGAGCACAACAGACATGATACAACACATACATGTGTACATAGATACACACACACATTTATATATAGATAATATACAGGAATATATTGTACTGTATTTCTCCAAAAGTCCTTTCCATTCACTAACAGAAGTACAGTGAAGGAAGATGTTTTATGACTCTACCCTGCGTCTGCTTGTGTTTGAAGATAGTAGTGTACTAGTTCTTTTCAGCAAGAACAGAATTGACTAACATATTCAAGAATTACAGCATATAGTTCCACATTAATTTTGGTAATTGCAACACTTGTTTGTAAATTGTAAATGAAGGCCTATCATTTCAAGTGACTGAAGAAAAAAGAAAGTATAATAGAAACAGAATTACAACCGCAACAGTCATAGAAGGACGATCTTTTATTGTGACAACTGACAAGCAAGAGAACATTACAGACAGAGTCCAAGACAAAATAAGAAACAGACATTAGCAAAGCAGAAACACAGTTCACAGAAGTAACTAATTAACTAAACACATCCAACAATTAATCACAGCAAAAAATTTATGCACGAAGCTATTGAGGAATCGTGAAAAAAGCACAGCTGAATGGCAAGTTTACCTATATGCTATATGCTATGTGCTCCCAATATTTTCTGCGAGTAAAACAGCAAGCCAATACTTTATATTTAGCTAGCACTAGAAATTAAGGATCTCCTGGAAGATGGTAGAATTAGTAGCAGGTGTAGTACAGTTCTATGTTAAGAGTTAGGTTTTAAAATGGCTTGAAGGTTAGCTTACATCGTATTAAGTTAAGGATATGACGAAGGGGCACTGGGTTGCAGGTTGTTAAGTAGAATGCACTGGTTATGCATGATCTAGAAAGTTTCTACTGTTTGCTAGACTTGAAAACACATCAGATGCCAACAGTTTTTTTTTTTTTTCATTCATTGGTTAAAGGAATATATTTTTGGCTAGGTGTGACTTGGCTGTGGTAGCTTGCAGATACCTTGTAGAACACAATGTCTAGGATTACTCATCATTCTGGGTTGCCATAAGAATACGCATTTTGATCACACTATATGTTGCCAACCCAAATGACCAAAACTAGCTAGTATTGTGCAATGTCTAGGATCACTGATCATTCTGGGTTGCCATAGCATATGAAACTGTCCCATTAAGGATGGGGTTGATCCATTAAGTGCAGCATGTTTTAGCTAATCCCATAAGTTGATAACAATTAACAATGTTAGTGGTTTGCCAAAACTAACAATTAACAATGTTAGTGCAGCATGTTTTAGCTAATCCCCTATAGAATCACTCACCCGGCTCCTGAGGACTCCTCTTGGTCCTAATGCTGAGGGGAGGAGCATCCTCGCCTACCACACCGGCTGCTCCTCCAGCGGCACCCCCACTGCCACCGCTACCGCCATCGCGGCCGCCGCTCCTAGTAGCCCCCACACCCGCCGAAGGATCGGTTTCGGCCAGAGACGGGATGGGAACCATCTTCCCCTACTCTGGCGCCGTCCTCGCAGATTCCGCCGCCACTGTCGCCGTCGCCTCCGCCGCCGCAGCAGCCATTTGAGCGGCAACTTCCGCCGCCTTCCTCTCTCTTCTCGCCTCCATCTCCTTCTTCCTCTTCTGGGCACTACAACCGGGTGCCATTGATGAATCGAAGGGTTAGGGGTGAATTTAGGGTTTAGGGGTTTGAGAGAGATCAGGGGATTTCGGTGAGAAGGGGGTTTTTGGTGAGAAGGGGGTTTGGGTTTATCAATGGGAAGAAGAAGAAGAAGGGGTTTGGGTTTCGGGTTGTAAGAGAAGACGAATTTGGGATTTGGGGGGAAGAAGAAGAATTTGGGATTTGGGGGGAAGAAGAAGAATTTCGCGCTACTGAGGAAGGAGCAAATTCCCGGTTCATTTAATCAGATATGAAGCGACGAATATAGACAAACGTCGTCGCTTCAAATATTAACCGACAAAACAAGACCAAATATCGTCGCTTCACATTTAAGTTTGCGACGAATATCAAACATCGTCGCTTCTGAAAACTGAAGCGACGAAGTTGGACCTCCCTATATTACCTAGTGGCTTAAAACTCCGTCGCTTCATATTATCTGAAGCGACGAAGTTGTAACCCACTAGGTAATGTAGGGAGGTCTAACTTCGTCGCTTCAGTTTTCCGAAGCGACAATGTTTGACAAAATTAGTCGCTTCACTTTTTCAAGCGACAAATATTGTGCAATATTCGTTGCTCCAAGTTGACTGAACAGATTAGTTTTGTTTATATGCATTTATTTTTATTTAATTAGAATATTGTAAATATTGTTCAAAATTACAACAATAAATATATATCATCATTATCATATTACAACATGTACCATAATTAACTAGTAGTCTTCCTCTTCGTCATCTCCGCCATCATCGTCGTCATCTTCCTCTTCTTCTTCCTCATCGAATTCATCGCCACTGTCATCTTCCTCACTGTTTGATTCTTCATTCTGTTCGTGTACTTCTAAATCGAGTTGGAGATTAGATGCATCAATATGGTAAAATTGTATTGAATCTAGTGTGTCCTCTTGGTAAGGCTCTGTGATTTGATTCCCTGAAGGAGGCATGTTGTCTTCTGTTGCAAGTACTTCGGCACTGTATATATTTCGATGCGACATTTCTTGCACCACCTTCCAAGCACCACCCGCCGCAGGATCGTTCAAGTAGAACACTTGTTTAGTCTTCACAGCAAGACAAAATGGTGAACTCTCATAGTAACTAGTGTTAGTATCCACCGATATCAGACCATGATCTACCTTGACGGTGTCAATTTCTTCGTCATCCTGATCGTCAGTGGTGTTGTGCCATATAACTTTGAATAATACGACCGACAAATTGTCTGGATAACATACCTCGACTACATAGTCAAGATGGCCATAGAAGTGTTGAGACAGGTTTCCAAGCTTCGTGCTTAACATCACCCCGCTATTTTGAGTCACGAGCCTTTGATCTCTATCGAATGAGACATACTTGATACCGTTCATGTAGCACGCCTTATAAATCCGAGTGAATTGCGGACCTCGAGCCAATGACCATATTGCCCTGTCAAAATTAGGGTCCTGAGCATCATATATTCTCTTGGCCTGAAAAATAAATTGTGTTAGTTCTACACTATTCAGTTTTCGTAAAGAATTTTAAGAACGTACCATATATTCAGTTTTCGTACAAATTTTAAGAACCATGGATGGAAACTCCTCCTTCGATGGCGCTGGTCGTAATCGTCACCATATTTCGCCGTGTACAGCTGCAAATGAGCGTCCATGTAATATTGAGCTTCTTCTGTATCCGTCAAAATTTGTCAGTGAGCCTCAGCCGTTTGCTCCTCTGTTAACCTAATATTTCCGGTGGTATCGATATACACTGTTGAACTAACTGAGAAACAGAACTAATATTCCATATTGGGGGATTGGGCTCTTCGTGTTCTTCCAATTGCAGATACGACTTACAGTAGGTCACCGACTCCCATGATATGTACCTTTCTGCAATACTCCCCTCCGGGTAACGTGTATTACTCATTGACTGTTTATAGTCACCTAATTGCCTGTAAAATGATGAATATGGTTATTGCATATATAAGGTCGATACCAATTTAGTTTGGACATTAAGAAACATATTTAATTAGTGCATATACCTTTCCGTCGGATACATCCATGTAAAATGTACTGGGCCTGTAAGCATAACTTGTTCGGGAAGGTGAACCATGAGATGAACATAGAGGTGAAGAAATGTGGAGGAAAAATCAACTCCAAATTGCAGAGAATGATCACAATCTCATCTTTCATCTGTTGGACATCTGTCTTCTTCAACTCCCTAGCACATAATTTTCGAAACCAATTTGACAATGCTATCAATGGCTTCACGATGTTATTCGGCAAAAATTCTCGGATAACCACTGGAAGAAGACGTTGAATCAGGACATGGCAATCATGCATCTTCAACCCATAGAACTTTTTATCGGATAGTTTCACCTTATTTCTCAAACTTCCCGCATAGTTAAGTGGATACCTAACACCGCGAAACCATTCGAATACTTCTTCAAGACGATCCTCTTCAACTAAAAAGGGTGCATGAGGAACCTTTCCCGTCCTCTTTTCAGCTTCCGAACACCACTGAATTTTGCGTATTCCCCTCTTCTGCAAAGCTTCGCGAGCCCTTGGACCATCCTTGGTTTTCCCTTCAATTGAAAGAATGGTGGCCAGGATATTGTCACCCACGTTCTTTTCAATGTGCATGACATCTAAACAGTACCTGTGTAATAACGACGACCAATAGGGAAGCATCCAAAATACGCTCTCGTGGGTCCAAAATTGTCTGTTGTGTGCCGAGTAAGGGACACGAAAATACGGATGATGGCTAAGAGTGGCGTAACTGTGTGACCTAATTTCCTCCAAAATTTCATCTCCGTTCTTATGAGCTGGCCTTTTTCCCCACTCTGGCTTCCCGTTAAATGCCAAACTGGATCGCATTGGTGAATTCTCGTCGAGCCATTTCCAATGCCCTTCATAAACAATTCTCCCACAAATATGCTTCGTCGTCAGCTCATCTAGACAAATTGAACATGCCTTGTACCCTTTCACCGTTGAGCCCGCAAGCATCCCTAAACCAGGAAAGTCACTTATAGTACACATAACCGCTGCCTTCATCGTGAATACATCATTGTCGACTCTGTCAAAAATATAGACTCCATTTTCCCATAAATCTATGAGCTCGTCGATCAATGGACGAATGAGTACACTAAGACACTTTCCTGGAGATTTAGGGCCAGGAATCAACACAGCCAGCATATTATATTCCTTCCTCATACACATATTAGGGGGTAGATTATATGGCATCACAACCACGGGCCACGTACTATGCTGGGTTGTCATTGTTCCAAATGGACTGAAACCATCAGTTGCCACTCCAAGCCGCACATTTCTTCCCTTAATGTCGTCGAAACCTGGAAATGTCCTGTTAAAATGTTGCCATGATTCTCCATCAGATGGGTGCCGGAGGGTACTTTCATCTTGTCGCCTCTCCTTATGCCATCGCATATGCTTTGCTGTGTGTGGGGACATAAATAGGCGTTTCAATCTTGGAGTGATAGGGAAATACCATATTATCTTTTTGGGAAGGTCATCTGTATCTGGCTTATATCTTTGAGCACCACATATTGGACAAGTCCTACGAGTTTTATTTGCAGCCCCCCTGAATAGGTAACAGTTGAACTCACAAACATGAATTTTTTCATATCCAAGGGAAATATCCTTGATGATTTTTTTAATTCTCGAATAACTCACAGGAAAATTATTGACTTTAAAAAACTTATGCACCCATTTACATAATTTATCAATACTCGTATCCGACCATCTGTTTTCAACTTTAATTTCCATTGCATATAATGTGGCACTTTATACAGTTTCTTCACTCCCTTCATACAATGGGGTTTGAGACTCCTTTAGAAGCCTTTCATACTTAGCATAATCATCATCTACCATGTCATTGAACTGAACTTCAGCGTTTTCTTCAACGACATTATGCGGTGCATCTGCATGGTATCCAGGATAGTATGGAAATACATCTTGTATAATCTCCACAGGCGGGATCACTGAAGGACCGGCAACACTGGAAGCCTGGACTCTGTCTTGAAGCCACTGTCTCCGTTTACTGATCATTGCCGGTTGACCAGAAACTTTCCCGTGTAGGTGCCAAACTGTGTAAGTCGGATCCAAACCATGGTGCAAGCAGTGATGATAAATTTCTATGATTTTCTTATAATAAGGACCATTTCTGCAAACTGCGCACGGACAAGGGAGAAATTCGATTCCAGCAGTGCGAGCGGAAATAAAATTGATGAAGTTAACTAAGCCTGTGCTGTAATCAGGGTGTGTAAAGTGAAGATTCATCCAAGATTTGTCGGGGACATCATCCATGTTTCTTGTCATAACATAAACAGACAATATGCATAAGGTTAGCTCACAAGATTTATGATACAATCAAAACCTGTCCCAACACTTCTTCTCCTTATGCCTCCGGGTTGGGTCCTATCCCCTTCAGGCGAACACGAGTTTGTTGATCCTTTTGCTATTCATGTGGTTTCAGCTACAGTTTTGGGAAATTTCGGCAGCGTCTCCCTACAGTTCCTCAAGTGCCCAAAAATCTAAACAACCTAATTTGTACTCGAGGAACATTGTAGAGAGACAATGTCGAAACTATATCCCAAAACTTAAACTTAAACCACATGAATAACAAAAGGATCAACAAACTCGTGTTCGCCTAAAGTGTCCAAAATGGGACAATTCGAGAATCAACAACTCATCTCGATCAACTAGATGCGTTGTTGATTCTCAAACAAGAGTTCTAAGCTGATAAACACCACAATTATATATAATACGAAACAATAAATTTACACACGGCACCACACTCTCTCACTAAGCCACTCGCATGTTTCAGAAACCCTAACTACCACAATCCACACACAACACAAACAAATTACATCGTAAAATTCTAATTTCACTACATTTCACTATTTCACAAAATTTCATTTTCACTATATTTGGATTTAACTAAATTTTACGATTTCACTAAATTAAGTTGAAATTCAATTTCATTAAATTTCCCAATTGCACTAAATTTCCCCATTTCACCCAATTTCACTAAAATTCAATTTCACTAAATATAACAATTTCACAAATTAACTAACATAATCTCAATTTCACCAAAATCAACACCAACTCCATCATATATTCAAACACCCAACACTAAAAGCAACACAAAACACATTATAAACCAAATCCAACTCAAGATATCAAACACTAAATTAAACCAATCAAAACTAAATATGGTGATTACAATGAAGAGGAGAGATTATACAAACCTGTAAACCAATTGGAAGAGAAGACCCAAGCTTTTGGACCCTGAAATTGAAGAAATCAGCAGTTTTGGAGATTTTTCGCAGCTGCTACAGTATTTTGAAATAATTTCTTCACCTTCTGTGTTCTGTCTGACCCAAGGCTTTATAACAGATTTCAAAAGTTGAAGCGACGAAGATTGATCAAAATCCGTCGGTTCGTTTATTATGATGCGACGACTTTTAAAAACTCGTCGCTACATTTTCCAAATCCTGTTTCTCTTACGATCCGATGCAACCTGAAACCATTATTCGTCGCTCCTTTTTTTTGAAGCGACGACTTTTGATCGATCGGCGTCGCTCAATTTTTTTGAAGCGACCATTTATATATTCGTCGCTTCGAAGTATTGAGGCGACAAAGTGTGATTTCCCCATTTCAATATTGGTCGCTTCAGTCTTTGATTATAAAAATTTTATGAGATTATACTCAAGTGTACAACTTTTCGAAGCAACTATATAAAAGAAGTAAAATTTTGAAAAACACTGTGAAATAACATTTGATCTTTATGATGAAATACGGTTGTGGTAAAAAAATCACTTAAATCCGACAAAGTTAGAGCCTCGATCGACGCGGTCAACCTTATTTAAACTTATTTCTCTCTATGGGGAACCATAGTATCGGGAGGTAAAAGTTACCAAATTTTTACATGGCTGATTACGTCTCATTTATTTGAGAGTTTAATGTTTAGAAGAGTCGACGAAACAAGGTCATCTAAAGGTACGTAATAGTGTTTTCGTCTGATAAGTTTTATGAAAATATGGTTGACCGTTTCGATCGAGCATCGAGATTTCACGAAATGAGTTAATTTTTCTACTCTACTCATATTTAACTATAACGATCACATTAGACGGCCAAAATTTTCATTTTGTGAATTTAGCCATTATAATGACAACATGCTTACTAATATCGTATAACTTGATTATAAGATTATACTGAAGTGTACAACTTTTCGAAGCAACTATATAAAAGAAGTAAAATTTTGAAAAAGACTGTGAAATAACATTTGATCGTTATGATGAAACACTACCAGATATGGGAGAATAGCCGACGAAATTTTTTTCGTCGGCTATGCCAAAATTTCGTCGGCTATACCCTTTACCGACGAATTTTTCGTCGGCTATAAGTCGTCGGAAATACGCCGTCGGTAATACCAATGGCCGACGAAATTTTCAATTTCGTCGGCCATTCCAAGTATAGCCGACGAATTATGGCCGACGAAAATGATTTCGTCGGCTATGCTTGGTCAAATATATTAATATTTTAAAGTTATAGCCGACGAAATTTGAGCTATTTCGTCGGCTATACTTAGAGAATAGCCGACGAAATATATTAATTTCGTCGGCTATGCTTTGGAATTTTTTTTTTTTTGGAGTATAGCCGACGAAATATATTAATTTCGTCGGCTATGCTTTGGAAATTTTTTTTTTTTTGGAGTATAGCCGACGAAATAATGTCAATTTCGTCGGCTATAACTGCATTTTGGGCAAAAAAAAATACCGGAGGCCGGAGGAGGGGAAGGAGGAGGCCGGAGGAGGAGGGGAAGGAGGAGGGGAAGGAGGAGGCCGGAGGAGGAGGGGAAGGAGGAGGAGAAGGAGGAGGCCGGAGGAGGAGGGGAAGGAGGAGGAGAAGGAGGAGGAGGGGAAGGAGGAGGAGAAGGAGGAGGCCGGAGGAGGAGGGGAAGGAGGAGGCCGGAGGAGGAGGAGGAGAAGGAGGAGGAGAAGGAGGAGGCCGGAGGAGGAGGAGGAGAAGGAGGAGGAGGGGAAGGAGGAGGAGAAGGAGGAGGAGGAGGGGAAGGAGGAGGAGAAGGAGGAGGGGAAGGAGGAGGAGGCCGGAGGAGGAGGAGGAGGCCGGAGGAGGAGGAGGAGGAGGGGAGGAGGAGGAGGAGGAGGAGGCCGGAGGAGGGGAAGGAGGAGGAGGAGGAGGCGGAGGAGGAGGAGGAGGAGGATGCCGGAGGAGGAGGAGGAGGCCGGAGGAGGGGAAGGAGGAGGAGGAGGAGGCGGAGGAGGAGGAGGAGGAGGATGCCGGAGGAGGAGGAGGAGGCCGGAGGAGGGGAAGGAGGAGGAGGAGGAGGCGGAGGAGGAGGAGGAGGAGGATGCCGGAGGAGGAGGAGGAGGGGAAGGAGGAGGCCGGAGGAGGAGGAGGAGGAGGCCGGAGGAGGAGGAGGAGGAGGAGGCCGGAGGAGGGGAAGGAGGAGGCCGGAGGAGGAGGAGGGGAAGGAGGAGGAGGAGGCCGAAGGAGGGGGAGGGAAGGAGGAGAGAAAAAAGGCGGGAGGATTTAAAAGATTTAGAATGAGAATAGCCGACGAAATTAATATATTTCGTCGGCTATACTTAGAGAAAAAGGCGGGAGGATTTAAAAAATTTAGAAGGAGAATAGCCGACGAAATTAATATATTTCGTCGGCTATACTTAGAGAAAAAGGCGGGAGGATTTAAAAAATTTAGAAGGAGAATAGCCGACGAAATATATTAATTTCGTCGGCTATACTTAGAGAAAAAGGCGGGAGGATTTAAAAAATTTAGAAGGAGAATAGCCGACGAAATTAATATATTTCGTCGGCTATACTTAGAGAATAGCCGACGAAATATATTAATTCGTCGGCTATGCTTTGGAAATTTTTTTTTTTTTTTTGGAGTATAGCCGACGAAATATATTAATTTCGTCGGCTATGCTTTGGAAATTTTTTTTTTTTTTTTTTTGGAGTATAGCCGACGAAATATATTAATTTCGTCGGCTATGATTTGGAAATTTTTTTTTTTTTTGGAGTATAGCCGACGAAATACAATGTTTCGTCGGCTAAACTCAGAGAATAGCCGACGAATTGCAATGTTTCGTCGGCTATTCTATGAAAACATACTAAAATGCCGTTTTGAGGACCTAAACGAACTCGAAAGCCCGAAAAAGCCCACACGTCGTAGCAAAGCTACGAGTTTTGTTCCTGGCGTCGTTCCCTTTCCGGAATGGTATCACAATCATCATTCGGACGCCGGATGCCAAATCTACAGTAAACCGGGTTTTGACTGATTTCATTATTTCGGCACACAGATTTTATCGGAATCTTGTCATTTTTCAACCGTAGACGTATTTCATTATTTCGGTCATATCTTATTTGACGACATATTTTCATTTGAAGACTCAGCGTATAGTAACTATTTGAAACGATACATTCATTTAAACGTTTAGTAAACAAGTTAAAGAACATTAGTGCATATGTTCCGATTTTGAATATAAAAGTTTGGAAAATCTATTCCAACCGTCAGATATCACCGTTAAGATTAAATACATGTATGAAAAAAAATCTAACTACATCTGACAACGTTAAAGGCTCGATCGGGACGGTCAACCGGGTGAGTCGACCCTTCAAACGCTTAGAAATGGTAATTGGCCTGTCTAAATGACGTTTTTTGGCCTGACCTTCAACAGATAATAGTTTCAAATCGATGAGACGCAACTAATCGTATAAAAATTTTCCTCAAAATATTTACCGACCGTCAGGCTACCCATAGGAAAACGGAAGTAAAAAACAGTTAACCGCAACATTCGGCACACAGATTTTGTCAGAATCTTATCATTTTTCAACCGTTGACGTATTTCATTATTTCGGTCATATCTTATTTCACGACACATTTGCATTTAAAGGACGAAGCAATGGTTTGTCGATAGTGATAGAAAATGGAAGCTGTTTTTTTTTTTTTAATCATAGCCGACGAAATCAAACCTAGTACTCGTCGGCCATACTTCCAAAAATTTTCGTCGGCTTAAATATGAATATAGCCGACGATTTTTTTTTTTACCAACGAAAAAAAAAATTCGTCGGCCATTCTAGGGGAATAGCCGAGGAAATTTTTTTTTAGCGACGAAAAAAAAATTTCGTCGGCCATTCTAGGGGATTAGCCGACGAAATTTTTTTTTGGCGACGAAAAAAAAATTTCGTCGGCCATTCTTGGGAATAGCCGACGAAATTTTTTTTTCGTCGGCCGTTTTTTTTTATTTCGTCGGGAAAAGCCTTTTTTCTGGTAGTGAAATACGGTTCTGGTAAAAAAATCACTTAAATCCGACAAAATTAGAGCCCCGATCGACGCGGTCAACCTTATTTAAACTTATTTCTCTCTATGGAGAACCATAGTATCGGGAGGTAAAAGTTACCAAATTTTTAGATGGCTGATTACGTCTCATTTATTTGAGAGTTTAATGTTTAGAAGAGTCGACGAAACAAGGTCATCTAAAGGTACCTAATAGCGTTTTCGTCTGATAAGTTTTATGAAAATATGGTTGACCATATTTTAAAACATGAAATGACGACTATTGATCAAATCTCGTCGCTTAGTTTCATATCTCAGCGACGAATATTGACGAAGGTTATCAACCTCGTCGCTTGAATTTTGAGTCGGCGACGAAGATTGAATTATCGTCACTACAGTTTACAAAACATTGTTCGTAGGCGATGTTGACAGTAGCCGCAGAGAGGCTACAGCAGGCCCACAGACCCGCAGCAAGTGCACCAGCACCCGGCCTCGGGGTCCAGCACTCTATCCTGCCACCAGGGACCCTGGGACCGGGGGCGCCTGCCTGCCAAAGAGGGCACCAGAAGGTACAAACAGAAGGGAACCAGTCCCACATCGAAGGGTGAGGCCAGCCCTCACCCTCAACCACCTATATAAGGGCCCCAACTACCCTCTTTAATAGGTAACTTATCTCACTCACCGCTTACATACGTGTCTTGGTTATATATATTCCAACTATACTAACTTAGGCATCGGAGAGGAGAAGACCGGCCCGCCCGGTATTCCCCTTAGTGAGCAGGTTTGCAGGAGATCAAGTTGGATTCATCTGTATCTACCAGGCCCCCGGGTTTAGGCAGAAAAAATTGGCGCCGTCTGTGGGAAGCTTGAACAAAAAGCCGTGTAAGCAGCACCGTTGGAAGAGAATTCGGAAATGAGTCAAGAGAAAGGTACCACCGAGGAGGGACGTGTTGCATTAGTGCAGACGCTCACCTCCACCCCGGCCGTCACGCGGGAGCCGCGCGGCGACCGGAACAACGGTCAGGAAGGAGGGAGCTGTGGGGGACCGTCCGGCATGTCGGGGCCCCACCACGACAGCTCACGCGGGAAAGACCCGGCAGGGGGTGAAGACAGTCCAGAACACCAGGGCTTCTCCTTGACGTTCTCAGATGATCCGAGCGATCGATCTGAGAGCCCGGACCGGGACCCTACGTACAGCCCCGGCCATAGCAGTATGGCGGGAGAGATACGGGCAATGGCCGCAGAGGTCAATCGTCTAAGAGAGGAGAGCGACAGGGACAGAGCTAAGTCCAACGCGGTGAAGGGTTTGATCGATAACGGCCAGCTCCAGCGGTACGTAGGGGAAAGAAGAACAGACCCCGACCGGGAACGTGACCAGGCCTGGTAAACCCGCTAACTCCGAGCGGTTAGTTTGACATATCTCCAGTTAAACCGTTGTAAAAACAAATATATGCAAACTACTTTTGGGAAAATTTCACCGGCTCCGCCAGTTCAAGTATATTCATAATCAAGCAAGTATACAAGCAGTAACTGTTCCGGAAAGATTACAAGGAGAAGAGCAAGGAAAATCCTAAGGAGCCATGACTCCGCCTTCAGCAGGCAATCCGCCAGCCTCTCCTGCGGTACCCTCGTCGTTGACCTCAGTTCCAGCGTTGACTCTGGCTCGGGGAGACTCGGCACCGTTGGTAAAAGAATCCAAGTCCGAGCGAATCGCTTCTTCCGGCTGCCCCTCCACCGCCTCCTGATGGATGTCCGACTGCTCATGGATATCTCCTTCAGCAGCAATCGGCATCAGGGAAGTGTCTAACCATCCCTTCCCCGCCCATTCCGTGTACGCATCCGAGATGCCCTCTTCCCTGGCCTTCACCAGAAACTCCAGGAACTGATCGCTCTCGCGGTATTTAAGAATGACCCGCTCGTAGAGTTCCGGGTTGTCTTCCCCGGTCGCAGCGGCAGAGGCGGCGAACAGAGCGGCAGCTCCCACTTAGAGCTCGTCCACCTTGGCTTCCAGCTCAGCCCTCTCCTTCTCCAGGCTCCGGTTCTGCTCCTCCAGCTTCTGGGCCCTCTCCTCCGATCTGGCCTTCTCCCGATCCGAGCTGGACTTCTCCACCTCCAGGCGCTGTCGGGCCTCCGATAAAGCAGTTATCTGTCTCTTCAGCTCCGACAGTTCCTCGCTCGCGTCCGGTTAGTACAGACTGTACAGCAGCTGCGCAACAGCAGAAACAGTTAGTCGGGCATTAAGACACACCACCTACAAGCAGTGTAGTGGCACCAGTTAGTGCTTACCAGGAGGACGGATTCCTTGCATGTTGAGCGGTTCCCGCCCGCCAGGGTTCCTGCAACCCCAGGTCTGTCCATACCAAGGCCGGCCAAGTTCGCCGCCACTTGCCGGACGAGTGCACTGTCCGAGCTTCCCCTCGGTGCCTCCGCAAGCGCAGGACTACTCTGCCGGGCAGCAGCAGCCTTCTCCCCGGCGGGGTTAGGTTGAGCACCGCTGGTTGCCCTGAACCGTTTGGCCAGGTTCTCCCGTGCCGACCCGCCAGTAAGCGTCACCAGCGCAGAGGAAAGAATGTCCCCGCCTTTCCGTTTCTCTCCCCGGCCTTCCGGAGAAGAAGATCGTGCGCCTACCCGGGCGACGCGAGCCACGTGCGGCATAGACACCGGCCTGTTGGGGATCCTGTTCACTCCACCGGGAATCCTCACTGGCCCCCCGGTAGTCTTGCCCCTTCCAGGCACCGCAGGGCCCGCAGCATGATGGGTCTTCACCCGCCTCAGGAGGTAGGCGCCGTCATCAACATCCATGGCCCTCGGCTCCGGATGAGTCGTGAGTCGGCCGGACTCCTCGTCCACCGACGTCCGCGAGACGGTCTCACCTTTCTCCTTCAGCTTGTTAAGGAGGTCTTCCCCGTCCATTAAGAGAGTGGTTTCGGGCTTGATGACCGCCCGGGAAGATGCACCTGCAAGGAAAGCGAACAGTTAGCATTTTGCCAGAACTAGCACAAAGTATCACCGCTAAAGGGCTTCCTACGCACCGGGACCCCGCCCGAGTTGGCAGTATTCCAGCACTTCTCGCCGGATAAAGTTGAAAGAACTCCGTTCCAGATCGTCCCAACATCCGAGTATGGTCGAGATCCTCTCATGCTCCAGATCGGATAGCTCGAACGACTGGTCGCCAATGGGTTGGAAGGCGCCAGGAACCCGGTACATTTTACTCCTCGCCTGCCACCTCCCGCCCACCATCACCACCTTCTTCCTCCAACTGTTGTATACCCATGTAGGCATATTAGTGACGATCGGTTGATGGTTTCGGGCGTTGAAGGACAGGCAACCCCGGGACCCTTGTTTCCTGGAGTAGGACAACCTATACAAGGACCGGAATTCGTTTACTGTTGGCATACTCATTCCAGACAGATCATATAGGCAGCCGAGGCTCAATAATCACCTCCACTGAAGCCCAGGAAGCTGCGCTGGCGACACTTGCAGCGCACTGAGCATATACTGCACGAAATTTGGCAGCGGGAGCGAGAGTCCATGCCGGAACTGGTCCTGATGCACGGCAACCCAACCTGCCTCCGGGTTGCAGGCTGACTCTCCAGGATTCAGGGGCCGCAGCAGAACCTCATCCGGGATACCCCACGTTTCCCGGAACGCTGCAATCTCTCCAGGGGTCATGCTACCCTCCGGTTCATCACACACCACAGCATCCTTCCCTCTGCCAATGGTATAGCTCACGGCCGGAGCATCCGCAAGGCGCACCCCGTGAGGTATTTCAGTCTCCGAGGATTCAGCCCCGGAAGATGAAGACAAAGACGGAGATGAAGCCCTGCTCCCAGAGCAGTCAGCGACTTCGGTCTCCGGGGATTCCGAACCGAGCCAGTCCTCCAGCCTCTCCGCATCATCCACGAGGGGACCCCTGACAGCCGATTCGGAAGCCCGGTCAGAAATTGAAGAAGACATCTTAACCTAGGGGAAGAAAACAAAACCCTAGCGCTCATCAGCAACAGGCTACAACAGCGCCTTCTACGGCCTCTTCCCAAGTTTGCCGCAGAGCAGTTCAGTCAGCGACAGAGATCCCCCCCCCCCCCCCCCCCCCCCCCCCCGCCGCAAAACAACAAAACCAAAACAAGAACAACACCGGGGCAAAGAAATCAACAAACTTACCGATTAGTATGCTCAGCCGAGGACAGTCCGCCCTGCGAAAGTAGCGAGCAATGGTAGGAAGAGAGGAGGGAGCGCTCGAGAAAACGGATCTCGTGGGGCAAAAGGGCTCAGAGTTTTCGCCGGATTTCTCTCTTTCTCTTAGTTTCTCCAAAGCAAGAAGCAACAGCAGATAGAAGAGCAGAAGAGGCCTTTTTATAACGAGGACCGGTGCCCTAGGCAATTGAAATCCCTCCAAAAACAAGTAATCAGAGCAACTCAAACGCCTGCGAATCCAGGCCCTTCATCTCAAGACCGTCCCCCGCTGACACGTGTCCCAGCATTGGTAAACTGCCCATACCATCATAACTGACGGGACTGATGGACTTCCTCCTTAAATGCATGTCAGCCACTTGTCCCACACGCTGGCGACAGGAAGGTAGGAGCGGGAACCGAGGAGTCAGGCCCTCCCACACTTCCCCAGGTTCCACGGTTGCACGCCATCTTTGCTGCAAGTTAACCGGTCATGATTTCTCAACCGGCTTGAAGACCTCTCACCGGTGGTGATCATCCAACCGCTTCGAGAGCATCTATCCGGGTATGAGCAGTATGGGACCCGTCTCGATATGGCAGGACGCCCGGTCGAGGTCCGCCCAGCACCATGGCAGTTCGCGGTTATGATCATTCAACCGGCTGCATGGCTTCTTCGCTGTATATCTCGAAGACCTCTCACCGGTTATGATCATCCCACCGCTTCGAGAGCATCTATCCGGGTATGAGCAATATGGGACCCGTCTCGATATGGCAGGACGCCCGGTCGAGGTCCGCCCGGCACCATGGCAGTTCGCGGTTATGATCATTCAACCGGCTGCATGGCTTCTTCGCTGTATATCTCGAAGACCTCTCACCGGTGGTGATCATCCAACCGCTTCGAGAGCATCCATCCGGGTACGAGCCATCCGCCCGGCACCATGGCAGTTTACGCTTATGATCATTCAACCGGTTGCATGGCTTCTTTATTGTATATCTTGAAGACCTCTCACCGGTTGTGATTTTCCAACCGCTTCGAGAGCATCTATCCGGGTATGAGCCATCTGCCCAGCACCATCTTTGTTGCATATCACTGGGGGACTCGTCTCGATATGGCATGTCGCCCGGTCGAGATCCGCCCGGTCCGTAGCAGTTCACGGTTAGGTATCATTCAACCGGCTGCACGCCATCCTACTGGAGACCTCGTCTCGATATGGCAGAACGCCCGGTCGAGGTCCACCCAGCTACATCTCACTTGGGGGACTCGTCTCGATATGGCATGTCGCCCGGTCGAGATCCGCCCACCGGTTACGATGCATCCAACCGGCTCGAGAGCATATTCCGGGAACAGGATCTACCCGGCCCCATGGCATTTCACTGGAGGACTCGTCTCGATATGGCAGGACGCCCGGTCGAGTCCCGCCCGGTACCATGGCTTGACCCCGGTCATGAGAACATTCGACCGGCATGGGCTTTATACACCCGGGTGAGTTTACATCTAATCCATGTACTCTTGTCCAGCAGGATAAAAACCCTGCATCGCATTGAACCGCGATCAACGTGGGGCTGCACGGCGAGCCTTGTCACCTCAACGCCCCCCCCCCCCCCCCCCCCCTCCCCCCCTTACCTCAACGCTTATTCAACACAAGCTGAGAAGAACTAGCACGTGTTCACCAGTGCTTTAAACAGCCCGCAACACCGGGGTAATCTCCCCGCAGCCTAGCAATATGGGACTCGTCTCGATATGGCAGAACGCCCGGTCGATCGAGGTCCAGTACTTAAGTTCACCTGGGACTCGTCTCGATATGGCAGAACGCCCGGTCGAGGTCCTATGAACTCCACTCCGTTCCGCTTTGGCAGATTGCCCGGTAGAGGCTCAGTGAACTCCGCTTCGTTTCGATTTGGCAGATCGCCCAGTTGTGACCCAGTGAAGCTCCGCTTCGTACCGATAGGGCAGAGTGTCCGGCCGGAATTCCATGCACATCTCTTGCATGGCGGATTTCAACGCCCCATTATCATCTCATGCACAAATCTCCTGCATGGCGGATTTCAACGCCCCATTATCATTCCATGCACACATCTATTGCATGGCATCATGGCATCATCTCATACACTCTCCGGGTTCCACCCCACTCCATGCTCATAGCACCACAACACCTGAGCACAGTACTACTTATATTACAAACGTACTTATAAACTATTGTTTCCCATCGGTAACAGGTACTCACCTCGGTCACGCACAATCTTTAACGCGGACTTGGGGGACTGGGCACCGGTAGGTTGGTAACCCTGCGGGTCTGCGGGACAAGAGCAAGACAGGTTTAAGTCCCCATTCAAGATTGCACTTGACCGGGAACTTGGGGGACTTGTTGACAGTAGCCGCAGAGAGGCTACAGCAGGCCTACAGACCCGCAGCAAGTGCACCAGGGCCCGGCCCAAGGCCCGGGACCGGCTCACTAGCACCCGGCCTCGGGGTCCAGCACTCTATCCTGCCACCAGGGACCCTGGGACCGGGGGCGCCTACCTGCCAAAGAGGGCACCAGAAGGTACAAACAGAAGGGAACCAGTCCCACATCGAAGGGTGAGGCCAGCCCTCACCCCCAACCACCTATATAAGGGCCCCAACTACCCTCTTTAATAGGTAACTTATCTCACTCACCGCTTACATACGTGCCTTGGTTATATATATTCCAACTATACTAACTTAGGCATCGGAGAGGAGAAGACCGGCCCGCCCGGTATTCCCCTTAGTGAGCAGGTTTGCAGGAGATCAAGTTGGATTCATCTATATCTACCAGGCCCTCGGGTTTAGGCAGAAACAGGCGACAACATACCAATATTCGTCGCTTCAACAATTTGTGAGCGACGACTATTGATCAAAAGTCGTCGCTCTCGTTTTCTGAAGCGACAATTCCAATATCGATAGCTTGAATGTGTTGAGGCGACGAAGTTTGATTTTCCCGTTTCAATCTTCGTCGCTTCAGACTTGTTTTCCAGTAGTGCTTGTAGTTTGGTTTCGAAATGTCGGTTCGGAGTTTTGGTAAATTAACATGTATTTGATGTACTCTGATGAGCAATAAAGATTACCTTTATTCTCCTACTTCTTTTTGGGAAAAGAAATTGAATAGACTAAGCAATTAGATATATACATACATAAGCATAATATATTACATTCGAGGGCCATTGTGACCTGTCTACCCAAACTTGAAATGTAGGAAATAAAAAACCATATTTTAGCTAACACGTTCTTACGTTGTCTCATACATAGTCTAGTGCAAACAACATATTGAAAAGTTGAAACATTTGTCATCTACTCTTCTACTAAACAACTTTGCACAGTTATTCAAAAAAAATAAAAAATTCTGAACAGACAAACCAGTTTCATCCTAAAGATCAGAATTGACTGAAATCCTAAACCATTCAAAACATCAAACTCAAGGATGATGTTAGATGATTGAAATCCAGCTTGATAGATGACCCAAATTTGCGGTATACAATTCAGTAGCCTGTCAACCTTCATTCCCTTAGAGACCGTTAACAATAGCTCACCATTTGCATCACTTAAAAGAGCACTCCAAACCTCTCTTGCCATCAACAACATTCACACCGCATCCACGTTTAAAACTGTCACAACTTTTTTTCTTTTGGACAATGTATAGCATCTATCATCTAACACACAGCCACCATAAACATTGGGCT
Source organism: Potentilla sterilis (assembly GCA_963682095.1). Classification (NCBI taxonomy): domain Eukaryota; kingdom Viridiplantae; phylum Streptophyta; class Magnoliopsida; order Rosales; family Rosaceae; genus Potentilla; species Potentilla sterilis. The sequence goes on along the minus strand of OY821755.1, from coordinate 51,474,396 downwards.
TGTATGAACAACTTTAGCCGATAATTTCAGCAGTAAAAGAAAGAACCTAGAATAGCAGAGTGTGAGCAGCCATAAACTTTTTTACTTTCATACGTAGCCTTCCACATGAAACGACATTAACACACTATAAGAGTAATTTCAAATTTGGCTGAAGCATAAACTGCATGTATGCTCAAATTAATTAGTCAAATAGTCCTTTAGAGAACTCTGCTTCCAATTGCTTCTGGGTATATGACTAGGGTACTGAGAATACGGGGAAGCTCGATCCGTAGCTCACCATTGTTGGAAAAATGGGTTAAAAATCATTTATAAAACTAAATTTAAATGGATTAATTGAAGTGTGATGTTCTTATAATTAATGAAAGATGAACTTGGATTTTTATTCTCCATAATGAGGACTACAAGATTATGTGTTCATATGCCTAATTTGGTTTTGGGGTGAATGAAAAATTGTCATCCAAAAATGCTATTTGAAATGGGAAAATAAGTTTTGTCCCACATTGAAAAAAGAGAAATGGTGAAAGTATTTGTATTGAATCATCCTTTTATGAGGTATAATTGTGCAAGCACAAGTTATACAATCTCGTGTGAAGGGGGGTTGTAAATTTTGGGTTGGAGCTCCAGGATGCGGCCTCTTTTTGCACCCAGCCCAGATTCTTTTTAGACTTTTCACCTGCTACTGCAAAATTTGTTGAAATTCCAGGCCAGGATTCTTTTTGGACTTTTCACCTGCTACTGCAAAACCTGTTGAAATTCCAGTAACATATGACCATTCAGCTTTTGTTATGGTCATTCAGTTCCCTGAAACAGCAGTGTGAATTCACTACTGTTTTTAATAGCCATGGTCATCCTCACAGTATAAATAAGCCTCATATTCTTCAATCTAAACACACCAAAAAACATTCAGCTCTTCTCTTCTCAAAATCATTCTCTCTGCTCTTATGCTCCTATTATATTCTGGTGATAGAAAGAGGTGTCTTCCGGTTCGTAGGCTTTCTTGTTGCAGTGCAGCTTCAAGAATTCTTTAGTCATTGTATCCTAGGAGACGAGCGCCAGTAGACCTGTTGCACCGGTAGAGGCGGTGTAAATGTCTTAAGGACAGTGTGTGACACACACGACTCGACTCTTCCCAATCTGATTTGAAACTTCTTTGGTATTGGTTGAATATCATCCTACTTTACTCTTTAATTCTGAAATTTTAATTTTAATTTCAAATTAAGATTTATTTCAATTTATATATGCAATATCATATCCTTTATATTTACAACCATCTCCATCATCACCAGTCAACAACGAATAAGCGGCCGATGTTAGAGGGAAGGCATCTATTATTAACATGATGATAGAACAAGAATGGTTGATATGAATAAGGGTATAAATGCCTGTTATCAAAGAATTATTGGAGTGGGCAATGAAAATTGAATTAGACAATTTTTACCTTGTTTTGAACTAAATATTCATTTTATTAAAATAGAAAATTGTTCAAGGAAGGTTAATTCTGTAACTTCTTATGTGTGTCTTGACCTAATTAGACTAGATTAGTAAAATCTTTAGTTGATAGGGAATCCCAGATTCTTCGGGATACTTGATGTAATGCCTATATAAATGTCTCCTTATCAATAAATAAAATATCACTTTGCATCTATCTTTTTCTCCTACAACATGTTATCAGCACGTAATTCTAACCCTGAGCTATTGATAGCCAAAACCCTAACCTTAAATATTTTTCTGCCGGCAACAGTTTGTCGAAAAAACCCTAAAAAAATCTCTCTACCGACAACAGTTCATCGGAAAAGAAAAAGCAACCCTCCTCTGCCGACAACAGCTTTGTCGGCAAAGCATGAAAACCTTGAAATCTTCCTCTGCCGATGACAGCTTTGTCGGCAGAGCATGGAAAATACTATGTGTAATATCCCGAAAAATTGTTATTAATTTCGAAAGTTTATTTGGAATTGCTAAGTTGGAAGCTATTAAAATATTGTGGTGCGAGGGCGGGGCGAAAGTGTTAGGAGGAATTTTAATATATAACGTTTTTAAGGGGTCAAAGAGTTGACTTTTTATCCGTTAGATTTTTCGAGGAATTTCCTTCACCAAAGTTACAGAGCTCGTCCATACGAGTTCGCATACATGCGACACATGTAATTTGGAGATCATATGAGAAAGTTATGACCAATTGAAGTTTTGGTGCTTCAAAAAATTTAAGTATAAATAGAATTTTAATTCTAGGGTTGCTTCATTATTTCAGAAATTCTAAAAAAAAAAAAATTTCTCTTTCTTTTCCTCCCGCCACGCCCCTTCACTATAAAAATGCCCGACTGACCCGACCCGGCTTTTACCGCGGCCTTCGACGGTTTCAGACGGCGGCACCGGTCCGTTTGTGTTCGTCTCCTCCGTGCGCGCTTCTCTGTAGTGGAGGTTTGTGCCATTTCATCTCGATCCGCGCAAATCGAAGCTCGCAAGTGCAGGCGGCGACCCGGTTGCGACCCGATTCAGTTCTGGTTCAATTTTGGCGGTGGCCAGACGCGAAGCTTCACCCTTCTTGATGTCTTCTCCCTTCTGAATGCAACCACGCAGGTGTTGCAGCTTGGTGTGGCGTGTGGAGTGTCCGATTTTGATGTGAACGTTGGCGGCGGCGTTTGGTTCGTTTGCGGCCGAGGTGGTTCGAGTTCCAGGTACGTGCATCACCCTTTTGTTGTGATCTTCGTGATGGGTGGAGTGATTGGCGCGATATCGAAGTTTGGGGGCAGTGTGAGGGTCCCCAGCCGCAGCCCCTTGTGGTGGTTTGTGGTGGCACGTCCGAGCTCCTAGGGAGCTTGTGAGGGTTCTGTGGTATGATGCTCGTCGATACGAGCATTCTGATATATAATTTTTGTAGCATTTGTGTTACTATTAAGTTTTTTGAGTTTATCATGGTGAGCTTGATGTTTGATTCTGTAAGTACTGGTGACAGTTTATTGATTGTGCTTGGATTCATAAATGAAGAGAATTCGGTGATGAGAAGGTTTAAAAAGGATTTGGGTGTCGTTGGGGTGTCCTTAGCAAAATTGAAGGACATGATCACTTATTTAAGTGAATGGAGAATTTATTATATTGGAGGGATGGGTGTTTGTAGTATATTTTGAAGGATTTAATGAAGTCTTTTAGTTCCTATTGTTATTAAGTTGAGATTTTGGCACTCAGGTGCTTGATAGGAACTGCGCGTGTTTATATTTGTCTTAAGAGAAGACGCAGCGGGAGTTAAAGTGAGTAAACCTCACAGTGTTTGTATTTAATACGAGTTAATTATAGTATATGGATCGTTATATGTAAAATTGTTTTATGGAAATGATATTTTTTTAAATTGAATGAACTTGATCGACTACGGTTCATTAGTAAGTAAAATGAATTTAATACAAAAATTATTTTCAAGGTATTTTACAATCAATGAACTATAGTTGGTATTAGTGGGCAATTTCTGAGTGAATGCCTACGTATATATATATATATTTACGTGAAATATATGTATTGATGATGTGGAGGCGTGAAATATATATATAGATTGAGGGTGTGCTTTGGGTGATTTATTTTGTTAGGAAATTGTGAATTGTGGGATGTGTGAATGGGTTGGTATGGAAACCAACGACCAATGTAAGATCTTGCCAAATGTGGTTGAATTGGGATCTTACATGTGTTGCGGAAAGGATCTTGCCAAAAGTGGTTGAATTGGGATCCTTATGGCAATTATATCGGGAACCAAGTCTTTGGTCAGGTGATTGGTTACGATCAGTTAGAGCTCTAGTCTGTCTGCCTATGTACGTTATGGGAGTACCGTGTGGGATACTTGCGTCTCATGATTATGTTCATGTCTGGTGGGTAACCATATGGGATTACCGGAGTCTTATGTGGGACTTTAAAAATGGATTTTTTGGTGCTTTTCATTTGTTGTCGAAAATGGTGTTGGGTTTTAAAAGAAAACAAGGTGTGTTGTTTTTCTTGAGTTTAAGATAACAACAACTTGGTTTCATTTTGGAGGTTAACGGATTTATTATATGTTTTCATTTGTTATATATTTGTATTAATTGTATGTGCGTGACTTCCTGAACTAATCTATATGCAGGATTCACGATTTTAATTGTGTAAGATTCGTACTTTCCTAAACTATGCTTCTGAGCAGGAAAGTCTGAATCTTACGTTGTATTTTTGTGTGCGGGCGGTTTTATGGTTTTAGAATTGTTGCGTGAGTCTGAGTTTAGTCATACTAGCTTTAAAAAGCTTACCGGGTTTATTGTTTACAACCCGGTGCACCAATCCATAGTGTAGGGGTTATTTGTGCGGGTGAGGATTTACAGAGTTGAGACGGCGGTTGATTGTGCAGTGAGTAGAAGTGATTCTACTCATTAGTCTTGTTTTTTTTTAAAGTATAGTGAGGCATGAGTGAACAATTACATTGTCCGATATCTCACAACTTGTGTGAGATTAGAAATGTAATATTTGTATTCACCAGAGTCGCATTTGTATGGACCCTTTAATGCATAATAATTTGTAATTTATTTTTAGTTCGTTGTGATTATTCACGTTTTCGAATTTGAATTTTATCTTTTTAAATTCGGGGTGTGACACTCTGGGCACCTTGAAATCTACTTTGGGCACCCACCCGCTCCTCCCTCCTCTGATTTCTGCTGTTGCTGCCCTCTGAGCGCGCCGCCGTGACGCCGACGACCTCGCGCCGCCGTGACGCCGACGACCTCGCGCCGCCCTCCGCCGCTCATCCTCTGCTGTCCCTCGACACCGCCATAGCCTCGAGTCGCCCAAAGTCCATCTCCGAAGCCGACTTCAGCCACCCCGGCCTCTGCATGACGACCCAGCTCCGCCGCTGACCCAGTCCTGCCACCGCCTCTCCAACTCAGCTCCGACGCCGCGAAGCAACCTGGCGCTACCCAGCCCATTAAGATCGGACCTCGATCTGGTTTCCCTCTCTAGTCGACATTGTCGACGGCTGCTTAGCTTAGTCTCTCTGACGCCCAAGTTGAATTGCTTAACCCGGATTTCAGTCTTCGACCCGGATTCAACCCAACCCGAGTCGGATTTTGGCCTTCTACCGAGCTCAGCAGCCCTTTTGGGCGTTTTTTCCACCTCCGAACGAAAAATTGTCATTTGTCGAAATATTATGACAATGCGTACGCAATGGAGAGAAGCAATTTTCCGTATTTCGTCCAAGAATCGAAGCGATTATTGCACTTTGCATAAGGATCAGAACCGAGTCCTCAAGAGCAAATTTCTATTACAACGCAGTTTACTTAATGAATTAGCAAGAAAGTTTTTATTAAAGTTCTTGCTTTCTACAATTTAAATTGTTTGGACTTTTGTTTTTTCCGCGACTTTCAAACTCCCTACTACATCATCCTGATTCTTCTGCTACTCGGGACGATACAAATTGGCCCCACCCACCTCGGCGTATCACGAAGGGGTAACTGTGATGTTACCGTCCAAAGTTGTGCTTGTGGCTGTGATGTCACTGTGAACCACAACTCTTTTTGACTATTTAGTCACGATTCCGACAAAATAACATCTCTCGGCCCTATAGGCCTGTGCATTGCCCCGACACGTCTTGGCTTCGGCCTTGTGACGATCCTAAGGGAGTCACATTATATAAAAAAGGACAAACTCATGATTTGCGACGGAAATTGTCGCTGTAACATCCATATGTGACGGATATTGTCACAGTAAAATTCAGTTACCATAATCTTGGTCTCGACCTGAATTCGGTACCTTCCCTCTTGTTCTTTTGAGAAAAAGAAAAATTGACCACAAAATGCGTCATACATGACATTAAAACTAAAAGTGACGAAACTCATGTCACACGTTCAGAAAAAGAGGGAGAGGCCACGACTCGAAACCCCCATGTCATAAACAAAAAACAAAAATAAAAGGGCCATTGAAAAAAAAATAAAAAAATCATGTCATTGATATGGTTCTACATCAGTTCACTAATTGCAAATAAATGCAATCATATGGTCAATATATACAAGAGATACATGGAAGAAGATGAGAATATATCCTCATGATTACGGATTTTGAAAGCAAAAATAATTTGCGATAAATATGAAGCATATGACTTCGATTTCATAGTCCAAGTGACTACAAATTCGTTTATTTTGTGAAGGCATAGACCTCACATGTGTGACTAATGATACTTAGACGTTACACTTTTTATGGTCAAGACCTTGATGTAACCGTTGGCATTTAATCTTAATTCTCTCATATAGTTCAAGTAAGTGAACATACGAGAATTTTATGATGCATACATAGTTCGATTCCCTAAATAGCTATATGTGAATGCAATGTCTCGCATTACACGTTTACATGGCATGTTGATATGAGTTCACCAATTTAATTTGTGATGTTAACTCAAAAATCACATAAATAAACGAGCATATGTTTGTCAAGAAACAAATAGACATGTTTGCGCATATGCGCGGATGCATGCGTATTGCCCGACTTCGGCTTCGGCACTCTTGCGCACGCAATAGCTCGCCATGTCCGGCCTCGGTTTCGGCCTTGTCTTGGCTTGCGCGTAGCTCGGCCAACAACTCCGCTACAACCAAACACTGCAGCAGCATCGATCTCCGGACCTTGGCTTGCACTCGGCCCGCCTAGCCCTGCCTAAGCCTCGGCCACGGCAATCAACCCTCTGTATACCGTCCCAAGAAGCAAAAGAATCGAGATGATGTAGCAGGGACACGAAAAGGTCCCGGACGAAAGACAAAATTCCCAAGAAATTAAAATTCGGAAAGCGAGAGCGTTGAATAAATTTTACCTCTTCGATTGAAGCTTGATCGAAAGAAACTTGAGATTTGGGGAAACTTGTTTTCTTCGAGACTTCTTGATTTGCCGAAGCAACGATGAAGGCCTTGAAGAACGCTTGATCAACTTGCGAGCAATCTTGATCGTCAGGGGATGTGTGCGTTGGATTGCACACAAAAATGGAATCAGGAAGGGGTTGCCGAGCGTTGAGGCTGCTGCACGGCAAGAGGCTTGCCAGCTGTCGAGGGAGCTGTTGGCAGGGGCTGCCGAGCGGGTTGCGCAGGAGGGCAAGAGCTGCCGAGAGAGATGTCGACAAGGTGCAGGAGGGCTGCCGAGCAGGCTGTCGGCAAGATGTAGGGATTTGTCGAGCAGGAGCTAGGCGTGGCGCGGGCTGAGGAGCCGGGTGCTGGGCGTGTGGGTGCGGCGCGGCAGTGGGGCAGTCGACAGTGCAGGTGCTGCCGGAAAGAGCCGACGGTGCAGGGGAGGAGGACGACGGCCTGCGGCAGGGGAATTAGGGTTTTGAAAGAAAAAAAAATTCAGAATCAGGGTTTTATTTTTTATTTTTTAGGGCTATTAGATAACAGGCTAAGAGCAACGTGCATGATAACATGTTGTAGGAGAAACAATTGATAAGCAAAGCATAGAGCATTCTCATGCTCAAAGTTTCCATGTCTTATGACATTATGATTCAAAATCACATATGCTTTATATGCATAAAGAAGTAATCGAACCTTGCTCACTACTTAAAGATATTCATGCCAACGTTTATCACCTTGAAACTCATTGCGAAAATTGAAAATATTTCTTATATATCGCTTCTAATGAATGCGCACAATTTAAGGGTCCATATTGTGAATATATTTCACGTATATTATGATTCGGATTCTTTGAATCAGTGACTCATATAGACTCTAACATACATCGTCCGAAATTTTGAATATGTTTTGATGATCCATATATGAAAGAAAGTTATGGACATCGTTTCTTTTGAGCAAAGAAGCTATTGGGGTCAAAGATGACAAAAAAAATATTTGGTAGCGTCATGAGCAATGCTCAAGGCTTAAAGATGACATTAACGTCACTCAAGTCTTCCTCCAAGTCAATGGAAGCACTATTTATGCATTTAAAAGTGCATATGATCCCCCATTATGATCATTTATTAGTTATTCTCATTATTTGGAAGCTTAATCTTTAGCAAAGTTTTGGAGTAACTTTAGGGTTAAACTCCAGCCCTCCTACGCTAAAGATAATGATACATAAGATGATGGCTTTGATGTCTTCTCATAGTTCAATTTGAGACACAATGATACTATGGTGATCTAACTAATGGTTAAACTCCAGCCATAACACATAGATGTTATGAAGCACTTTGACAATGATTGAAAAGTTGAAAAAACCTAAAATTTCTGGTTTTTCAGCTCGCGGACTCGTCATTGTGAGGATCGGTTCACCTACTTTTAGGCCGGTTCTTGAGGTGAGACTTGCGGCCACCGATTCCTAACATCCAAGGCTACCTACTCATAAAATTTGAGGGTCATTGGACACCTGGAAGGTGCTGAACAGCTCGACACAAAAATTCACTGACCTCCGGCTACCTTTCCGGTCGGTTCGGTATGTTTCAGGCGTTGGAATCCTAATACATGTGTCTACCTACTGTTAAAATTTGATAGCATTTGGTGTCCTAGAACTTAGTGAAACGTTTTAGGTAGCGCATATGTATGTTACATTTTGTAACGGAATACATCTTTTTAACGTATAAGTGTTAACGATCAATACCCTTTATTGTCCACATACTTTATGTACCAAATTGCGCCACCACAAGCGCCTAATGATGGGTTACTTGATTATGAATAAAATCTTTGAATAAGACATAATCTTCCACCTATAGTCCGCTATATGGAACCTTAACAGGCGATCTCATTTGTGTCACTTTTTGATGAGCCAGTCTTCCCGTCGTTAAGGGGAGATAAGCACAAGTATGTTCAAGTAGAACGACTTAACATTGCCATGGTTCGTCGCCACTGTGCCTCATCATGTTCCCCAAAGTCCCACAAATCAAAGTGTCGAGATCGGATATACATGCTGCAAAGAGCAAATTAGTGGTCTTTCAAGGAAAAGATCGAAATAGTGCTCAAGCATCAAACATGCCTGTAAGGAATGATGTCCGGATAAATGGACATGTTGTCACCCATAGATGGTGGCATGGTGACTCCACAAAAGTGGTAGATGGTGGCACTAGGCCGTGACTCTCACAGAAGTATAGAGAGAACACTTGGTTAGATATACACTCGCCGAATGCGAGTTTGGAACAACTTGATCAATTGATCAATGACAACTCATTCGTCTCATGGATTTTCTGGATTATGGTCATCATTGGGGGACGCCTCAATGCAAAGCCAATTCATATAGAGATCTCTACAAATGTGAATTACACTAGAGTACATGAGTACGTGGTTTATGAGTTAGATATCGAACACACACTTCGTTGAAGAAAACATCAACGAAGTGAATTGGCCTACACGGAAAGATATGCGATCCAGTTTAAACAAAGAGATAGGTCTTTGGTCAGGTGATGCCTACACCGCAAGTGTAAACCCTATCGATAATCTTTGATGGAAAGCATAGTGAGAAAAAGAGTCTAAACTCACCTTATGGCACAAGGTTTCTCACAAACGCTCTGGTATCGACTACGATGACATATGCTCTCGTAATGGAGTCATATTGCACTTCACTACCTTGTCAGTTAGGTAGTTCCGAAAAACTAAACATGCAGCGTAAATCATCTCTATTAGGACTAAGTAAAGAGATGTACATAAACATCCTAAATGGATTAGTTTTCACCCAAGACAAGTGAGCAAAAACAACAAAGTGCTTATGCTATCAGATTGAGATGTTGTCCTTGTGCGTTCGGACAGTCTGGTAGGATATGGTACACACGCTTCAGTGACTACTTGATTGGGGATGGGATATGAAGAATCATGCCTATTTGCTTGTGAACTCCGGATGAATTGTGATTGAGATATCACTAATCTGACGTTAAGAATGAAAGGATCTTGGGAATACTTAGTCTCGGAAGTGAGAACCGTTAGTGATGAACTTATTCATCTATCGGCTTATGGCAATCTAAAGGACGTTAAACTAAAGCCTATATATATCTCATGATCATTCGATATCTTGAGAAGACTCGTTTCGTCTATATGACGATAAGTCTTAAGAGATGAAACTCTCCATCTAAGTACGATGTGCGCAACCATGTACCTGTCATAATATGCTCGACTCAACATCTCATTCGCTATAAACTTATAAAGCCAAGGTAATGGTCATATGCGCCCACACAATGTCATAGTATATGGCGGTACTTTCTTTCAAGTGTGAAAGGTTTAGTCTCATTCGATCCCATCATGAAAGACACATCAAAAGGCAATTCCAGAATCTACCTGATTCTGTAGGTCGACTTCCACGAAACCTACAGGACAGCTCACTCTTTAGAAAATGGTAAAATTGATATCGTTGGAAAGGTCTATGTGTCTAATTTCCAGGGACACCAACTATTCGATCATAGCTATCATATTGAGTCAGTTATGGTTGTTTTAGCAGAGTAGGACGAATCTGTCCGGTAATTTACAGATCAGTCACTTTCGATAGAGCTTTGTGATCAACTCAGGACGAACCATGTTGTGTACTTTATATCACTGGAAATATACGGGTGTCTAGTTTCCATAACTCTTTACGGTTCATTCATACCTATTGTATCAAAGGATTTATGACTATTTAAGTACACAATGGTCATGTTGCGTGTGAATATGATTTTCAACGCAAACTCTAGTTTTGAGTTGTTAAGCAACCTTTTTCCTTAAGACCAAGTAAAGCTAAGTTTAACTGGTCTGATACAAGGATAATTTGGCCATACTCAATGAGTTGATCATTGACCACGCCTACTTTTGAAGCTTGTGAGGAGCGTTTGTATACGCCATTAATCTAAACTCCGAGATTGAGTTAGCAATCAGGGGGAGTTGACACGTAGACATCAGGGGGAGTCTACCTCACATGTAATCTCTAATTACAGTTAGTGCGTTGTACTTTTTTCCCTTCGACCAAGCTTTTTATCAATAAGTTATGATAAAAAGGTGCATTGCACTCTTTTCCCTTCGACCAAACTTTCAGCACCTCTTCTTCCCTTATTCGTCGAAAAGACTGGATACGTTTCGTGCTTAAAATCTCTAGTATGCAAATTTTCCGTAGTTGTCTCCAGTATTCACCATATGGAGAGAAGCCAATGTTTGTACCTCGATAAGTTATGATACTGGTAGCAATAGTATGGGGCCTGGACGCAAAGAAAACGTCGTGGGTTTTCATCACCTCCTTAGCACACTCTGCTGACGAAACAACTAGGGTTGGAACTTCTCCAAACCTCAAGTACATAAGAGGTCCATATTTCTGAGCCAAGTCTCTAAGGGCATGTTGAGGTAGAGAGCCGACGAGCTGGTGCAAGTTTCCTATGAAGAGTAGCTTCCATGGTCCGGGGGATAAGTGTGAAGTTGAAGTGGAGTCTTTGGTTTTGCTTAAAAACCTATGGTACCCAAGTGATTTTTGTTTTGCTTGGCAAGGTTTTAGCGAGGCAACATGTTATGCACCGTGTCACATTAGGTACGCAACACAAGGGGGAGTGTTCAATGAATGTTAATTATGTAACTTCTGATGTGCGTCTTGACCTAATTAGACTAGATTAGTAGAATCTTTAGGTTATAGGGAATCTCATATTCTTCGGGATACTTGATGTAATGTCTATATAAAAATCTACTTATTAATGAATAAAATATCGCTTTGCATCTATCTTTTTCTCTTAGAACAAAAATGTATATGTCACAAAAAATATAATTTTATGGGCCATAATAGAATTTTAAAGTAGCACGGCCCCTCTTTGCAAAATTCAAAACGCATAATTCCTATGAAACTGGATGCCAGCTCGGCTCACTTGAAATAGCACGGCGCCTTTTCCTTGGATGCCAGCTCACTTGAAATTTGAAATTAATCCTAATTAACGAAGGAAAAACATCTCATTAGTTAATCCCGATGAAACTAGGAATTAAAGGAAGGTGGAAAGTTTGCCCACACATCCAAGGAAAAGCAAATGAGAAGGTGCTCGAGAATCTTATATATACCCCCAGATAGTCTCTGCATATCATAATCACAGACTCATTCAGCCAATTCTATACATTTGGCTATTTATGAATCATCGTCTTCTTCGTCGTCTCTGAAATTCCTCATCATCAACCCACCCACAATTTCTATGGCTGAAATCGTGTTTCAATCTATGTTTGCTCCAACAAGGCAAGAGCAAGACCAACCCTGTGCACTCAACCATGCTGACAACAGAGGTCTCGATCTGGGGCTAAGACTTTGCTCCATCGACTACGACCCGTGGATCATCAAGAAGAAGTTGACGGTCAGCGACCTCGGCGACTTGTGTAGGCTTTTGGTGCCCAAGAGCTTAACCCAGAAACATGTTCTACCATTCATGAACAAGAGCTTGAACGAAAGGGTCCACAGTAGCACTGGGGAAACAGTTACCGTTTACGACAATGATATGAAAACGAAGCATGAGTTAGTCTTCAAATACTGGCCGTTGGCAAAGTGTTACGTTTTGCAAGCAAACTGGAAGAAGGAGTTTGTGAATGTGAGGAAGTTGAAGGTACTGGGATGCTCGTAGTTCTACATTTGTATTTTCTGTTCTTAAACGAGCAGACTGAAGATCCATACTCCTGTGGAATATATGAAGGAACTAAAAGACCATATCTATGTATAATTAAAGAGAGAAACGTACTGTTAGTTTTAGCTATTCTCTTTTGATTGTAGAGCAATGTCAAGTGTACCACATTTTCTTTTTGATCCGATTAATTGTTAGTTTCAACAATTTCATTAGTACATTATTTTTGTAGGTTTTTTTCCCTGAGCTTGGAATTCTGGTTATGCACCAATATGGGAATGCATATGCTGCAAACAATCACTTTGAAATGATGATCCAGCTTATACAGTTATACTACTACACCAAAAAATGCGTCATGCCTGCATTTCCATTGAAATGATTCTCGAGCTTGAATCTCTAATATAGGAAAACTAGCTAGCTTCTGAATTCCTGAAAATTCCGTCAATATATATTTCTTAAAATGAAAGATTTTGTCACTCGCAAAATGAAAGATTATTTTGCATTTGTGCCCCATACAGCGAGCATGCAATTATTTGATTTAATACTGTAAGTTCGTGTCTCCAAACTCAAACTTATTTCATTGCTCCCACCTTTCTGTCACTCTATCACATGTATGCCACACGCTTTAGCTCAAGCTCAAGGAAGACGAGCAATGCTTGGGTTCCAAGAAGCAAACAGTGTTCGAAACAGTTAGTTCATATCTGAAGCTACCGAACTTAACTATAAACTAGTACTTGTACTACAGCTGCATCATCGTCAACCAGCTAAGTTCAAATTTATTTGACCACCATTTAGATGATAAAGGCTCAAGGGATGAGGTTGAAAACAGGAGAAAGATATTGCATGATATAAGAAGAAGAGTCAGGCTCCTTAACGAGGGGCACTTCACTATGTAGAGTAGACTTCAGTTGAATACTTATTTCATAGTTTTAGTTCAAAAAAACATTAAAGTTTCTAAAAGCATAGGGAACCTTTAACTTCTTGGTTTATTAACTGGATGATGAGCCAGCCAGCCTCTGAGAAATTTCAAGGGCTCTTTGAAAATGAAACATGGTCTGAATAGGAATCCTTGCAACAAGTAAAATTTCCAAGCTGATCAACTCAAAAATTAAAACTTATACCCAATGTGCATTTCTTGAGAAAAAGTTCGCACTACACTATTACATTTGGCAAATGCAGAGAAAATAAGTGGTAAAATCTAAAAAGAACTGGAAAAAGGATTTCTCAAGTATATGCTCTAGAGGAAAATGTAAGTAGGAATTAGTGACGATGACCGTTGACAAAAGCAAAAATGCTGTCATATGGTGAATGACATCGACTGATTAGCACACCCTTTTAAGGTTATTGAGATCCAGGGGGGTTGTTGGTATATTTTGTACAATCAAATGGTCCAATTACTAGATTTTGCTTCCGTTTCACCTGAAATTCAAGACAACGAAACAGGTGAGCTCCTAGTATTGAAACAGAAGTCAAATTCCATACAAAAAGTTTCCACCTACAGAGATAAGCCACAAATAGAGAGACAAAAATTTGCATTTCAATTTGAAGAGACAATTTCGAGGAACATTTAGTGCTAGAAGAAGAAATATGCCCTCGAAAAAATCAAGAAAAACTAGTGTAAAGTGTTGTATAATAAAATTCCTTCAACTCAAAAACATGATTCTCTTTCTATCATTAACATTACAATTCTATGTATTGTTCATGCAAATCTGGGGTAAAATAACGAATACGTTCTAGGAAGCAAAAACATACCGGCGAATATGGACCTAGTTGAGGTGGAGATTTGTTCGGGGGTGAATTCTGTACAGCACCACCTTTCTTGGTTAAAATTTCCTGCAGAAAATCTTGGTATAAGACAACTATTACAAAACCAAACACCGTTATTTTGTTTTGAATCTTTGTCTTCTATCGACCAACTAAGAAAACTAACAATATTAACCCAAAAGGAAAAACACAATACTAGTAACAGTAACAGTAACAATACATACACGTGTCAATAACTCAACTATGTGTCCAAAAGCCACACATCCAATCCCAACAAATACTCATCCTCATGTACTGTGTGTACAAGTTAGGTTAAACTGCAAACGAAATATCTGATTAAATCATTAACATGTAAGCCAGGGTTTTTTAATTTATTTTTTATTAAGAAAATTGAATTCATTTAGAAAAACAAACCATGCTATATGATTGAACAATACAAGCCACAATCTTTCTTACGAAAAAAGTGATGTGTTTGGTTCAGTTCAGTTCTTATGCCCAGCCTGATCCAGCAATTTCAAAAATATGTGTATATCAGGAATTTCTAGTATGCACATGAATGCCTAGTAAATCACATGTTACCTCTCCAGCTGCTTCAATTGCAGCCAACCATTCATCAGAAAACGGAACAGCATCTGATGGAGGTTTTATTACAAGCCCATCTTGCTTCCTTCGGCACCTAGACTTCTTACTGCAATCAGAAACAATAAATTTGAAGGCACATGAATTTCATGGAGCAACCAAATTCACAAGTAAATAAACTTCATCTAAGCTTTTCAATACATACAGCTCTTTTGCTGCATCCTTATCTTCTTGTGAGTACAGAATATCATCGAATTCCTGTGGCAGTTCATCATTTATAGTATGATTACTTTCCAAGATATTATTTTCAGCATCCTCTGCTAAAGTGTTGCTGCTCAATATATCAGCTTCATTATCCCGCAGAATGCTTCCACTTGGTGATGTCTGATCAGAAAGAAGAGATGGACTTAATTCCCCATCCAAGGAATTACATGCTAACGTTTTCGCATAATCATCTTCATTGGTTGTTTTTGAGGAAGAGTCAGACTCCACAGAAGCAGCTTGATCGAATAGCCTACTGGCATCCCTCGAATTTGTATAACTGTTAACATTTTCTGGTAATTGCTCAACCATGGAACTTTTAGTCGCTGCAAGTTCCAGTTGTGAGTAGTCAGCGTCTCCTCCCAAATCAGGTCTGCCATCACGTATCGCTGGTGCTGCTGCTGTACAAGCATTTGAACACTTGGGTTCACTTACACTAGCATTGCACCGATCTGAAACGAGCTCATCTCTTTCCTCATATTCCTTAAGGGAAGTATTATCTGAATGCAAAGTTCCATTCAAATCTGACCTGGGCCTAAATTCTTGTGATACTTGTACTGCAACAATATTTGGATGTCGAAGCTCTGGACACCCAGATAATTCATGTGCACTATTACAGTCCACTGAGTACCTGCAATTTGTAACTGAGGACTGGTCCTCTGGAGATCCAGGTAGGGGTTCTTTAATCACGTCAATACCTTCATCAACTTCTTGATCCATGTTCTGCAATTCCATACTAGCTTGCCCATGAAGACAAATGTCATTCCTAAACTGTGTATGGTTGTGGTTCTCGACCAATCGCCTATTGTTCCCAGATACCAACGCAATATTCTCCACATTAGGCGAGTCCACCATTTCCACTTCATTAGACCTGCAATCTAGCATCATAGGTGGTATAACATCAAGGTTTCTGGAAACTGCAGTATCAACTGTGCCAGCACCATTTCCTTCTGGTTCCTTTGAGTCAACACGCGGAAGAACATTGTTATGCTGGGATTTTTCGGGAAGAACATCAAAACCATCCAATACACAATTATTAAAGTCTGATCTATCATCCTGGTAAACCTGTTCTCCAATGTAGCAGGGATTTGAAAGGTCTTGGTGTTCAGGATTTTCACTTCCACTATCAGGTTTCACCAATTGCCAATTATCAGGAGCTGAAGTGCACAGCATGGCATCATTGATTTCATCCATTTTTCTATCTGAAGCCAGCGTATGTGCATCATCCACATGTGGATTCCTACTCATTGTCTTCAATGCACAAGTATTATCTTTTGCTTCATCTTTACATCTGGAGTAAGACAAGGCATCATATATTTTGTTTTCATCTAGACTAGCATCTGCAACCTTCTCCAAACTGGGGCCCTGAATCTCTTTACTTTTTGGAGGAAAGGCAAGAGAGGACGCCTGATCCATAAGACATTTATCATCACTTTGAAATTTTACATCTTCCATGTAAGAAAGCTCTTCAGTAATATTTGTTTTGGCTTGTGGTGTAGATTGCTGGTACCCATGAACAGGCACACAATTTGACTTGCTGTTATCCCCTGCCATA
Organism: Potentilla sterilis; assembly: GCA_963682095.1. Taxonomy (NCBI): domain Eukaryota; kingdom Viridiplantae; phylum Streptophyta; class Magnoliopsida; order Rosales; family Rosaceae; genus Potentilla; species Potentilla sterilis. Next base: position 51,457,747 of record OY821755.1, on the reverse strand, counting down.
CCATAACTTTTTGAATTACATGGTACCTTCAGTTCCGCCTGGACATGTCTTATTTGCGAGACTGAATCCGCTATGTCGATTGCCTCAGGGGTAATAGCAGATGGAACTGAACTTGAACACTGGACATTAATATCTCCTATTACTGTCCCAGCATTGGTCGCATCTGGCATTTTCCCAAGCGAAGGCGGCCTCAATACATGATTTGAAGTTAAAGAACCAATTGGCCTCACATTAGGAATTTTGCATGGTTGTGAACTGCTCTTATGGGGACCAGGCAAAGAAGAAGATTTTGTCTACAAAAAAGAAATTACAAAGAAAAGATGAGTGGCAAAAAATATGCCGAAATATTGAAAAGTAGAAAAATACTCTTTTATGCAGCTAAAGCTAACAGATTCAAATTCAATTTACCTGATTAAAGAAACTCAACGAGGGTGATGGCATACGCAAACCTGATGGTTTTGAAGTTTGGAGTTGAGTATGTGGCAAGTTCAGACCAGTATGAGGAAGAGGAACGGCAACTTTTCTCAGTCTGTCATCACGGCAATATGATGCATGACCAGCAGAAGGAAGTATTTGTTTTGAGGTCACCTCCTCAGGAACTGCAACTTTTTTGGTTCTGTCATCACGGCCATATGATGTCTGACTAGTAGAAGGTTGTGCTTGTTTCTTTATAACCTCTAATCCACTGTTTGCTTCTGTAACTGATGGACATTGTGCTTTACTGGGTGAAGACTTCACATAATTGGCCTGCACCATTTTATATATTCACAGCGCATTAAACCACACACAGATCAGTCTTAAATAGTATTCATTAATGCAAAATGAATAATATATCTACTACTTATAGTGTCAGATCTTTTAGTTATTAATAACCAACAATAAGCTTCAAATTCTCACCACATTTCTTCTGGTTGGACGTGCACAACTTTTAGCAGTCGAGGATTTTCCCATAGAACCAACTTTTGCATTATGTAGACCAGTTTTGGTGTTGTTCAAATTGACTGTCGCATCACAGAGAGCAGTTAGCACAACGTAAACAGAGAATGCATTACAATGTAAAAGTACTATTTGCTTATCCTTAACATGTTAAAAGCTTGGTATAAAAGTACTATTTTAGGTACTGAAAGGTTAAAGTTCACCAAAGTTGAAAAGAAGAAAGGAAAAGATCTAAAACATTACCACGATGAGCAATCTGATTCCGCTTTATGTCACTTGCACCAACGGTCACGTTCTTGGAAGTCTTTGAGAGAGCACAGGGAACAGGTTTTGGGACAGGCAACTTAGAAACTTTTGGTTCTTTGGTTGCTGACTTTATGGTATTCACATTTGCTGGCCTTTTCAGAGTTCACAGAAGTTAAGGACAACCGTACCATAATCCACATCTATAAGAAATAACAAAAATACTACATATGGGAAACTTAGCCAAAAGGATATGAAGAAGACACCATAGGCCGAGGGCAACCACTGCGTTTCCAGCCACTTCTATTGCTATCATGCGTCGAAAGCACCTTCCACCTGCCCTGAAAAACAAAAAACCACCTAGGAATTCAGTTTCACAAGAATTGGTGCAACAATCTTTAACTTACAAAACACATACACACAGGTATAGAAACTAACCGCAGAACCTGTGACAGAATTATCTCTAGCGGGTGAAGCATGCTTTGGCAATGGACTGCCACCAGTAATCCTATCTTTCTTTGGCGTACTTCCCGGAACCACCTTAAATAAGTTTTCTTCAAGGTCCTGAAGATATGCCGAATCACCGCCACAACTAGTCTCTTCATGGATCACTGACAACGACCCACTCCCAGTAATCATGGACAATTCTTCCGAATTCAATACACCTGCGAAAGAAAAATCCAATACCCTTATAAATCCCAATTTATTGGCATCCTATAAAGAAAAGTTGGCAAATTCAAAAACAAAATTATAACCTTCTTCCTCAAAGAAAGCTCGATCCCAAGCGAGGCTTTTCCGCATACTGAATCCTCCTTTCTTCCTCCTCTTCATTTTCTGCGGCTGGAGGCTGAATTTCTTTTCTTCAGTTTTGTTCAAGTTAGTGTTCTCCTTATTCACACAATCCCTATCCCTATCCAAATCCCCGTTCACTTTCGCAACCTCTGCAATACAAAATCAAATAAACTCCCAATTAAGCTCTGTAAATTGCAATGTAGGTCTAATTAGGCAAAATCACTACACAAAAATGTTCATATTAGATTCGAATTTACAATAAGGAACGCAAATTGGAGTTTGAATCCACTCCGCATTGTTCAGATTCAAGGAATTAAACAAACCCTAGGAAGTGAAGTGTAGAATCACATGAAGAAATGAAACCCTAACCTTTGGGTCTGGATCTGGGGGGATGGAGAGGCGAGACGAGGAAAAAGGCGTCGTCGTCGCTGGCGGTGGAGGTGGTGGGGGAAGCGGCGGCGCCGAGTGGAGTGGGGCGGAGGAGCGAGTCGTCTTCTCCGGCGATTTCGATGAGAGAGAGATCGGAATCCATTTCTCTCAGTGGGGTGTGTGGTCAGAGCATGTTTGATTTTGTTTGAAACGATTTGAAAGCGGCAAAGAGGAGAGGCAAATGTGACATTGTGACCCCAATAAAAGTGTACGAAATAACGCTCTTTTCTTTATTCTTTCGAGAAGATACGAAATAGGGCTTTGCGGTTAAAGTAGATCAAAAAATAATTATATAAGTGTTCAAGGAAGGTTAATTCCATAACTTCCGTAGTGTGTCTTGTCCTAATAAGGCTAGTAGTCTAGATACTTTATTAGATAGGGAATCCCTGATTACCAGGGATACTTGATGTAATGCATATATAAATGCATCCTTATCAATCAATAAAGATACAGTTTATTATCATCTATTTCTCCTAGAACACGTTATCAGCACGTTGCTCTAGTCTCCCGTCTAATAGCCCTAAAACCCTAAAACCCTGATTTTCCGAAACCCTAATCCCGACCGCCGACCGCCGTCCTTACCTCCGGCACCGTCGGTCCATTCTCGGCAGTACCTGCGCTGCCGACCTGCCTCCCTGCCGCGCCGTACCTTCACGAGCTGCTCCTCCTCTGCCTCTCGGTAGACCGGCTCGCCTGCAGCCCAACCCGCTCGCCAGCAGCCCTCCCTTGCGTGCTATTCTTTGCACGCATCCCTCGAAGACCAAAATTGCTCGCAAGCCAAGCAAGCGACCCTCGAAGCCTTCTTCGTTGCTGAGAAGACATCAAGAAAAATCGAAGAAAACAAGATTCCCCAAAAGTCAAGTTTCTTTCGATCAAGTTTCAATTGAAGAGGTAAATATTTTATAATCGTTCCCGCTTATGAAATTTCAATAGTTGGGTTGTGTTTTCTTCCGGGACCTTTTGGTGTCTCTGCTACCTCATCCCGATTCTATCGCTTCTCGGGACGGCATACGGGGATTTAGTCACCCTGGTGCCAACGTTTATTGGGGTAACTGTGATGTTACCGGCCACCGTTATGCTTGTGACTGTGATGTCACTGTGAACCATAACGTCTCTTTTTCAAAAGAAAATAAAGGGAAGATATCGATTGTGACTTGATGTCACATTATGCATCGATTTATGTGACCATAATATATCTTGGCACTGTTCTAAAAGAAAAAGAAAAACAATCAAACTTGATTAGTATTCAAAATACTAACGTCTCCCTATTGTGTTCTGTAGATGGCTGACACTCAGCGTCCAGAATTTGACATCTTGGATGTCCAAGGCAAGGAATACAAGAGGTGGGTCTCAGATGTAGAGAACACCTTCATTGGCAAAAGATTTACAGCCAGCATTGTCCCTCCTGAGGATGAAAACTTGCATGCTTCTCCTGAACAAAAAGCTCAAGCCCTGATGTTTCTCAGGCGCCATATCCATCCAACGCTCAAAAAGCAATACCTGAGGAAAACCGATCCCAAAGAGCTATGGGACATCCTCAAGGACCGCTTCAACAATGTGCATGACGCACAACTCCCTAACCTTCTGTCAGATTGGGAGCAAATCCGCTTATTGGATTTTGATTCCGTCCAGGAATACCATCAGACTATGCTTAATTTACAGTCTGATCTGAGTTTTTGTGGGGTTGACAAGACCGATGATGATATGATGGAGAAGACATTCACAACGTTCCCAGAATCTGCGTCCATGTTGTCGCATCAGTACCGTGATCTCCGTGAGAAAGGCACCATCAAAACCTTCAGTGACTTGATGAATGTGCTTCAAAGAAAGGAGAGGTACCATGAGTTGATTCTTACTACCAACAAAATGCCTAGAGGTCCGAAATTCTTAGTCGAATCTCACCAAGCCCATGGTAGGGCTCTTAAGCCAAGGAGTCATCCTCGCGAACGTCAAGCACCACCACCACCACGTGTGCCAAGAGCAACACGTGGGGGAAGAGGAGGAAGAGGAGGTACCGGCCCTAGCCGGAACCTCACATGGAAACGGGACGGCGGCAGTGTCGTCGCTCCTAGAGGGGGGAACCGATTCGGTTCCGGCCCCAAGCGTGGTGGCTACGCCTCAAACAAAGCTTCGGCTCCTTGCTTCAAATGTGGCTCTAAGAATCATCTTCAATGCGATTGCACAGCAAGTAGAGAGATTCAAGCCGCTTACAAGAAACACAAACAATACATAGAACAAGAAGCTCACTATGTAGGAGACTTTGAGGAAGAAGAGTACGGTAAAGAAGATACCATCTTCACCGTCGATGATTTCCAACCTACTAAGAAACGTATGACTCAGGAGTATGATACTCCGGATTATGAATAAGTATTTGACTTAGGTCATGAGATACATGTTCAAATTTGATTTTGATTGTTATTTTGACATAATATAGTCAATAAATCACGACTTTGTTCGATAAGTCGTTTTGATTTAGAACATCCTTGATGTACTTTTGAGCTGTCATCAATAAAAATTCTCTTATTCAATGAATGATTTGAGATTTTTACATCCCTATGAAAGCATAAATGGTTCAATGCGTCCAATTTACAATAGCATAATTATTTTGAGTTCACCACAATTCTGGTGATGTTAACTCAAATCCGAAAAAAAAAAAATAATCACAAAGACAAATGAGAGACTCGCGAGAAATCGCGTTGCACATTAGGCCAGCCTATCGGCTGGAGCTTGGCTGCGATTCGCCAGGCCTCGCTCGCCAAGGCCACTCAGCCGCTTGGCCGCGACTCGCCAAGCCTCGCTCGCCCAGGCCACTCAGCCGCTTGGCCGCGACTCGCCAGGCCTTGCTCGCCATGGCCACTCGCCAAGCTTGGCTCAACACCGAATCCGGTTTTTTGAAACCAACATCGATAGCCTATCAAACAAATGCAACTTTTGCATCAATGGCTTGGCAACGACGTGTCTTCGGACTCGCCATGCTTCGGCCTTAGCTCAACCGTCGCATCGTATTGCCTCAATGCCCGACCGACCTTCACCACTCGCCTTGCTTCGGCTCGGCCTCAGGGTAGCTTCGGCCTTACCACAGCTTCAGCTTTAGCTTGGCCCATGCCTTTGCCTTTGCCTTGGCCTCGGCCTTGGCTCGGCCACGCCACCTACGATGGTGTCCGGTCTCAATCTCTGACCTAAGCTATGTTAACTCTCAATGTTGGTATTCGGTGATTAAAATAAAGCTTATCTCTTTCTCTCAAGTTATGTCGATGCCATGGCTATGTTATTGGCCTTAATGCACTTCATTTTGTGATGATATATTGCTTCAGTACACTTACTTTAAAGTGTTCGCCAAAGTCTAAAGTAGACTATTGATTCAATTTACATTGTTTTTATAGATGTATCACGGCGAGATTGAGTGTTTGTTGGATTGTGCAACAACTCACACGATTCTGAGGAATCGGCAATTGTTTTCGGATTTTTCGCCTAGAGAATCGTCGTTATCTACGATGACAGGAACCGGACCCGTCATTAAGGGTCGTGGCACTGCTCAATTCTTATTGCCAAATGGCACTGAAATTCGGGTAGAGGACGCCCTATATGCGCCTAAGGTGCCAAGAACCTTGCTAGCTTTCAAGGATGTACGTGACAACGACTATTACCTCAGCACTTATGTTGAAAATGGAACTGAATATATGTTGATCACCTCCACTGAGAATTTGCGTACTCGCATTGTGGAGAAGTGTAAGCGTGTTCGAAATGGTATGTATTTCACAACCATTAGAGCCAATGAATCTCATGTTGTTGTCTTATGCGATTCAGATGCTTACAAGCTTTGGCATGAGAGACTCGGTCATCCGGGTCGTGATCTGATGATTCGTATTCTGAAATGCTCCCACGGTCATCCGTTTTTCAGATCACAAAAGCACAGAGGGCGCCTCGGCCTCGGTTCGGCCGCCATGCCGTCGATAGCCGCCTCTCGGCTCCAAGGAGAGGTTCGGCCTCCTCCTGCTTCTCATGCTTCTGTAGCGATGTCTAAAGCTCATCGTTCGTTTTGCAAAGCTTGTTCACTAGCAAAACTTCAAGCAAGACCATCTTTTGCTATTGATAATAAACAGAATATTCCGTTCCTACAACGAATACAAGGTGATATTTGTGGACCTATACTAGAATACGGACCATTTAGATATTTCATGGTTCTGGTTGATGCGTCAACGCGTTGGTCACACGTAGCGTTGTTGTCCACGAGGAATGCTGCATTTGCTAAACTCCTAGCTCAGATCATTAAGCTTCGGGCTCACCACCCGGACAATCCGATTAAGTCAATCAGACTGGATAATGCTGGAGAGTTTACCTCAAAGTGTTTTGATGACTATTGCATGTCAGTTGGGATTGAAGTTGAACATCCCGTGCCCCACGTTCATTCTCAGAACGGTCTTGCAGAAGCCGCTATTAAGAGACTACAGCTTGTTGCTAGGTCCCTTGTCATGGCCACTAACTTGCCGATTTCGGCATGGGGATATGCAATATTACATGCAGCTATGCTTATTCGTCTACGACCCACAGATAGCCAACCATTTAGTGCGTACCAGTTGGTAACTGGTTACGAGCCTGATATTTCGCATCTCCGTACTTTTGGTTGTGCCGTATATGTGCCTATCACGCCTCCACTGCATACCAAGATGGGTCCACAACGACGATTAGCTATTTATGTTGGATATGAAGCACCAACAATTGTCCGCTACATAGAACCTATGACAGGTGATCTGTTTACTGCAAGATTTGCAGATTGTCACTTTAATGAGACATCCTTCCCGCCGTTAGGGAGAGATGGGGCCGCATCCGTCCCTAGTGAACGTCAGGAATTGACGTGGTTCTCTCCCACTATGTCTCATTATGATCCCCGTACGTCTCAGTGTGAGACCGAAATACAACGCATATTGGAACTACAAAAGGTGGCGGATTCGATGCCCGACTCTTTTACTGATATTGCGAAAGTGACAAGATCAACCATTACTGCTGCGAATGTACCTGCAAGGCTCAACATTCCTCGCCACGCGCGAGCACGCGCCGCCGGTCTCGGACCCCCAGCCCTAGGTGCCATCGGCAGCCTAGGCTCGGCACCTCCAAGTGGAGGGCCGGCGTCGACTTCGGATCCTCCTAGAAAGAGGGGGAGACCAATCGGTTCCAAGGACAATGTACCTAGAAAGAAGGCATGTGTCCAGGCACAAAGCGATCCGTTCATCATCGATACTGTGACGCCGTCACACGAGATTGTCTCCGACTATACCTATGTCCAAGAATCAACTCTGAATCATCTGGGGGACGCCTCAGACTCACCGTTGATGTTGGAGAACAAGGAAATCTCACTAAACTACTTATGCATGCACAATCTTATGGAAAGGAATTCCATGTATATCGATGATGCATTCGCCTACGCCGTTGCTCAAGAAGTTATTGACGACGACGATATGGAACCCTGCACTGTTGATGACTGTCAACGTAGGGCGGATTGGCCTAAGTGGGAAGAAGCAATCCAGGCTGAACTAGACTCTCTAAAGAAAAGGCAAGTATTCGGACTGGTTGTGCCTACACCGCCGAACGTGAAGCCTGTTGAACATAAATGGGTCTTTGTCAGAAAGCTCAATGAGAATGGTGAAGTCCAGCGATATAAAGCTCGACTCGTGGCACAAGGTTTTTGTCAACGCCCTGGAATTGATTATGAGAAGTCGTATTCTCCTGTCATGGATACTATTACATTCCGATACTTAATCAGTTTGGTAGTCTCAGAGAGACTCAATATGCACCTTATGGATGTTGTAACAGAGTATCTTTATGGGGATCTAGATACGGAGATGTACATGAAAGTGCCAGAAGGACTTTCGTTACCCAAGTCAAGTGAGCAAAAACCACGAAGTTCATTTGCTATCAGGTTGAGACGATCTCTATATGGACTCCGACAATCCGGTAGGATGTGGTACACACGGTTAAGTGATTACTTGATTAGGAAAGGATACAAGAATGATGAGTTGTGCCCTTGTGTGTTCATAAAGAGAACAAGTTCAGGATTTGCCATTATAGCCGTCTATGTTGACGATATGAACATCATTGGAACTCTAAATGAGATCAATGAGACCGCAAGCTACTTGAAATCTGAATTCAAGATGAAAGATCTGAGAAGGACTCGGTTTTGCCTAGGCCCGAAATTAATCAGGATTCTTTTTCTTTCTCTTATTATCTGAATTCTTTTCTTCTAGACTCTTCTTGGCCTTATCTTGGACTTGAATCTTCTCATTAAGTTAGTATGGACATATCTTTAGGTCCATAATATCCGATCCATGCTTCAAAAGTCCAAAGGAAAGCTTTCCTTGTGCAACCGGGAAAGTTGTTGTTTTCCCGGCAGAATGACCTTACTCCAGTAAATCTGGCATAACTTCCTCCTCAGAGCTCCGATTGATGTGATTCCAAGTCTCAGAGAAACTAGACACACATAGCTACCTCAATATTAAACAATTTGATCAAATTCCTTATGAGTCGTCAGAAATGATTTTTCGAAGTTGGGATACAGTCCCAAGAAAATCCTGGAAGTCCCTGGATTGATTTGCTCGGACTGCCAAGTTGCAGCCATCTTTTGGGTGACTTCCCGAACTCCGATTGATCTGAAATTTTAATACAACATTCCTCAGTATATGAATAATAAGCACACCAAATTTCATTAAATTCAGACAAGGATAGATCGCATTTTTACTCATCTCAGAATCACAAAAAAGACAACTTGCATTATTTTCCAGATTCCTCAAACTTAGTCATTTTTCGGATTCTTAACCAACTTTTCGCCAAACTCTACCAAATTAACACTAAACTATATTATGACTCTATCTTAGACAAATAAGGGTTAAACAAAGCATAAATGAGGGTAAAAACATATAATATCGTCGCACATTGTGCTCCTATCAGCTTAGAACTAGAGCACTGAAGTGGTGGAATCTTTTACACCAATCTGCATATGTCCGAAAGATGCTCAGGCGATTTAACATGGACAAAGTTATGCATCCTATAGGCACTCCCATGGTCGTTAGAAGTCTGGATATCAACAAAGATCCCTTTCGTCCGAAAGAAGATGACGAAGAGGTCTTGGGAGCTGAATATCCATATCTTAGTGCAATTGGAGCTTTGTTATACCTAGCTCAGTGTACTAGACCAGACATTGCTTTCTCAGTGAACTTGTTAGCTAGATTTAGCTCTGCGCCAACACAACGTCATTGGGTTGGAATCAAGAACATCTTTCGATACCTTAAAGGAACCCTTGACATAGGCTTGTACTATCGATACACTCATCAGGATTCGACACCTAGTCGATCTCTTGCATCCAACAGCACAAACCGTGACTCGGATCGCCACCGGTCAGCCGCCAAGACTGGCTTTGGCTCAGAAGCACCCTGCCTCGCCACAACAAGCCGCGGCTCAGCCATCCGCCATCCTGCAGCCATATCCGCCAACATATCCGGACCCGAGGATGCTAAGTCATGGTCCCGATACGGCTTTGGCGATACCCCCTCCTACTCAGATACACCAAATGATGTGATGGTAGGATTTGCTGATGCTGGATATTTGTCAGATCCACACAAAGGACGTTCCCAAACCGGTTATGTTTTTACCATTGAGAATACGGCGATATCTTGGAGATCAACCAAACAAACCCTTGTTGCTACCTCCTCGAACCATGCTGAGATTATTGCACTACATGAAGCAGTCAAAGAGTGTGTTTGGCTTCGCTCATCAGTTATATCTCACATTCGAGAGTCTAGTGGACTTGAGTCTACTACGATGGGACCAACTTGCATATTTGAAGATAATGCAGCATGCATTGAGCAGATGAAGTTGGGATACATCAAGGGTGACAATACTAAACACATTTCACCTAAGTTCTTCTACAATCAGCAGCAGCAAGAGACTTTGAATATCCAAGTGAAGCAAGTCAGCTCAGAAGATAATGCAGCTGATCTGTTCACCAAGTCTCTACCCAAATCTACATTTGTGAAGCATGTAAAGCGCATTGGTATGTGTCGCTTATCCGAACTCAAAGACTGATTGACTATCAGGGGGAGTTCTCGTCTAGACTTCAGGGGGAGTCTAGTTATGCACGTCTCACATACTTGTAGTTGGTGCGTTGTACTCTTTTTCCTTAGACCATGCTTTTATTTTTGCCCAAGAGGTTTTTGTTTGCTGGCAAAGGTTTTAACGAGGCAACAGTTCATGCACCATTGAGGACGCGACACAAGGGGGAGTATTCAAAGAAGGTTAATTCCGTAACTTCCGTGGTGTGTCTTGTCCTAATAAGGCTAGTAGTCTAGATACTTTATTAGATAGGGAATCCCTGATTACCAGGGATACTTGATGTAATGCCTATATTAAGGCATCCTTATCAATCAATAAAGATATAGTTTATTATCATATATTTCTTCTAGAACAATAAGTACACTTTTTTTTTAATTGTTGTACAGATTTATATTTGTATGTAAATTATTGGTTAACCTATGTAAAAATTTGTGAAACTTGTAAAACTTCTTCTTTAAAGTGTTGTTGAATAAGCGTTATTGATCAGCTACCACATAACAAAATTCTGCAGCGCGGTTCTCATTCTAGTATTCATATAATCGTCTCTTTGTTGCATACAGTGATATACATTTTTGCATTTGTTTCATTAATTTTTAGCTCATATCAAATTGTTTATCCAATATCCTAACCGATAGTAAATAATCTTTTCACAATTTGGCTATTGCGGATCAATGTGGTAAAAAGTCAGTCAATCATTGCTAAGTCCAAGAAATGTTTGCACAGTAGACGTTGCTAGCTGAATGTCTTTTTCAGTTGGAAGACCTCTGCTTAGAGCACTGTCCCAGCTTGGACAGAGTTATATTTTCAGGGATTTTTAATATAATTTAATTAAAGGGACGATTTTGTCCTTAAAAAGTTAACGGAGTTTAACGGTGTTAGTGGTACCAGACACCAAAATTGGATTGATGATGAAACTTGAGATACGTTTTTTATATTTTAGAAACATGAGATACGAATGTTAATAGTCAAACAAAGTTGAAATACTATTTGAGCAATTTTCTCTAGTTCAAAATGCTACATGGTAAAAATGTGAAAGGCTACTTTGCAAATTGTATCTGTCAACTTTCCACAAGTCTACCCGGTCAGTTTCTGGTCAACAATATGAATCCAAGGAGAGTCGTCGAACAATCAGAGTTCAATTACTGTATTAAAAAGAACACTTTAAGGACAGTGACTTCAAGGTCTTTTGGTCCCATAGAACTTTGATCACAATCCAATTGTTATTTTTAACTACAAAACGTAACGCGTAAGTTGGAAACGAGTTCGTCTAAGTCTACGTACTGTCACATTTTCCTCCACTCCAGAACACCAAATAAGACGAATTTGATTTGTAATCTTGTCGAACTTCCTTGTCTTCCAATCTATGCAGCACGGACACGAGTTCGAGTGTCCAATAAGGACACGATTCGATACGTAGACACGTCAAAATCAATTTTTAATCGGACACAGACACGAGGTGGACACGTTAATTAAATAATATTATATATATATATATATATAATTAAAAATATTAACACAACCCCAACAAACCCAAATCATCACACACACCCAACGTTACCCAAACCCCACCCCCACAGCCCCCTCTCTCTGATTCTCTCATCTCTGCTCTTCTTCTTCTTCTTCATTCTTCTCATCCGTTTGTTCAGTCACACTCCCAAACCCCACCCCTTTGTCTTCTTCTTCTTCTTCTTCTTCTTCTTCTTCATTCTCTCATCCCGCAAGACTACCCAAACGTCTCATCTACGCCTTCCATCCTCTCCTCACCTTTGCTCCCTTTCCTCTTCTATCATCTCACAGAGCGAAGGAGAGGACCGGAGCGGAGAAGAAGATGAGAGAGCAGAGCAGAGATCAATGCAGAGAAGAAGGACTGGAGCGGGAGAGGGAGGGGAGGAGAGGACCGGAGCGATCGATCTGAAGAATGAAGAGTTTCGAATCGATCGATCTCTAACCCCAAAATTGAAAGGTAAAAGACGCAAATACCCCCGTGTCCAACACATCTGGCGTGTCCAAAGCGTGTCCAATACTCAATTCGCGTGTCCACCTGTTTTTGGGCGAATTGGGCCTTGTCTGTGTCTAATTCGTGTCGGACACGCGACACGCGCCTCCTGCAGCGTGTCCGTGCTGCATAGCCAATAGTGTACTACCACTCTCGTAGCCTTCATTTCCAGTTCTACTTTTCTTTTCTTCTTTTTGCATCCTTGCCTAGGTAGGTACTTTGTTCTCTTTTGGTTGTTAACAATGGCCTTAAGCATCCCAACGGCCTCTGCATCTCTTCCTACATCAACTGAATCATGGGCTCCTCAGTGGAAGTACGACGTGTTTTTGAATTACCGGAGCGTAGACGGCCGGGATTTTGCTTCGTATTTAAACAATGAATTGCAAAACAGAGAAGTCAAGACATTCAAGGATGACAACCGAGTGAGTTTGTCTGACGGATATGGGATCTCTCCAAGTATAAAAGAAGCAATTCAAAAATCAAGATTTGCAATCTTTGTTCTGACGGAAAACTATGCTTCTTCCGGTTGGTGTTTGGATGAACTCACGTACATTATCCAGTGTATGGAAACTAAGGAAACAATTCTGCCAGTTTTCTATCATGTGGATCCGTTTGTTGTGCGTAATCAAAGGGGGGCGTATGGAAAGGCCTTGCATAAACATGAAGAGACAAGGCGGACGAAATATAGGGACGCTTTGAAGAAAATGACCTACATCCCTGGCTGGCACACAAGCCGTTATGAGTAAGCATGATGAGACTTTCTTAACAAGAATTGTGGTAGTACTTAATTTAGTTAATTTGAGTTTTTATGCATGAAAATCAACTATTCAATTTATCCTCCTTCATTGTATAGATCAGAAAGACAAATGTCAAAGAAATACTGCAATTTGTCTGTAGTGTGCCTATTGGAACAAGACAATCTATGGATCGAACTTGTAAGTTTCTAATTTTATTACTCTCTTTACCATTTTGTTTTAGTTGTGAGATTTTTAATTCAATGCACGTAGTTTCTGCTCTGCCTTCTTTTTGTTGGTTAATTTCTTCATTGTTCTATCTATGAGCCTTGATTTTCCTTTATAGTTGTTTCCAGTTGCCTTAGTCGACCTAAAAGACAACATGTACATCGCTTCCTTGAACTGAAATCAGCTCCTCGATGGAAGCATGATATGTTTATAAATTTCAGGGGTGTGGACACTCGTAAGGGTTTTATAGCTTATTTATACAGTGAATTGCAAAACACGAAAGTGATTAAAACTTTCAAGGATGACGTTCGACTAGAAAAAGGGACTGTCATTGCTTCAAATCTCCTGATGGCAATCGAAGAATCAAGGTTTGCGATCATTGTATTGTCGGAGAAGTATGCTGATTCTACATGGTGTTTGGATGAAATTGCAAAGATTTTTCAATGCATGGAGGGTAAGGGCACAATTCTCCCAATTTTTTACAAGTTGGATCCCGCTGTTGTACGATATCAATCGAAAAGTTTTGGAGAAGCTTTTATGAAGCATGAAGCTCGTGGACAAGACAACGAGAAGATGAATCAATGGAGAGCTGCTTTAAAAGGAGTTGCTGCAATCTCTGGGTGGCATTCTGATAACTATCAGTAAGAATGTCTTTACAAGACTTGTACTTATTTTCAAATTATTATTTGGTTATATAATAGTTTTTAACCTTTTTTTCTTGTAGGACAGACGCTGATCTAGCAGAAGACATTGTGATACATTTGCTGAAGAAACTACAACGCCCCCCACTATGCCGCACCATTTGTTGTTAACAATTTTGTATGTAAGGCGCGCGTGAATATATATCTGCTTTGGCTGCTTTTGTTCATAATTTGCAAGGCTTACCGAACTTTCGCATTGCTTGAGTTTGGTATACACACTAATATACTACATGATGCTCAAAATGGAGTTGGTGGTTACTTTTCGTAGCTGCGGGCTTCGTATCTCTAGGCTGCGGCGCTCTTCTGTTCACTCACTTCACTGTTCTATTTTGGTTTAGCTTTGTGCTCTCTGAGTCCTCTTGGTTGAGACATATTCTTGAGAAAATACTCTGTCGACAACAATTCGCACAGGCTCATTGGTAGAGATTTTATTTTTATTTTTTTAAGACAATGGTGGAACAAACAATGTGGATGCAGATTGGGCTGGAAATGCTTTAGATAGAAAGAGTACTACCGGATTCTGCACTTTTGTTGGAGGAAATATGGTCTCATGGAAAAGCAAGAAGCACAGTGGTAGGTCAAGTGCTAAAGCTAAATATAGAGCTATGGCTTCTGCAGTTTGTGACCGTCTTTCCCATTATAAACCATGGCTTATTACAGAACTGACTCCATTATAGTTCGTCTTTCTCAATTCCTCAGGTCTGTCTGATAGTGATGCCACTTACTGTTAAGTGGGAAAATCCACAGTAACAAGGTAGAAGGTCCTCAGTCATCAAATTGTTAAAACATAAAGGACATTATTAACTCATCAAGTACGAAACTACCCCAAAATTTAATGCTTTTACAAATGAATTTCTTTAAGATTGTGATTCATAACTAGACTTTTACATCAATATTTATAAGGAATTTGAGGTGTTTTTCTGCAAAAAATCCGCATTTGATGTGCTTGTATGTGAGCTAAATAAACTAAAATCCCTGAAAAAGCCTACATGGTATAGTGATTCCCAAGCTCCTCTTTACAATTGGTGAATCTAATCCTCTCCCTCCCATTTTCACAAGACTTAAAAGAAATACAGTCAAGTAAATACACCTGTGAAGAACCATGACTGGAACCCTTTTGTACCAACCAGTACACCAAAAGAATATGAGCCAGGACTATACATTTCTAGGTCAAAATCGAGAAGACGAAACATGTTAACCAAAGATGCGTGCATCTTCTTACTCTGCCACCAAAATGGGCTTCTGTCGATTGCATTCCAGGCTTCAGAAGTACCTCTGCCTAAGAAAACTGGTATACAAGCGGACTAATCTTCATCCTCAGTAGCTAAAGAGGCAAAGGAAAAAGGTTTGAACTTATACCCATCACCAAGGTAGAACTTATTTTGAAATTCCACCCAATGAAGACGCAAGGCATGAAGAAAAGCACTGAGTGTCTCCATCATGAGCAATATGAAGGCAGTTGCAAAGGCAAAAACTGCTAACCCAATTAACCGGATGATAAAGCTGTCATACCTGTAATAATTACATTTCCAAACCATTAGTAACTTTAAATAACCACTGCAAGTGTGCAACATCACATGTAACAACTTGAAGTATCTGATCAGAAAAAGAATGAAGGGGAAAAAATAAAACATGATAAGAGAAGAATAAAAGTCTGAAGCGCATGTATGTCATAATAAAGAATGGGAGGTTGGAACTCACCCCCAAGCAAGGAGAAGGACTTTCTCATAGAAAACAGTAGACAACTCTGAGTGGGCCAAGCTGTAAAAAAATTCGATATATAGCACGGCGGATTGAGAAACTTATAATAGGAAAAACAAACAAACAAATTTAACAGGTAATCTGTGCACAAGTATACCTCAAAGCCCACAATCGAAGGTAGGACGCCGTATTTGAAACTGCACCAAGAACAAACTCTATGGAGTGTATCATCTGGTGCACAAACACCTCGCTGAAATTAAACTCCTCATGATGTTGCCTCACAGGATCAGTTTCCACGTCAAGATCCATTTCAGAGGTACCAAGCATCCCATATGCGCGACCTTGAAACCTCTGGAAAACAACAGGTAATCATAGTATCATATCCTCCAAGGTCCTCATGTCTCCAGTCAAATAGCTTATGTAGTTAACCATTAATATACCCTAAACTGAGTCCATAAAACAAACTGGGATACCAATTACTAATTTCCAATGTATGTGTTAATATTTACAATGAAAAAAAACATCTGGTTTTCTTAAAACTCCGAAACAGATGCCGGCCTAATTATACCACAGTATGTCAGTACCTCTGTGTGAAGTTTCCTCAAAATGAAAGGTTTTGGAAAGAGCATCCAGGGGACCGCAATTAGAGCCAAAAGTAACAAAATGATCTGCAAAAGTAGAGCCCTGTTAACTGTAACAAAAATTAAAACAGAAACAACTGAATACACAAAGTGACAGCCAAGAGAGTTAAAAACTCATACCTGAAGTGGTCTTTGGCCCCAAAACAACTCATTTTCCCCAAGGTCATCAGTTGGACTCAAGAACATGTAAATCATTACATGATAGAGGTCAGCCTTAGAGCCGGTGCACCACTTGATGATAACTAGAAGTGAAAGATATCCAAAAAGACTGTTAAGGAAGATCATCTGAGGCACAAACTGGTACCTAATAATTGAGAAGATCACAATTTAAAAAGTCAAATTCCTGCCAACTTCAATTGCACGTAAAAACAACAATGGGGAACGCGAAAAAATATATGAAGAGAAGTAACACGCACCTCACATCAATTGAGCTGCTGAAAAACCGTGCATTGAAGTAACTGAGAATAATTCCTATGTTCATTTGTGCCACACCCAACAAAATAGACATTTTCATTTTGAGAGAATTCAAAAAGGGCAGTTCTGAACGACTTCCGCGCCAACTGGGATCCACACCAAATGGGTATGGATCTCGGTACTTCATTAAGCCAACAGTGTGTGCATCACTACTCACAAGAAGACAGACGATAAGATACATGACGATATTTAGTCAGCTTGAAGGACAGTTAAAGTAAACTCAGAATTCAGTAAGCCATTTGAATAAATTGTGGCATGGGGAAGGGGTGGTAGTTGCAAGAAAAGGAAAGGTTCCTGATGCAAAAACAGTGACCAGACAGTACTTAGTAGTATAGCACCAAACTCTTAAATCAAGACGAGATGAGTCTTGACAACCCATGAGAGCCTTAGGGATGACCACAAAAGGAAACCATGAAACCACCAGAACAGTGGAGAAAATTTTACATGATGCAAACACATGAAGTTTCAAATAAAATATACATGATGGAAATGCAATGCAATGACAGAAGCACAGAAATTTAGAAACGTGATATCCCAGGGAAAATGTATCTAGTCAAAACCAGTTCCAGGCCACTTCAATACAAGTTACAACACAGTAACGCGTCTGACACAAATCCAGGATAGAAGCATGCTCTAAACATCCAAATAATTTAGATCTCCAATGTTGCATGCGGAGGTTACCACAACATTATTGTGTATTATAGGCCCACTGATGAAGTTACCCTTACCAGTTCACAATATCTTTGTGAGCTTGTAGTATGGATGGAATGAGAAATGCAGACTTGAGCTACCACTTAACAGGATGCCTAAAAGTTCTTCTAGACAACGACTACTATAAAATTTTGTCATTTCTTTCTCAATCAAGTACTACATCAGTTAAAAATAAATAAATAATAATAATAATAATAAAATTAAAAAAAAACTACTAAATTCATATCTCCAATAGATGGACTATAGGAGAAAATGACATACAATTTACAACTGCACATGTAGAAAGGAAAATATATAATCAACTACAGTTGAAGCCAGAAAAGTGCTAGTAGTAATTGAATATCTAAAATAAAGACTACCTGCAAGTAGCATCTCTGCATTTGTAAGCAGAGCCACCAAATATGTGGAAAGGAACAGAGAAGAACTCATTGTAAATCAACCCACAGTAAATTGAGAACAGAGACATCAAAAGAAGTACATAGCGCCCACCAAATAGCATCTCCATAAAGCTCCCAAGTTTCTGTTGAAAATTAATAATAACAAGATTTTTTTTAGGAACAGTGGAAAACCACAAGTTTCTCAGATAATACTTTTCCTTTCAAAATTCCAGTGCAAGAATTTGAAAAGAGACAGACCTGAGCAGCAAGCTTTCTTTCACGGGCAATAAGAACTAATGCTCCCATCAACAAGCATATTCCATGACCCCAGTCCCCAAACATTACAGCGAAAAGAAATGGAAATGTGATACAAGTGTACACTGCAGGATTTGCTTCTTGATATCTTGCTACGCTGCCAAATTAATTACACACACATCAGTTCCATGGCCAGAACTTATTATAGCACAGCTACATAACAACGTACTCTAAATGGAATAGCTTACACAATTACTTTGTTACAAGAAAAAAAAAATTAAAAAAAAAGTATAATTAATGAAAGAGGTAATACTATCGTTACTAGATTAAGAATTCTTGCCCCATCACACAATTTCTTTTTTTCTAATCCCAATGCATTCTGCTGCAACGACTTCTTACAATTCGTAACTTTACTCAACACTGTCCAATGTTAACTAATGCTTTAGATGAAATTACCAACATGAAATCTCTTACATGCGAGGACAAAAACAAAATTATCAGAATTTAGTTATAAACCAAAAATCCTGTAAGTTGCAATTAAATTCCAATAAACTACAGCTCAGTTTAAAACACATAATTTCTGGTATTCAGATTGGTTGTTAATGAAAATATGATTATGCCATGGGGTAGAAACCCATCCTGCTCCATCTCTTTTATACACGTATCTGAATAATTGTGAACGAACAGAATTCATCCAGAATCCCAACATTAGTGAGATCCCTTGCCCAATATCCAATGACCGTCTAAAAACAACTCTTTTCCACAAGTTAAGAAAGAACAGAACTTCATAAGTTGTATGTTTAAACTAACCCATATGCATCAACAATTTCTTGAAATGCACTTGTGAAGTTGTTGGTTCTAAAATATGTAGGAGGTGATTCTATTGCATCCATCATGTGAAATATTACACCAACTTGAGAATTGCTGTCAAATGTTGCACGTTGCAGTGCCTCCTGGATCTGTTGGATAAAAAATAACAGAAGAAAAAAGTAAAAACTAATAATAATGAGCAAAACAACTTTAAAGATATTTTACAAATGGTTACGATTAACATTATTCAGAAGATCCATCAGTGTTACGTCAGACATTTGCAATGACCCCTTAGTAAAACACAAAAATGTCCTGATCTGATTTTGCCTTTAATTATAGGGTAGCAATATTGTTGCAGATATAGTAATATCATTCTTCTATATATACATAAATAGACACACACACACACACACACACACACACACAAAATTGAAATCTCACATCAATACTCATCTGAGCATATATCCATAGAAGTTAATTAGATATATCTCACACAGACATAATCAATAAACAAGTAATCCATGGTTGACAACTCTTCTCTTAAATAATAGTATAAGTGGGACAAGGCACGCCAGCATGGGATCTAAATATTCCAAACAAAGGTAACGAGGGAATACAAATAATGCCAAAAATGCGTTACCTTTGTTTTTGCAAATATAGGACACCAGCCTTCTCCAACGAGGCATTTTTTGGTAACATCAAAGTTTAACATGTTCAAAGTATCATATACAGCTTTCTCCCTTCTTACCTGAGAACAAGTAGCATCACATGGTTGTTATACAAGGTCATAAGGATAAAGCTCAACCACTCCCACTTTTAATCATACTAAAACAATATTCTTCGTATCTCAAATAAATGCAATGTTAGTAATAAGGGGGAAAAGTAGCAGCAATATCTTACCATGTTCATCCATTTTGCCAGGTGAAACCCTACAGAAGTAAGGGCCTTATTTCTGTGGCGAATCCCTGCATCCAATGTCGCTTCCAAATCAGCAAGACGTGATGAAACCTACAAAAGACAACCCAGTACTTTAAGCATGAAGGCATGATTGAAGACTATTTGACTATGTTGCCACAATTTGTTTCCTTCAGCAAAAATCTCTACATTAAAGACACCTGCGAAATAAGCCTTAACACTATAGGAAAAGCAAAACAGAACATTAATTCTAACTGAAGCTATGAGCCTCTAGACACTTGTCAAGAACAACCATTCAGAATGGTAAGTTTTGTGACATGTTGGAACCAAAAACCTAAAAGATTGATTTATATTTACTCGAGGAAAAGAATAACAGTATTTCAGCTTAAAGTTCTCTCCAATTTAAGATAATAATAGACTGCCAACGTACCCACCAACACCGACTTATACTATTTACTTACTTCTCTAGTTATTTGTCTCTGCTTCGTTATATCTTCAGGGACAGGGTAGCAATTTGCGCCAAAGGCCTCACAAATTTTCAGAATCTTTGCTTTTGCCTGCAACCCTGAGAAGAAGACTACAAAAACTGTCTGCTCAACCTGCAATAATTACAAAGAATTAGTATATAAATGCATAGACATTTTGATTTTGCACAAATCAAGAAGCAGATATAGATAGTACTGAAACAGAATCAAACCATTTCAGTAGATAAAGGATCCATGATCTCTTCATCTGCTGGAGCTTGGTTGAAAAGCATATTTCCCCTGGTAGCACGAAACAGCATCCTCTCAAACCTTAGTGCTTTCGATTTACAAATAATCCCACTAACAAAATTCAAACCGGATTGATCTGAAGGTCCCGGTCTGATATCCTGTGTAAGATATAATCAATTACAAATTAAATCATATAGAGGTTTTGCACCGAAATTAAGTCATGCTTGTTATTTACCTGCTCCAGCAATGACATTGAATCACCATAGTCATTCATTGAGTAAACATTCTCTTCTAGTTCTGTCTCCTCCGTGACTGCATGGCTATTACTTGAAACAAGAAAGCCACTTGCCTGAAATTGTCCACAAAATTGTTAAAGCACGGGAGCAAGTATTCAAAGAAAAACGGTTATAGTTTATTGCTTCCTGAAAAGGATAAATTTATAATTACGTTATAAATGAAAGCATTGTGTTGTAACATGGAAGTTATCATAAACCCACTCACATTACTAAGACCAAAACAGGAAGTTCTAATATCATTTGCCAGCTATGAACCTACTACAAATCATATGGTAATTTACCGACACATCAACAAAATACCAAATCACCACAAAAATATTAGGTTAGTATATAATATTTATTGAAGCAATCAAGAAATTGTATGACCAGCTAACACCAGCCGAGGTTCTGTCTATCACTAGTCTGGTGCTTTCTTCAAAGAAATTATTAGCACCTACATTATCGAGACATCATATCAAACATGATAGACGTTTATATTAACTTAAAGAAACTAATTCATTTTGGTGATCCCAAGGGATTGGTCTTCATCCTAATAAACAAAAAACAGGGTGTTTGTATAACCTAGCCTTCAATTAAACGCATGCACACGCGCAGCACAAATATTTAATGAAGTACTATAAATAGAAAAGCTGATACGAGGCTGCAAATACACCAATATGGGGATAAAACAGAAAGGAAAATTACCTTTTGTAATACCATCTTGAACTCCAGGAGCTCATTGTATGATTGTCGTAGTCTTTCACTATTAGAGTTCATTTCAATCAGCTCATGTTCGTGCTCACCAAGTTGAAACTGGAATTAAGAAATACACAACATGAATGGTATCAGTTTGCAAGAAATTGCTCCATGGGTGAGGGTGCAATTGCTTAGTGACATTTTAAACATATGTTCCAGCTTAACATTACTATTACTATTGCAAACTCAGAGGGAGGGGGATACAGACAGAAAAAGAACAACAATGCTAGAGAAGCGATGTAGAATTAGACCTCTAATTCCTCCAATTCAATATCTGGTTGTGAAACTGGACGTATAGACCCAAGCAGGCCAGCTTTACTAATTTGATCCTTAAAAAAGCGCAGCTTTCTTGACATCTCTGCACATCTCTTTACCTGTGGAAATCTCACAAAGATAGACACAAATAAAATTAAATAACTATAAAATTATGATGATTAATCAAACTTCACCACCAGCTATAGAATTATGACGATTAAAAAATGAAATTAGTTCCAAATGTCATCATTATTACGAGTTTTATAAGTACATATACAGTTTTTCAATCAGCGTAGAATGCAGGTAGAGAAAACATACTATAGAATCATTTCCTAGTTTAAAGTCTATAAATTTTCGTCATCCCTACTTAAACGTCAATTTTATGCAAGTAAAAACTGGCAAACTTCTCACGTTCAATGCCAATGGAATTGAAAAAAAATTAACAAGTATCTAAGCTCATTCAAAGTGTAACTTTTGAAGCAAGATAATGTTGTCCAAAACATTGACACTGCAACTGTAATCAAAGTGATCGGGTAGATACCTGATTAACAAAGGTTAGCTGGAAAGGGCTTTTATCAGCATTTAACTGCAAAAGAAAAGGTAAAAGAGAAAAGAATATGACCGTGAGTTATCAGGGCACATATCAAAGAAATTCCTGTGAAGAAACTATTAACAAGATACCAGGAAACTTAAAAAAAAAAAAAAAGGATGCCAATGTTTTCTTAGTGTGTTTCAGATGCAAAAAATACATGAGCTGGGCCCTAAAAAAGAGGACAAAGCCTTGTTGGTATATTCCTTGTGCAGCTAGATAGCTTCCACATTTGCACTATTCTCCAAGACAAACACCAGCCAAAACTATAATATTTACATAGCATATAAATGAGGAAATTTTTTTTCTTTTGGCCAAAAGATTTATGGAACAGTCTATATCGCCTTTTTATCGACCACTTAATCAATGAGAACTTTGTTCCCTTCAATTATAACAAAAAAAATGTAAAATTTGAAATCATGTAGTTAGCTCCTACAGCACGTCCAGTATATACTCAGTTTTCTACAGACAACCAACAAAATTCTCTATATACTAGTCATAAATTTTCGAATAGCCCAAACGGCCAAATGAGTCCAGGGGTGGTCACAAAATCGAAACGCCAAATTTCCATCACAGCAGCACTTCCTGAACCAGAAGTAAAGTTTTGCAATAACTACTAGAGTTGGGAGACCTATTCTAAAATAAGCATAACTAAAAAGGAACACACTCATGGAAGACATAACTAAAATCAAAATCCTTGTTTGACCTATAGCTTACGCAATTGCTAGTTTGCAATGTCGAGTTGCGTAATAGAGAAACTAAAGTTTATTGACAAGTGTGAGGCTTAAATATACATCAAAATCATTCCAATTACACAAAACCTCCAAAATAGATATCTTCCATCGTCAGGATAGTGTATAACTTCAACACATATACTTAATCCACCATTACAAAATGCCGCTAAAACCCTACCCTACCTGAAAATCCATGTAATGCAACCAGATCTAAAACATTCGCAGCAAAAAGCTTCGAAAACGCAATGCACAGACTAATATTGCCGATTCGAAATCTACATGATTCAACAGAAAATCGAAATTAGTGATTGAAACTCTGCTATTCCTCGTTTCTAGATTCTCAATCACAACTTCTAGAGCATACTCCAATAACTGAACCGCAAATTCAAACAATCCGATGCGAAATTCTACCTGAACTGATATAAATTCAAGTAAAGGGAGCAGAAACGGGATCGGAAACTTACGTCACGGAACTGGAGGAGGCCGAGTTCGCCGAGATAGGAAATGGTGCGGTGAGCGGACTCGACGGGGATGATGAGCTGGACGAAGGTCATCTTCTCGGAGCGCATCAGATCCATGGAGGGCAACTTGTCCAGGAACTTGTCCATTTTGTTTTATACCGAACCGGAGAACCGCTCCGGCGATTTGGATCTGAGAGCTCTCTTCTCAGATCTGAAACAGAAAGAAAGAGAGAGTGTGAAGGTGTGTGTGAGCCTTCTCTCCTTTTTTTTTGTTAGGGGATTGTTTCCGTTTCGGGTATTTGCTTAGTTTTGTACCCAACTGCCATTAGAATCGGAGAATTCGCGTCACTTTCCCAAGGCTCGATCGAACTTGCTTGGAATATTATTATAAACGCTTTGCCTATTCTCTTTTTTTATTTTCTTTTTTTTTTAATTTCTGAGCGATTTTTAAGGTTGGTGGAGCCGCTGTGGTTCGTTACGGATTTCGCAGGCAACATCACCCGGGTCTGGTTTTATAACAATTCGGATTGGATCCGGGTCGGGTGTAAAGTTTATGGTAAATTTGGTCTGTCGATAAGCTATGACATTTTAGGTACTGTTTGGGCTTAAATTGATATTTGTCTGAGATTGTGGATCGAGACCCATGAGGTTATTCATTAAAGAATAATCTGATATATATTTAATCTTTCCTTCTTAAAAAGGAGTTGGGTTTCCTTTGGGAATCCGAGAAAGAGGTGGTTTAAAGTAATTAAATCTTGATTGATCTTCAAATCTATTATGCTGCTTGATACGCAAGTATTAGGATTTGGCATCCTCTATATAAAGAGCTTTTGTTCAACGTAGAAAGGGTTCACAACCATCTAACAAACACACAAGCTTGTACACATCGCAAATCTTGCAAAGTCTCCCCGAAGCATCTTACGCGCACTGCCTCCAGAAACCGCAAACAACCACCATCCAACCTCGCTGCAACCTTACGCCCTCCTCCGGTCGCTGTATACTTGCACGGTTGTCGAACTGTGCCTTGCATTAGTGTTGAGAAGTCGCTAAGACCTATCGCTTCCAGCACCCGCACATCGTAGTCGCACCCTGCCACCATACGTACAGAGCCGCACCTCGCCGCCATACGTACAGAGTCGCACGCTCGTCTCGTGTCTGCGTTCGCTGAAGCACCCAGTGTCAGTCACTACGCCAGTAGTAAATCGAGTCGTTACACCGGTAACAAAACATAAACCAATCTGCTATAGGTTGGAGGAGAACTATTCCCCGCGATCTTGAATTATTGCTTTGCTTTGCATCACAGGATCGAAGTAAGATTACTCAATCTACAATAGGTTGAAATAGGTCTTGTTCGAGCCTCTTACGCCGGCCTAGACAAAGCCCGTGTGACAGTCGCTTGGTCAAGAAGTCAGGAATTGGGAGCAAACAGATACACTAGCCAGCCGCATCGAAGTTGTACCTAACTCAAAGGTACTGGCACGCTCGCACACATCACAACAGGACTGAAATTGACGTCCGCCACCCCACGTGTTGATCGTTCGCCATCTGCCACGAACATTTTGGCACGCCCAGTGGGACCAGTGTCAAGATTGCAGGATCTAATCCATATCGACGAGTCATGTCTCCTTGTAATAAACCAGAACACAAGTTGTTCACCTCGCACAACTCATCTGAGTGTAGAGGTTTAACAGAGACAAAAATAGGCCTCAAGTTTGGAGGTGTGGCGACTAACATTGAGGATCTTACGGAGGTCGTCAATATTGGCAAAGGGGTTTCTGAAGCTCCAATAGTTGCTGGTAGCCAGAATGAACCCGCCAGCATTCTGAATAAGAATACGGCTGAAGCCTCAGAATCTTTAGAGATTTCTGAGGAGGATAACAGTGCAGTCCTTGCCGTTCCATCTCCCGAAGATGTAATTGAATCTTTGAACCTGATGTTGGCAAAGTCAGCAAGAACCGATGACGTTCTTCAGAGGATTGAAGCTAGTTTGAAAGAGCTGAGGACAGAACAGATTGGGAATTCAACCGACATTAAGTGGTTGGCGAATCAGCAGGACAAAACGCCAACCAGATGGTTTCTCATACTAAGGACTTCAATGAGAAAGTGAAGATACAGCAGGATCAGATGACCAAAACCTCGGCTGCTATTGAACAGTTATCACTATTGTTCAGACAGAGGTTAGAATCTGAGTTTCAGGAAACGGAGGAACCGACTCAGCCAGTGATGGTCGGAAAAAGGCAAGGAAAGGGTTTTTCCAGCACGATACGGCCTCCTATTCAACCTCGCACAACTCAGGGGTTTGATCTTTCTGAAGCTTCAAAACGGAGAAGAGGAGGTGGAAAGCTTATTAACCCTCCATCTGATGACGAAGAAACCGACGAGCCAGAAAAGGAGGAAGTCCAGGTTCTAACTCTAAATGTTGTGAATAAGCTGTTTGAAGAGAAGATGAGGGTTATGCATGGTTTACCAGATACAAACCGAACTTATGCTAATCCGTTTCCCACAGAGGTGAATGCGCTCCCATGGCCGCAGAACTTTAAGCACGTCCGATTCACCCAATTCTCTGGGGATTCCTCAGAAGATGCTGAGACTCATATCACTCGCTTTAACAACGAGTGTGGTCCCTATGCGAACAACTCCATACTCAAGTTGCGAGTATTTGGTACATCATTAACGGGGTCGGCATTAGCATGGTATAAGGATTTAGCTCCAGGTTCGGTTCCAAACTGGAGGACTATGGAAATCATGTTTAACACCATGTTTAGGGTTGTCGAGGTCAAGGTCACTGTGAAGGTCTTGGCTGAAACAGAACAACAACCCGACGAGTCAGCCATGGATTATCTAAAACGCTTCAAGTTGCAGATAACCAAATGCAAAGATAAGCTTCCAGAGGATATTATAGTGGACTTAGCTATTGCAGGGCTAGATGAGGAAGTCCAGGCTGACTTTCAGCAGGTATATGTTGCCAATATGGCTTATCTGACCAATAGGTTGGCTGACCAGCAACATTGGATCACCCGGATGAAGGAGAAGAGAGAAAGGAAGAAAGGTGTCCCTATATCTTATTATCCTGGCTCTCTGAAACCTAAAACAGGTGTCCCTTCTGGCTCAAAGACGGTTGCAACTGTACATGCCGAGTCATCTCCAGACCTAACTTGGGTTGAGGAGGAAGAAGAAGAAGGAGTCGCGATTGTAGAAGTGGTTGGTCACCAGCAACTACAATCAAAGAATTTGAGACTGACTAAGGAGCCAATTAAAATTGTGACTTCGGTGCCGACTAAGTCTGCCTTCGGGTCATATACTTATAATGCACACAAGGCTCCAGAGATCTTACATGAACTATTTAACCTAGGCCGGCTTAAACATGACGGAGGTTTCATTCCCAAGCTAGATTACATGGCGGGTAAAAAGTATTGCAGCTTCCACAACATGAATAACCACTATACTAAAGATTGTGTCAAGCTCAAGGATCAGATCCAGACATGGATTAATGATAAAGTCATGAAGATAGAGGCTCCCAAGGAACCTACTTGGACAGAATCTAAGCCATTCCCCCATGTGAACACGATAGATTTCGTCTCCAATCCATGTCAACAGTTGGGATCTGGCAAGTGCATTTCCAAGTTTGCACATTATACATATAATGCAAATAAGGCCCCAGAGATTTGGGAATTCTTGATCCAGGAAGGGATGATCAAGCCTGCTACCGCTCGCCTACCACAAAAGGAAACAACGCCGGGCGAATCCTATTGTGCTTTTCATCATTCTAACAGCCATCATACCTTCGGGTGTGTTTCGTTAATGGACCAAATTCAAGAATGGTTGAATGATGGAACTTTGAGGTTTGCTAAAGAAGCGGTGGCTTCTATACCTAAGTTTTGGGTAAATGCCATCGACAAGAATAAGTCAGAAGCGAAACAGCAAACTGATAACAATGAGCATCCGCCAGAAAAGGAAGAGATGGTGCTAGTACCACGATCTAAGCTATGTTTTAACTGTAAGATAGGCTGTCACCTACTTATCACATATGAAGAGTTGCAGATTGCACTTAAGGAAGCAGAACAGAAAGCCTTAGAAAAGGCCAAGCGCACTCATCCAGTTCCTGAACGATCTAGGCCTGACGCTTACAAGAGAGCGAAATATCATCATTATGAACGAGAAACCTATGCCAGCAAGCTGAGGTCTCGGCCAGATCCAGGACCTAGTGGGGTCAAGTCTGTACCGGTTTATGGTCCTTCCAGACTATCAGATCCTGAGGTTACAAATAAGCCTTACGTTCCACCAGCATCGAATTCAGAGCTTAAGACTGATAGATGGTATCAACAGCAAAATGGTAAAGCTGTGGAGGTACTCCCTAATCTAACTAGGAATATGCAGAAGCGGTATGGCAAAGCAAAAAGAACCCTGGATGCTTTGGCCACAGGGGAGCTAACCCCAGTAGAGCTTTCGGTCCCGATTAGACACATACGGGAGACCTATAAGCAGTAAAGGGCCAAAACATATGTTGATACTCGCCGAGCACGAAATAGTCACGTTTCGCCGCCTCGCAGAAAAAGTGCTCACGAGAGGCTTTCGGAGCCGGATCAGGCAGTGGGTGCACCTAGGAAGTCACCAAGGAGGAAACTAAACTACTCCCCAGAAAGAAATCATATTAGGTACGTCGCATCCGACAAAGCAGATCCTCAACCTAGAGAGAATATCCTAGAGGCTGGGGGAAAGAAGAACGCCAATATCCTGAAATGGAAACCTAAGGAGGCGAGTGTCACTCAAGCTACCAGGGTAACAGGGGTTCCTAAGGGGCAAGCAATTGCCAAGGAATCCAGGCTCGCGAAGGCAGAACCAACCAAGCCTATTATGATATTGGCTCGGTCAAAATCCTCGGGTATTCCTCCCGGCATGTCCTTGCCTTAATACGTAGCACAAAAGCTAGGTACTAAACCATCTTCGAGAAAAGCGGAGAGTGAGTCCAGATCCCAGCCTTCGAACCTGGTGGCGGACGAAGATTTACCAGAAGCGGATGATGAGATGCAGGTAGATGAAGAACTGATGGGCGAGGATGATGCTATCGTAGATTGCAACATGGTCTCAGTGGATCCGGCGGTGTTGGATTGTCACATGACCTTTATTTTATCTTCCGATTACGCCTTACCAACACCTATACCTACTTCTCAATTCATCCAAGAGGAGGGAATTAGGACATGCTAGTATACCAAATACAAGAACCTCAAGATGAGGCAATGGCGAGCGTGGAAAGAGAAAGATCTCAATCCACCAATAAACCTCCATAGGGGTTGGCTGAACTTTTAAAACTCAGTGTGGTGTTTCCAAAGCCTACATTTGCCATGTCTCAGCACCTCAAACCTCTTTATGTGTCAGCAGAGGTGGCAGACCTTAAAGTTAACAAAATTCTCATCGACACAGGAGCCGCGGTGAGCGTTATCACACTTAGCACTACGGAGAAGCTTCAGATTCCTGCAGAAAAGATTATAGGTACCACTATGAAGATCCGAAGCTTCGCTGGTGCGGTCACCCCAACCAGTGGTATCTTAATGCTCAAAGTAAAACTTGGGTCTTCTGATGCTTTTCAAGGATTCATTGTCACGGAATCCGCCAGTGCCGCATATAGCATGATCCTGGGGAGAGATTGGATCCACAAGACACTTTCTGTCCCATCATCATTACATCAAGAGCTGATCATGTGGGATCCAGTAACCGACATTCCAGTACTGATCAAGGCGGATGACCGCCCTTACACCATAGCAGCTTGTTCGCTTGAAGTAGACTACTATTATAGTTCTATTAAACCTCTCAGGATTGAGGGTGTTGACAATGAAGGACATCCAATTGGGGTGACCTCGACTGATCTCGCTCGGTGGGGTTTGACACAAGCCAAATCAGACGGTTCCAGGCCCACCTCCATCCACTTCTTATCAGATAATGTCAATTAGTGACAACCTCACAGTTGAGGAAACAGAAGCCCTTGCTTCTTTGATGCAGCATTTTGCTGTTTTTAGAGAGGAGCAATTGGCTTGGAAGGCGGTCGCTCTAGTTGAGTGTATCGATGAAGATGAGACAATAACTATGGAAGAGGTGGAGGCTATACAACCGGCCCCAGCAGCATTAGATGATACTCCACCTAAGGTACACGATCCAGTGGAAAAAGTTAATCTCGACACTGTTGAAGAACCCATGGAAGTTGGAATCAGTCAGTACCTAGAACCAGAATTGAGGCAACAACTAATTGAGTTGCTGCAAGAATTTAAAGACTGCTTTGCAGAAAAATATCAAGATATGCCAAGACTATCAAAAGAATTAGTCTGTCATCGGTTACCTATCAAAGAAGATTTCAGACCAGTCAAGCAAGCACAAAGGCGGATGAATGCTGAAATTGTCATGGCGGTTAAGAAGGAGGTTCAGAGCATGCTTGATGCAGGCATTGTCAGGCCAGCACAATATTCACAATGGCTGGCGAACGTTGTCCCTGTCAAGAAAAAGAATGGCAAAATCATAGTCTGCGTGGATTATCGAGATCTCAATGCTGCTTCACCAAAGGATATTTACCCAATGCCCATTGCAGACATGTTGGTTGATGCAGTGGCAGGACACGAGGTGTTGTCATTCATGGATGGGACGGCTGGATATCATCAAATTCTAATTTATGAGCCTGACATCCCCAAGACTGTTTTTCGTTGTCCTGGTTTTACAGGAGCTTTTGAGTATCTCAGTATGCCATTTGGTCTCACCAATGCAGGGGCAACCTATCAACATGCTATGAATCTAATATTCCATGATATCCTAGGGGGTATTTTGGAGGTTTACACTGATGATGTGGTGGTGAAATCAAAGCAGAAGAAGGACCACATTACTCACCTTCGAGATGTCTTCACCAGAATGAGAAGGCACCAACTTAGAATGAATCCAGCTAAATGTGTATTTGGGGTTCGTGCATGAGACTTCCTGGGGTTTGTGGTGCATGAACGGGGTATTGAGGTGTCCAGAGATAAGGCACAAGCTGTCTTAGAGGCTCCAACACCTAGGAACAAGAAGGAGCTTCAAAGCTTGCTAGACAAGATTAATTTCCTCAGAAGGTTCATATCCAACTCAACTGGAAAGATTGCTCCGTTTTCCTCTCTTTTGAAACTCAAAGACGGGGAGAACTTCACATGAAGACCTGAACATCAAGCTGCATTCGATAAGATTAAGGAATCTCTGGCGAGCCCGCCAGTATTATGACCTCATTTACCAGGGATCCCGCTCAAATTATACATTTCTGCTTCCAGCAATTCTATTACAGGGTTGTTAGCTCAGGATGAAACGACTAGTGAAGGAAAGAGAATCGAGTATGCGGTTTATTACCTTAGCAGGACCTTGTTAGACGCAGAAACTCGGTACTCGCCAATAGAAAGGTTATGCTTAGCACTGTATTTTGCCGGTATCAAACTTCGTCATTATATGCTTTTTTTCACCACTATTGTGGTAGCTCAGACTGACTTGGTAAAGTATATGCTTACTAAACCTATCATGAGAGGTAGGGTTGGCAAATGGATCTTGGCCCTATCTGAATTTTCATTACAATATACCCCTTTGAAGGCAATGACTGGACATGCGATTGCTGATTTCCTGCTCCATTACCCTCTTGAGGAAGAGATTCCAGAACAAAGTTGGTCTGTAGCCATGATCATGACTCAACCGTGGATACTATACTTTGATGGCAGTAGTACTGACACCTTGGCAGGTTCAGGCATTTGTATCCAAGACCCAACTGGGACCACACACTCATATTCCTTTCAATTAGAATGGAATTGCACCAACAACCAAGCAGAATATGAGGCGTTAATCATTGGTCTGGAGTTACTGTTGGATATAGATGCTAAGGAGATTGAAGTTTATGGTGATTCTTTATTGGTCATCAACCAGCTCACTAGCGCTTACAAGTGTCTTTCTTTCCACCTGGTATATTATTGGGAACGAGCATCAGAATTAGTTGAACAATTTGCTGATGTGGTGCTTGACTACGTCCCTCGCGAGAAGAACTTTGGGCTAATGAGTTGACACAGTTGGCAACAGACATTCGCTTGCCTTATGGTGCTAAAGAAATAATCTTGAAGGTCGAACGGAGAACTTTACCATCTTTTGCCGTTCGAAGACAGGAACGAGATGAGTGGTTGGTTGCTACAGTTGAGCCAATTGATACAGATTGGCGATAACCAATCATCCAATATTTACAAAACCCCTCTGCACCGTCCGAAAGACGGATTAAGTACTTGGCCACTAACTATTCACTTAAGGGTGGCGAGTTACTTCGCAGATGTGAAGATGGCATTGACCTTAGGTGCGTCTATGGGACAGAAGTCAAAAGGCTTATGCGAGAGGTGCACCTTGGCGTTTGTGGTTCGCATCAGAGTGGACCAAAGATGAGGTGGCTTATTCGTCGATACGAATTTTATTGGCTATCTATTCTTAAAGAGTGTATCAGTTTTGCACAAGGTTGCATTGATTGTCAAGTTCATGGGCCAGTTCAGAGAATTTCCGACATCCCAATGCAACCTATTATCAAGCCTTGGCCCGCTAAAGGCTGGGCACTAGATTTTGTTGGAGAGATACACCCCAATTCTTCCCTCCAACATAAATATTTGTTAATTGATACAAATTTCTTTACTAAATGGGTTGAAGCAGTGCCTGTCAGGAATTGTGACGCCGCAACAGTTGTCCGATTTGTATTTCAGAATATTATTTGCAGGTATGGTATTCCTGAATGTATAGTGGCGGACAGGGGTGCAGCTTTTATGGCAGAGAAGACTCAAGAGTTTCTGCAAGGATATGGTGTTCAATTTCTCCATTCCTCCCCCTTTATCTCAATCCAATGGTCAGGCAGAGGCTAGCAACAAGGTGATTATCTCCATTATCAAGCGTATGCTGGAAGATAATCCAAGAACATGGCATACTGAATTGGACAACACTCTGTGGGCATACCGCACATCCAAAAGAACTCCTACAGGGACTACACCATACGCTTTGATGTATGGCCATGATGCAGTCTTGCCCTTAGAGATTAATGTGCACTCCCTTCGAGTTCAAGAGCAGCATCAGTTGATTGGTGCTGACTATGTTCAAGCTATGTTTCAGGAACATAAAGACCTTGATATGAGGCGCCTAGAAGCTTTAGAGAATATAATCATGGAAAAGAAGTAGGTCGCGAGAGCTTATGATAAACGGACTAAGGGCAAGTCTTATGGCGAGGGCAATTTAGTCTGGAAAGTAATACTTCCCTTTGGCGAGCGCGATACAGGTCGTGGTAAGTGGTCTCCCAAATGGGAAGGTCCCTTTGTCATTAACCAGATTATTGGCAAGGGCGCTTATCAACTCAGAGACATTGATGGAGAGGTCCACAAGAATCCCATTAATGGCCGCCATCTCAAGAAATATTTTCCTAGTGTCTGGGAATACGAGGAGCCGTTAGCCATGGTTGAGGCTGGGGGGAAATCTTTTTCTTAACTTTACTCGCTTTGGGGGGCAACCAGACTTAGTTTTCTTGGCTTCCCTTCATTTCACATTTCCGTACTCGCTTCAGCCAATGAAAACTGAGGGGCAACATAGGGCAATATCAGTGCATTACGTCCGCCAGAAGCCGGAATCACGTCCGCCAGAAGCCGGAAGTGATTCAACCCAAGATTTTTGAAACTGCAAGAGTTTCATTGAGGTTTATTAATCTCGAATTTAACCCTTGGACCAATACTTGTGGTCTAACTCTTATATTTTTGTATTTTCATTAATGCAATAAAGGTTAAATTCATTAAGGAAGACAGTATATATGTTTTTCTGAATTTAATTTCATTCAAAGACTTTGTGGTCAAAGCTTTTACAAAACATAAAAGTTACAATATGAAGAGCTATTAACTAGCTCTGAAACCATGTCTATACTAAAGAACTTTGATCGATCATAAGGAAGGTTTGAATTTCTATTTTGAACTCGGTTTCACAATTCCTCCGATAAAAGGTGGACTTGAGACAGTTCCATCTCCTTGCCTTGTTGAGAAGGAATTTACTTCCTTGGATCTCTCTGCTCGTCATCCGCCTTGCCTTCTGAACCCAACAGATACAATATTCTTCATCCGCCAGTTTTCCCAATTGACCCTACAAGGATGGAGTATTTCTTTGGTTGGCACAAGAACAAAAGGCAAGGATCCTCCATCTGCCAGATCGAAGCAATCGATGTGTTACCATCTTTCCTACCAGATCTTTCACGGAGGAGGGCCGCGAGACTGATAGATGACGCCTAAGTCGATAGTCCAGTATTATACCAAAGAAGGACGTGAAGACTCTGGCCAAATGCTGACCAACCCTCTTATATCACGACATCCAAAGGCATAATACCAGATTATGCGACTTAGGATTTTACTAATACCAGATTACACGACTTAGAGGTATTCAGATGAACATCTTGGTGTAATCTGGAGGAAAAGATTGTGGAAGCCATAAGGGCTGTGAAGCAAACAGAGAGAAAATAATAGAAGTCATGGCAAAACTGAAGGACTAATCAATCTCGGTGGAGAGGTTCCTTTATATAGCAGAATGCGTAAGGAATCTAATGGTTGGGATTGATCTCGATTTACCACGCGAACTGCCAAAATTTATTGTGTAGTTATCACTTTCAACCATTTACGTTTGGAGCGGTGGAGGGGTTTGAATATCGAATCCTCGAAAATTGATACTCGCAATTACTGAGCATTTAATCGAAATGTTGACTTGCTGGTTAACAAAGCGGTTGGAGAAATGGGTTGAATTGCCATCATTGGGCTTGGATAATAATTGATAAACCATTTCATTGCAAAAAAAAAGCCCATGAGGGATTTTCGATAGTTCAAACAATTCCAATCATGATCTCATTATCTTGGCCTTCAAGTGACGGATGTATTTTATGAGTTCTTCCTCTTCGGCTTGGCTCTGCTGGATTTCACTCTGAAGAGCAGTTGAGATCACCCTTTGCTCATTTGCTTGCTAGAGACGCTCTTGCTGTCTGGCCTCGATGGCAGTTATCTTCTGGTCAATCAGCTATTTCTCCCTCTTCAGGTGAGCGATCTCTCTCCCATCTTCATCACTGGCAGCGGACACGAGTGAAGAATACTTGTTTACGGCGCTGCTATGGGCTGCAGTTTTGTCCTGAATCTTTGCCTGCTGATTTGGGATGGCGACCAATCTATCTTGAAGAAATTTTAAGTAGTCTGGGATTGCCGCCAGGATTTCCTTCATTTTTGGTTGAACCTCAGCAGGCAGGCGGTCGACTTGGTTTTGCAGGGTCTGGATAGAAGAATAGATATTGGCAGCCACCTTTACATATGCGGGGTCTACTCCCCCTAACTCTTGCATGAAGTCCCACGCTTCTCTCACTTCTGGGAAATCCTTTTTAGGAGTTGGGAGTTGGGAGCTTCAGGAGTGGATCTTCACCTTGCGGAAGAATAGACAAACTCATCTTGAGAGGTTGAGGAGTTGAAACCTGGATAGGAGATGCCTCAATCTGCACATCCTGGCTGGGCAAAGTTGCAGCTGGATTTTGCTCGCCAGAAGCCTCATCGTTCCTAATTGCAGTAGGAACTTCACTCACCTATACAAACATAATTGGGGTGAGGGTTGGTAAAGATATCATCATCAAAGAATACAAAGAATTTAGGGATTCTAAGAGGTACCTCAGACACAGGAGAGGTATCTATCAGATGTTCAGTTTGGGGTTGCTCTTGAGGTTCTTGAGATTTGGACAACATGCTTGAGCTCGCTCCAGCATCTGTATAGCTTCTAGGAGGCGAGTGAGCAGCTACAGTTTGGTCTTCCAAGATGACCACCTCGGGAGACAGAGATGTGTCCTTCTCACCAACAGCCGCTTGGGATACTGGAACATTTTCTGGTTCGGTCCAAGTGATGGCAGGATATTGCTCAGCATCCGCCACAGCTTCGGGGACTTGTGTAGCAACCGCCTCTTCAATCACTGGCTCTGCAGGGAGAGTTGGAGTGATTAGAGGGAGAATCTCTGTAGTAATCGAAGCAATCACCAGGGGATTGATTGGAAGACTAGGAGTACCTGTATCAGCAGGAAGAAATCTTAGTGGTGGTGCATCAAGAACAGTGTTCTCACGAACCCGTTGAATCTCCTTTTCAATTTGTTTTGTCATTCGTTGGATTTCAGCAAAGTCAACAGGCTCTTCGCCTCTTGTCTCAGAATTCCCAAGGGAAAATGAAATATGAGATGATTCAGAGGACTCACCTGAAGAAACTTCAATCACAGTAGCGGTAGAGGTTGAAGTTGATCTACTTTTCCTCCTTACTAATCCCTGTGGGAGAAAATTTATCAACTGCATCAGACTTGATATGTTAAAATCGTTGTATAAATCAATGGTGCAGTAACATAGTAGAGTAGGAACAGATGATCCTAAGGATCTAATTCTTCGGCCACAGTTGAAGTTCTTGCCTTCTTTTTAGCAGGTTTACATGTAGAGGTCTGGGAGCTCTTCCTTTTCCCCTTGCTCTTGCTTGGTTTGTCAGGAGTCTGTGATAATGAAAATCAGTTAGTGGTCTTCATTTACAAATTAACATATAGATCCAGAAAGTAAAGACATACCTACTCAGGGTCTATTTCTGGGTAGACAGGACCTCCTTCAAGCACCTTGACATCGTCGGTGGTGAGGAACTGACGCTGATTGTCGAAGAGAGCCCGGAAGTAGTGAAGGGATTCTTTTTTGAAAGAACCTTCCTCTAAATTGAGCCCACCAAGCATGGTATTCTTTAGCAGCCTCGCCAGAGATCTCCAGTTCAGGGCATTGTTCCAAGCTTGGGAAGTTGGCAGGCCGTAAGGCAGACGTAAGATTGGCATCTTCATCAGCAGGGGTGTTTCTGCTTGGTTGCCAGCCAGAAAACATGTTTAGGCTTTGGACTGGGGGATAGGGCAGAAGTTGGGTCAACCCCAACTGTCTGGCGAACAGCTGGGGGGCATATACCTCGACACCTTGCTCGCCTTTGTCAGAGGTGAAGAGGGGAAAATCCGCCATGGATATACAGTGGAGGAACAGTCTCCGTCCTTCCTCACACTGGTTTATAGAAGGGAGGAAGCCATCTCTAAAGGCCTTGGGGTACCTTTTGTGCAGAAGCATCTGAGCCTCTGAGTAGAAGCCTTGAGCATCAGTATTGAATATAATGTCAAAGCACATTGCATAGCCTTAACCGTAATTAGGCTTGCATCCAGCATAGGCAAGCCCCAAGCATCTGTCTTCGCCAATCTTGATAGGCTCAAGAGGTGCCAATCCAGGAAAGTACATCTGCGACCAAATTTCTAAAATCCAAAGAGGTCCAGATACTTTGCAACTTAGGGGTGTGGCGGATAGGGTATGAAGACACCGATACAGATGAGCCAATACTATTTGACCAAGGCCAATTTCCTTGCGAGCATATAGAATCTCAGCCATTCTGCTATAGATTTTGGTCATCTTGTTGGCAGTTGAACAGAATACGAACTTGTTCAGCCAGAAATCAAGAAAGGCTATCCCACCTATGTCATCCTTATAGTTTCAGAACTTGGCTATCCAGTTTTGCCAGCTCCGAGTAAGGGGCTCTGGAAGGGTGATTGAGGGCACATCCGCTTCAGAGTAATCATCCACACTGAAGGGTTTTCAGCCTAGGGAAAATCCTAGGTCAGCATGCATGTCTAGTAGGGTGATACTGGCTTGCCCGAATTTTAAATCAAAGGCATGAGAGCACACATGTTTCCTCCCTTTGGGTTGAGTGCGAAGCTGATGTAGAGGGCCTCGTCAATCCCTGTTGCTCGCCATCGACCTTCGTCAACTGACCACCTTTTCTCATACCATTGTATCATTGCCGGGGTTGGCAACGGCCAGGAGGCGAATGCTATTGGGATTTCATAGTGATTGGAGGTCTGCCAATCCCCACATTTGACACATTTTTCGCGAAAGGCCACCTGAAAAGGTCGCGAGCTATCAATAAATGGAAAGATAGAATCTTGGCGAAACTCTTGTTAGCGTGGTCCCAGCCTGGCACGGCCATAGTCGTCGGGTGGGGTGATAGAGGTTTGATAAGAGCTTCCAACTTTGATAATGGAGGAGGTGATTCTTTCTTTTCCCTGTACGGCGGAAGCGTATTGAATCTAGATAGTCATGATCCTTTTGGTTAAAGAAGATGAGAAGATGGAGGTTGAGATGTGAATTGGTGATTCTTAATCTGGGTTTTATGGAATCCGAAAGGGGTTCTCTGAATTTTGAAGAGGTAGGATTGACAGCGATCGAGGGTTTCGGGAACAGTTCTCTAAGCTCAGTTTGGTAAAGTTGCGGTGTTAGAGGGAACGTCCCAGCGCTTCAGTTTTTAAATGGGTTCGGATTGGGCTTTTCAACCTTTATCAATTTCACTAGGCTTTCAATTTCAAAGGCTGGGGGGCAATGTTTGGGCCTAAATTGACATTTGTCCGAGATTGTGGATCGAGGCTCATGAGGTTATTCATTAAAGAATAATCTGATATATATGTAATCTTTCCTTCTTAGAAAGGAGTTGGGTTTCCTTTGGGAATCCGAGAAAGAGGTGGTTTAAGGTAATTGAATCCTGATTGATCTCCAAATCTATTATGCTACTTAATACGCAAGTATTAGGGTTTCGCATCCTCTATATAAAGAGCTCTTGTCCAACGTAGAAAGGGTTCACAACCATCTAACAAATACACAAGCTTTTGCACATCGCAAATCAT
Organism: Potentilla sterilis; assembly: GCA_963682095.1. Classification (NCBI taxonomy): domain Eukaryota; kingdom Viridiplantae; phylum Streptophyta; class Magnoliopsida; order Rosales; family Rosaceae; genus Potentilla; species Potentilla sterilis. Next base: position 51,419,181 of record OY821755.1, on the reverse strand, counting down.
GCAAAGTCTCTCCGGAGGATCTTACGCGCACTGCCTCCACAAACCGCAAACAACCACAATCCAACCTTACGCCCTCCTCCGGTCGCTGTATACTTGCACGGTTGTCGAACTGTGCCTTGCATTAGTGTCGAGAAGTCGCTAAGACCTATCGCTTCCAGCACCCGCACATCGTAGTCGCACCATGCCACCATACGTACAGAGCCACACCTCGCCACCATACGTACATAGTCGCACGCTCGCCTCTTGTTTGTATTCGCTGAAGCACCCAGTGTCAGTTGCTACGCCAGTAGCAAATCGAGTCGTTACTCCGGTAACAAAATATAAACCAATCTGCTATAGGTTGGAGGAGAACTATTCTCCGCGATCTTGAATTATTGCTCTGCTTTGCATCACAGGATTGAAGTAAGATTACTCAATCTACAATAGGTTGAAAGAAAATCCTAATATACTTTTGTTAAGTCTTGTTCGAGCCTCTTACGCCGGCCTAGTCAACGCCCACGTGACAGTCGCTTGGTCAAGAAGTCAGGAATTGGGAGCAGACAGATACACTAGCCAGAGATATACTCGCCAGAAGTACGCTCGCCAGAGGTCGTCCGCATCAAAGTTGTACCTAACTCAAAGGAACTGGCACGCTCGCACACATCACAACAGGACTGAAATTGACGTCCGCTACCCCACGTGTTGACCGTTTGCCATCCGCCACGATCATATTGGCAAGCCAAGTGGGACCAGTGTCAAGATTGCAGGATCTAATCCATATCGACGAGTCATGTCTCCTTGCAATAAACCAGAACACAAGTTGTTCACCTCGCACAACTCATCTGAGTGTAGAGGTTTAACAGAGACAAAAATAGGCCTCAAGTTTGGAGGTGTGGCGACTAACATTGAGGATCTTACGGAGGTCGTCAATGTTGGCAAAGGGGTTTCTGAAGCTCCAATAGTTGCTGGTAGCCAGAATGAACCCGCCAGCATTCTGAATAAGAATACGGCTGAAGCCTCAGAATCTTTAGAGATTTCTGAGGAGGATAACAGTGCAGTCCTTGCCGTTCCATCTCCCGAAGATGTAATTGAATCTTTGAACCTGATGTTGGCAAAGTCAGCAAGAACCGATGACGTTCTTCAGAGGATTGAAGCTAGTTTGAAAGAGCTGAGGACAGAACAGATTGGGAATTCAACCGACATTAAGTGGTTGGCGAATCAGCAGGACAAAACCGCCAACCGGATGGTTTCTCATACTAAGGACTTCAATGAGAAAGTGAAGATACAGCAGGATCAGATGACCAAAACCTCGGCTGCTATTGAACAATTATCACTATTGTTCAGACAGAGGTTAGAATCTGAGTTTCAGGAAACGGAGGAACTGACTCAGCCAGTGATGGTCGGAAAAAGGCAAGGAAAGGGTTTTTCCAGCACGATACGGCCTCCTATTCAACCTCCCACGACTCAGGGGTTTGATCTTTCTGAAGCTTCAAAACGGAGAAGAGGAGGTGGAAAGCTTATTAACCCTTCATCTGATGACGAAGAAACCGACGAGCCAGAAAAAGAGGAAGTCCAGGTTCTAACTCTAGATGCTGTGAATAAGCTATTTGAAGAGAAGATGAGGGTTATGCATGGTTTGCCAGATACAAACCGAACTTATGCTAATCCGTTTCCCACAGAGGTGAATGCGCTCCCATGGCCGCAAAACTTTAAGCACGTCCGATTCACCCAATTCTCTGGGGATTCCTCAGAAGATGCTGAGACTCATGTCACTCGCTTTAACAACGAATGTGGTCCCTATGCGAACAACTCCATACTCAAGCTGCGAGTATTTGGTACATCATTAACGGGGTCGGCATTAGCATGGTATAAGGATTTAGCTCCAGGTTCGGTTCCAGACTGGAGGACTATAGAAATCCTGTTTAACACCATGTTTGGGGTTGTCGAGGCCAAGGTCACTGTGAAGGTCTTGACTGAAACAGAACAACAACCCGACGAGTCAGCCATGGATTATCTAAAACGCTTCAAGCTGCAGATAACCAAATGCAAAGATAAGCTTCCAGAGGATACTATAGTGGACTTAGCTATTGCAGGGCTAGATGAGGAAGCCCAGGCTGGCTTTCAGCAGGTATATGTTGCCAATATGGCTGATCTAACCAATAGGTTGGCCGACCAGCAACATTGGATCACCCAGATGAAGGAGAAGAGAGAAAGGAAGAAAGGCGTCCCTATATCTTATTATCCTGGCTCTCTGAAACCTAAAACATGTGTCCCTTCTAGCTCAAAGACGGTTGCAACTGTACATGCCGAGTCATCTCCAGACCTAACTTGGGTTGAGGAGGAAGAAGAAGAAAGAGTCGCCATTGTAGAAGTGGTTGGTCGCCAGCAACTATAATCAAAGAATTTGAGACTGACCAAGGAGCCAATCAAAATTGTGACTTCGGTGCCAATTAAGTCGATCTGCCTTCGAGTCATATACTTATAATGCACACAAGGCTCCAGAGATCTTACAGGAACTATTTAACCTAGGCCGGCTTAAACATGACGGAGGTTTCATTCCCAAGCTAGATTACATGGCGGGTAAAAAGTATTGCAGCTTCCATAACATGAATAACCACTATACTAAAGATTGTATCAAGCTCAAGGATCAGATCCAGACATGGATTAATGATAAAGTCATGAAGATAGAGGCTCCCAAGGAACCTACTTGGACAGAATCTAAGCCATTCCCCCATGTGAACACGATAGATTTCGTCACCAATCCATGTCAACAATTGGGATCTGGCAAGTGCATTTCCAAGTTTGCACATTATACATATAATGCAAATAAGGCCCCAGAGATTTGGGAATTCTTGATCTAGGAAGGGATGATCAAGCCTGCTACCGCTCGCCTACTACAAAAGGAGACAACGCCGGGCGAATCCTATTGTGCTTTTCATCATTCTAACAGCCATCATACCTTCGGGTATGTTTCGTTAATGGACCAAATTCAAGAATGGTTGAATGATGGAACTTTGAGGTTTGCTAAAGAAGCGGTGGCTTCTATACCTGAGTTTTGGATAAATGTCATCGACGAGAATAAGTCAGAAGCGAAACAGCAAGCTGATAACAATGACCATCCGCCAGAAAAGGAAGAGATGGTGCTGGTACCACGATCTAAGCTATGTCTTAACTGTAAGATAGGCTGTCACCTACTTATCACATATGAAGAGTTGCAGATTGCACTTAAGGAGGCAGAACAGAAAGCCTTAGAAAAGGCCAAGCGCACCCATCCAGTTCCTGAATGATCTAGGCCTGACGCTTACAAGCAAATTGAGTTGTTACTCCGGTAACAAAACATAAACCAATCTGTTATAGGTTGGAGGAGAACTATTCCCCGCGATCTTGAATTATTGCTCTGCTTTGCATCACATGATCGAAGTAAGATTACTCAATCTACAATAGGTTGAAAGAAAATCCTAATATACTTTTGTTAGGTCTTGTTCGAGCCTCTTACGCCGGCCTAGTCAACGCCCGCGTGGTAGTCGCTTGGTCAAGAAGTCAGGAATTGGGAGCAGACAGATACACTAGCCAGAGATATACTCGCCAGAAGTACGCTCGCCAGAAGTACGCTCGCCAGAGGTCGTCCACATCAAAGTTGTACATAACTCAAAGGTACTGGCACGCTCGCACACATCACAACCGGACTTAAATTGACGTCCGTCACCCCATGTGTTGACCGTTCGCCGGGTGCTAAATCTGCCACGAACAGGTATGCCGTGTAAAAAATTCAAATCTTACTAAGGCCCAGTTTGGGATTGCTGTGCTGTAAGCATAATTGCTTTTGAATCTGCTGTGAGTAGAATCAGCTGAGGTGTTTGGTAAACTGTTTTTAAAAGTGCTGTGAGAACGAAAAAGCAATTTCGTGTGTTTGGTGAGTTATAAGTAAAAATTGTTTTGGATGGGTATAATGACAACAATAGGCATTGTTATAAATTGATATTAAAATAAAAAATTATTTATTTTGTATGTAATTATAAAGTTAATCTACAATATTACATATGATTTCTTAACACCACAGTAAATGATTGATTATGATTTAATTAGATTAGTATATCACAATCTAAGAAAAAACAAATATTACCATTTGTTACAAATATAACTGATTCCTGCAAAAACATATCTTACCCTGCTTCTCCAAAATCCACTTTTAAGAGAATCAATTTTTCTAAAATCAGTTTTATGGGTTGTTACCAAACACTTAAAATTAGGCCCAGAATCACTTTTGACCCCAAAAGCAGCTTGGGAAGCAATCCCAAACTGGGCCTAAGTAACCACCAAGTATCAACTAAGTAACCACTAAGGATAGTGTAGTGGTCGGACACCCCATACTGGTAACCAATTTAGGTCGGGGGTTTGATCCTTCATGAAAACACAGTGGCCAGGGAGGGGCTGCAATGCCCCCGTAGGATGACCTCCCCCGAGGGATTAGTCATTGGGCTTAGGAAGCCTTTGGGATTCCATTTGCCATGCAAAAAAAAAAATATCGCCGACGTCAATTGAAGTTTAAATCTCAATTTATTCTTGGTGGCCGGGGAGAGGGAGGGGGGAGGGGGGGGGGGGGGGGGGGGGGGAGAAGCGTTTTAACATGATCCCCCGACGCGGATTAGTCTCTGGACTTAGAAATCCTTGAAGGATACCGTCGTTGATTGATTCAAAAAAAAAAATATCAACTAAGTAGATCGCTACTAAGGATAAATTTGATTTTGGCCCCAAATATTCGTTTACTTTTTTATCTGTAAACTGCAATACACAAACATATAGAAACTTTAATAAAAATGTCTATTAGTGCTATCACTCAAAACTTAAATAACTTCTCATTCGTTGATGTTAATGTCTTTTCATTGCTAGTGTGAAAAAGACTTAGCATACTTAAATTAAAGTTTGTCTTGGCCAGTAACACTTGAGACGATTATACACAATGAAATGATGCATCACATCACTAAGAAATAGTTAGATATCTATTTGGATAGTGGATACATTTTTGTAATAAAAAGTTAAAAACAAACCCTAGTAGTAGTAAATAAACCCTAGTGATTTTTTCGTCAAGTTTGTCTTTGATTGTCTAATTAGGTAATTTTCTCTACGTTGGCGCGTTGCACGATTTTTTATTCATGGTTGTATTTGTACATTTTGCCTCAAAAAGTCAAATGTCGTAGCCATCAATACCAAACAAACTCAAAATAGGCAAGCAAAAGAGAAAAAAAAAATCAATGTGTTAGAGAATCATTTTGAATTTTCCTAGACCTCACACATCGATCAAGAACTGGTTGAATTGTTGAAAAAGCTAAATGAATCAATCACAACCGTTGAATAATTTGATTATGTAAAACAAAAAGCTACATATATAGACGAGGAATTTTTCAGTGTGACGAGATAACCACGTGACAGTGTATAGTGGTCCTCCCTACCAATGAAATTTTGACACGCGAGATTTTGTGACATAAATTATAAATTTATGTATTTTACTTTTTGTAAAATGACTTTAATCAATCTTTTAGAGTTTAGGCTTTAGGCTTTAGGGTTTAGGGTTTTTGAATTTATTATTATTTTTCTAAACCCTACACGTTAAACCCTAAATTATAAAACCCTAAACCCTAAATCCTAAAACCCTAAACCCTAAATCCTAAAACCCTAAACTGATAGGATTAACCTTAGGATAATGTCAATTTACTTTTGTTCCAAGTCACAGAGGACACGTGTCAATCGACACAGCTGTATTGTGGTCCTAGTCTATATCTTCTATATTGATGCCATTTCTGGGCATACAAGAAATCACCTATCAATTTATGCCTTCAGTTCTTTTACTCTTGCTCCTGCATTTCCTTTCTTTCATTTTTGTCTTATAATTCTCAATTCCTGCATCCTTTGTCATAATTCCAATAAAGCACCTAACATTTGGTATCCAGAGTCTATGACCCTGCAGGGATTACAGAACCAAAACTCATCCCAACCCATGCCCAATACCCTGATCCCACCGCTCCCACCATCATCCACACAGACGCAAGCGTCCTCATCGGACCCCCCCCCCCCCCCCCCCCCCACCATCTTCCCCACCACCGCTAAACCTTGAAACCCTTCAAGCTCAGAATGTTGCACCACTCACTCACAACCCTTACCCAATCACAGTTGGATTTTCAACGACATATGACATCCAATTTTGATGCTGTCAAGAACACTGTGATTCAGTGCATCGTCCAACGACCAAACCAACTCCCAACAAATGACTACACTGGCAACGTTCCAACCGTCGCCACCACCGAGCACGGGGTCGAGCTCCAACACTTCTGAACTGTAAAGTGGGTTCAACAGCAGCCCATCAGCCCCACCGGGTTTTCCTTCCACTATTTTTTCACCTCAAACCAATACAACCACCCCATTTTGCACCCAACCCACCTTCTTCTCCACCGGCTCCACATACGCCACCACCATGTCCCAAATCTCAGGCTACTCCCCTGGCGCGTCTGCGTCCCAACCTCTTCTAGTCCGAACAAAACCATTCACACCACCAACTTTGGACCCAAACCAACATCGCCCACCAACCTTTGATCCCAATCCATATCGCCCCCCAAAAATCGACCTCCCCCGGTTTAATGGTGACGACCCAGTAGGTTGGCTAGCCATGGTCGAGCGCTACCTTAAGGTGCAGCGAGTTCCACCCCACGAACGCGTGGCAACAATCAGGTCTCTCCTCGGACCAGATGCATCCATATGGATGAACGCATTCGAGATGCGAAACCCAGTCGCAACCTGGGATAGATTCGTCATCGCCTTCCTGGAACACTTTGGTGGCGGAAGCATGAATGATTTCAAAGCGGCTCTCTCCCACCTCCAGCAACGCGGCTCGATGAATGATTTCATCGCAGAGTTCACTAAGTTGTCCTGTCGTGCTCCAGATTGGCCGGAAAATCAAATGCTACCCATGTTTCTCGGCGGTCTAAAACCAGAAATTTACCACATGGTTGCGGCGTTGGATCCACAATCGCTCTCGATGGCTCAACGCCTAGCACGGCGATTTGAGGCCCATGATGAGGACCTCAAGGCGGCGCGTGGGTACAAACCCTACCCCTACCTCGAGGCCCATGAATTTGTAACCCTAGTCTTCGAGCCACGACCGGATTGAGGAGGTTTGTAGCAGACCCACAGTCGATGAACCCGCTGAGCCCACACAAGAAGACCCAACAGTCGATATAGCTTATCCATTGAATTCCATCACAAAAACGAAACTTGGCGATATGATGCGTTTTCAAGGACATATTCAGGGCTCCTCAATAACGGTGTTCGTCGACTGTGGGTCTGCTACAAACCTCCACTCGGTCGTGGCTCGAAGACTAGGGTTACAAATTCAACCCAACCCAACCGTCAGGCTCCGCTCAACCTCTGGACATAACATCAACCCTTTGGGTTAGGTTGTTGACGTCACGGTTGAGATCCAAACTTATTCTTTCACCGACTCCTTCCTGCTACTACCAGTGGAAGGCTGTGATTTGCTGCTCGGCATCCCATGGTTAGACTCGCTCAGATTTATTGGCTGCAGCTTCGCGGAGAAATTCATGATGTTCCAACACAAGGGAACAATGCACCTCCTCTGTGGTCTACGTCCGAACGACCCCGCACCCACAGTAATGGACCATTCTGAACTAATGGGCCTCTTACCCACAACCCAATGGGACTCACCAGTTCTGGAAACTGCCCAGCCCAACAGTCAACAGGAATCGGGACCCATATCGACATTGCTACAGGAATATGGAACCCTCTTCACCCCGGCCATGAACCTCCCACCACAGCGACCAACTGACCACAGAATTCCACTTATCGAGGGAGCAAATCCGGTCAATGTTCGTCCTTACCGTTATGCTCACTCTCAAAAGAACGAGATTGAGGCCCAAGTGAATGAGATGTTGGCCCAAGGACTCATCTGGCCAAGTACAAGCCCCTATTCCTCGCCGGTCTTATTGGTTCGAAAGAAAGAAGGGGCATGGTGATTTTGTGTTGATTATAGGGAGTTAAATGCCCTCACAATTAAGGACCGGTATCCAACTCCTTTAGTGGAAGAACTCTTAGACGAGCTACATGGCGCTCGTTTCTTCACTAAATTGGACTTACGTTCGGGTTACCATCAAATCTGAATGCATCCTAGTGACATCTTCAAAACGACATTTCATACACATGAAGGTCATTATGAATTCATCGTGATGCCGTTCGGTTTGTCCAACACTCCTTCCACATTTCAAGCTCTCATGAACCTACTCCTCAAACAACTACTCTGTAAAGGTGTATTGGTATTTTTTTTATGACATTTTAATCTACAGTGCTGACTTGGATACACATATTACTCTCCTCTGGGAAGTTTTTCGAATTTTGCAGGAAAATCAGCTCAAACTTAAGCTGTCCAAATGTGATTTCATGAAGGAATCGGTGGATTATTTGGGCCACCACATCTCCATCTAAGGGGTAGCTATGGACCAATCCAAGATTCAATGTTTGCTAGACTGGCCCAAGCCCAAGAAACTAAAATCTCTCAGAGGCTACCTCGTCTTAGCCGGCTACTACAGGAGGTTTGTCCCCCACTTCGAAATCATTTCCCGCCCTCTAACCGACATGCTGAAGAAGGACAACTTCCATTGGACACCGGAGGCAGAGGAGGCCTTTGTGCATCTCAAACAAGCTATGACTACAGCCCCGGTTTTGGCACTACCAGATTTCAGCCTACCCTTCACAATTGGAGCAGATGCCAGTTGAGTGTGAATAGGTGCAGTCCTGTCACAGCGCCAACACCCAATTACGTTCCTAAGCAAGATACTCTCCAAGAAAAACCAGCTACTGTCCATTTACGAGAAAGAGATGATTGTTATCCTATATGCCATCAAAAAATGGCGGGCTTATGTTCTAGGGCGACACTTCAAACTTGTCACAGATCACCAAACTATCAAGCACATGTTGGACCAGCGCATCTCCACCCCAGCACAGGAAAAGTGGATAACCAAGCTGCTCGGGTATGATTTCACAATTGAGTACACACCATAAAAGCTAAATACTGTGTCGGATATCCTATCGAGACGCCATGAACTTTGTTCAATCCAGCACATAAGCTCCCCAATCTTTGACTGCCTGCAACATATTGATGCAGCATGCCTCCGAGATCCCGAGGCAAGCGCCATCATCACCAATCTCACAACCGGTGCACCAACCAGAAAAAACTTCACATGGCATCAACATAGGCTGTATTACAAGAACAAAGTCTTTGTTCCGGCTTCCTCTGAGTACTGAGACAAATTGCTAACCGAGTACCACTCATCTTTGGCAGCTGGCCACTCTGGCTATTTCAGAACCTATCTCCGCCTTTCTAAGAATTTCTCGTGGCCCGGTATCCGCAAGGCAATCAAACAATTCGTAGCTCAAAGTGATTAATGCCAACGCCAAGCATACGAGCGGATCAAACCCCCAGGCTTTCTATCCCCACTGCCCGTCCCGGACAAGGTTTGGACTGATATTTCCCTGGACTTCATTGATGACTTACCAAGTTCAAATGGCAAAAACGCCATAATGGTAGTGGTGGATCATCTGTCGAAAAACAGCCACTTCGTGGGAATAACACACCCTTACAAAGCCTCCACTATTGCTGAAGTTTTCACCAAGGAGATATTTCGCCTTCATGGGATGCCACGCACAATAGTCTCGGATCGAGACCCGGTATTCATCAGCAATTTCTGGAAAGAGTTTTTCAAACTCCAAGGGACACGATTATGCCACTCCTCTGCATATCACCCCCAAACCGATGGCCAAACTGAAGTGACCAACCGGTCCTTAGAGCACTACCTGCCCTGCTTCGTCACCAACAAGCCAACCTCTTGGAGTGAACTGTTGTATTGGGCTGAATGGTGGTCCAATACCACTTACCATTCCACAATCGACATGACTCCCTTTGAAGCATTGTATGGGCAACCATCTCCCACAATTTTCTCGTACCACACGGGTTCCACAGCCGTACATGCAGTAGACGAAAAGCTACGCAGCCGAGACGAATTGCTCAAACAACTCACGGAAAATATGACTGTAGCCCAAAACAGGATGAAGCAACAGGCAGACCAAAACCGTACTGAAAGGAATTTTGAAATTGGGGATTGGGTATACCTCAAGCTGCAACCATACCGCCAACAATCACTTGTGCGACACCCTAGCCACAAGCTAGCCCCAAGATTTTACGGACCCTTCAAGGTGCTCGCCCGGATTGGCACTGTTGCCTACAGACTCGACTTACCTGCCCACTCTCGCATACACCCAGTATTCCATGTCTCCTTGCTCAACAAGATGATCGGGAACCCAGGAACGGTCTCGTGCACTCTACCTCCGCTGGAGGAGAAAAGGGTACTTCAGTGGGAACCGGAGCAAGTGTTGGATATGCAGGTGGTCCGCACGAAGAAGAAGCACCAAACTCAATGGTTGATCAAGTGGGCCGGGTTACCAACTGAAGATGCAACTTGGGAGTCAGCTCAAATGATAGTGTCCAAATACCCATCTTTTGGCAACTGAGGGCAGCTGCCAAATTAAGGGGGGAGGAATGATAGGATTAACCTTAGGATAATGTCTATTTACTTTTGTTCCAAGTCACAGAGGACACGTGTCAATCGACACAGCTGTATGGTGGTCCTAGACTATATATTCTGTATTGATGCCATTTCTGGGCATACAAGAAATCACCTATCAATTTATGCCTTCAGTCCTTTTACTCTTGCTCCTGCATTTCCTTTCTTTCATTTTTGTCCTATAATTCTCAATTCCTGCATCCTTTGTTATAATTCCAGTAAAGCACCTAACATAAACCCTAAACCCTAAAACCCTAAAGTCTAAACTCTAAAAGATTAATTAAAGTCATTTTACAAAAAGTAAAATACATAAATTTATAATTTCTGTGATAAAATTCACTTGTTCAAATTTCATTAGTAGAGAGGACCACTAAGCACCCGTCACACTAAAAAATTTCTCCCATATAGACGAACAAAAATCACCTAGACGACGCCGTTTTTCTGCCGAAACTGGAGCCCAGCTGCTATATAGCGCTTCTTCTGCTTCAATATTGATAGCAGGAGAATCCCAAATCAAAGAAGAAGACTCATTAAAACCAACCACAGTAGCAGAGCTTCTCCTCTGGCTCAAATTCTCTGAATTTCTCAGTAAGTTCTTCTCATTTTGTTTTTACAATCCCTTTCATTTGTTCTCTGCATAAAAAAAAACGAAGGGAAAAAAGAAATGGCATCAAAACCCTAGATTAAACCTCTAAAGTATAAAGAAACTAACACGAAGCGTTGGATTATCTTCTTCTTTGCTTGAAATTTTGTTATACCCAAGCTTTTAGTTAGTTTAGGAATTTGAAGAACTTCAATAATTTCCTTGATCGTTGAATTAAGAAAATTTTAGTGAGAAATTGTGGTTATTGGGAGTGGATTGCGCATCTGTAGTTAGGATTGGGTGAGATTGGGTGTGTTATACAGAGAGCTACAAGACCTGTATATCAGTACTGGTTTGGTGTTTGGCTTAAGATTTGTTAATGAATCGCAGAGTGCATAGATATGTTGTTTTTTGTGAAGATTACTTATTGTGAATACAGAACATTGTTGAAAGAACTAGAAACATGTGAAATTAGGGGATGATGTGTACTCTGTAAATCTGGTTTGAGAAGAACAAGAATTTGATAAGATGTTGATTGGAAATTTAAGTTATATGGTCAGTGAATTTGATACGGGTTTTGTTTTTGGGGTGAAAGCGTGTTGTGCAGTATGTTAATTCGGAAAATAGTTAGAATTTAGAAGCGTGTGATTGTTTTCTTGTCTTCATCAATTGCATCGTGTTGTTCAGTCGTTGTGGGTATAGTGGCACAAAGGATAGCTGTTGGGATGTTGTTGAGGGCCAAAATATTGCTCTGACACGGGATTTTGGTGGTTATGCTAGTGTCTGACATTGTTATTTACTTCAACGGCCAATTTGATTGTCATTTCTTATATTGGTTTAGTATTACGTTTCTCAATTATAAGATGCTTTCTTCATAATTATGGTGGCCTAATACAGGGTTTGGACTTTTTTTTTATCAGGACTACATCATCAGTGTCTACCAAATGGCCAAAAGTAATCCTGATGAAAAGATTCTCAGCTACAATGATGTGGTACTGAGACGATCGGACTTGGATATCCTCAGTGGCCCATATTTTCTCAATGATCGAATCATCGAGTTCTATTTCAGTTATCTTTCATCATGCTCTGCAGCCGTTTTACTCGTTCCACCTTCAATCACATTCTGGATAATGAATTGCCCAGCTGAGAGCCTAAAAGACTTCCTAGACCCTCTTGATTTACCCAATAAGAAACTGGTTATCTTTCCTGTCAATGATAATGATGATGTGGGTGAAGCTGAAGGTGGATTTCATTGGAGCCTACTTGCATTTGAGAGAAGCATCAACACATTTGTTCATCATGATAGCAGCCGAGGGGGATGGAATATACATCCAGCCAAACGACTTTACAATGCTGTTAAGAAATTTATGAGTGTTTCCAGTTCAGGAACTGACCCTGTTTATAAAGAGTGTACTGATTCACCAAACCAGGTAAATGGTTATGATTGTGGCATGTATGTGCTGGCCATTGCAAGGATAATATGCAGCTGGCATGGAAGTAAAGACAAAGATGGAGATAATCTGTGGTTCTCTGCTCTGAAGGAACAAGTCACTCCATCAGCTGTTGCTGCAATGCGAGGTGAGATCCTGGATTTGATCAGAGGTTTGATGCCCAAAACGTGAGCTTTTAAGTAGCTTTCTTAAAGTCCAGAACTTGACATATGGTTAGCAGATAGGTTACTCATTTACACGATTCTTGTAAAGACTTTATAAAGCCCTTACTTTTAGATCTCTCAGAACAATAAACCTATGCTAGTTGAAGCATTTTATGGGATTGTCAAGCTTACGGAATTCAGGATCAGAAATTTCTTGTGTTGCTTAGAAAAATTTCCTGCAGTTTAGTAATGTAGGAAACAGCTCTAAGATGCTTGTTTGCATGGAATTCAATCAATCCATATTTTGCTCTGCTGATATGTGATTTCTAAATAAATAGCTCCAAGACTGCAAGACCAATGAAGAAGAAATAATATCCGAATTGAAAACGTAAAAATCCAGATTTGAAAAAACATCTTCATCCGCATGAATATCATATGTAATTCGACTGAAAACTGAAGGAAAAACAAAAAATCAAACTTAGATAAAAGAAAAGAGGAAATTTCATCAGATGACACAACGTCATATTTAGATATCTGCTTTACTGTCCTTCGCGCAGTCACTTGTGACATTGATCATCTAAACTATCATAGCTAAATTGATCATCTACTATCTATTTCCACATCCAACGTTTTGAATCTAAGATCAAACTATGTGTTATTGAAGTAGATATCTCACTGTGCTGAATCCAGAAGGGCCAAGTACTCGACTATGGCTTCACCTTCTTTGGTAACTTCAAGGTCATAGTCGGAGAGAGCGTCTTGTTGTGCTAGTTCTTCAACAAGTTCACTCTCCATGTCTGCATCACGCTCTGATATACTACTAGAACTTCCAGCCTCTGATGCACTACTAGAACCTCCAGCTTGACCGCTTTGATTCTCAAGCATTGAAGTAAGAGAATTCGCAATGTCCCTGGCAGCATCAGACTGACTATTATTGTCAGCAGAAACTGTGGGGATTGCCTCAGACTGGCTAACAGCATTAGTCGGATTTGATGCTTGTCCCGAGAGTAATCGACGGATTACTTCCTCCATTGTCCCTCCACCTTGCAAGGCTTCGTTCACTAATGATCTTTCAAATCCCATGCGTACAAGTGGTTCAACTGAATCATCTAGTGCTCGACGCTGACGTTTACATTTCCTTGATTCAAGTTGTTCCTGTATGGAAGTATTAGTTTCTGGGTTTGTCAAATCAATCAATGCCTTCTCACTGTCATTCTCATTTTTTCGAAGCGCTTCAGCAGCAAGCTCCTTTTCGAAACCAATGGAGACCAACTCATTCAATCTATCCAGATCCACAGCTTTTTTCAAGGGTGTCAGACCATACGTCCTTTGCTCCTTAATTTCCTGTTGCCGCCGGATATCATCTTCTCGTTGTTGCTGTCTCTTTGCTTTTTGCTCTACAAGAAAATCAACAGCACTAGAAACATCTTGATTGCTCATCCGCAACGCCCTCTTTGCAGCTACTTCTTTAAACCCCATGCTCATCACTAGTGAGAGAGATTCATCCGACACTTGAAGCAGCCTGAACTTTTCTTGGGCAGAAGTCAGCACCTTCCTTGATAGATCAACCTGACCACTATGATAAGCCATCACCCCTTCCAGCAGCTCCAATCTCAGATGTAGAGCACGCTCCGGATACCTACCTGCCTGAAGCAGCCTCACACGAGAAGCATCCTTTCCATGAGCTCGTTCGAGTCCTTGTCTAGCCTTCTCAAGCCGAACCCCCGCAACCGAGAGGCAGTTCATGTCTCTGAGCATGAAGTAAGACCAAACCATATCAATTTGCAGTATAGCAGGATTGTCAACCAGCTCAAGAACCTTGGGGTCACAAAGAGAGAATGCCTCCTCTCCCATGCTCAACACCTCCAATGCGTCTTTGTAATTATTTTCTCTAATCAGCTTCTTTCCATCTGTATGAAGCATCAGACCCATCATGATTGCCTGCTGATCAGTCTCGGTTCCCATCTGCACCTTCCTTCCACTTTGATCTTCAAGTTCTATATTGAAGTTTTCAATTGGCAGTGAACCATCTGCATGTCTCTTGGCCATTGCATTCGCAGCGACCTTGATTCGAGCCAATCTCCGAGAGCGTTCGCTTTCAGCCATCAGCTCCTCACCCAAAGACTTGCCCTCATGAGCAGAAGTCCTACTAGCAAGAACCTTGGAGTTGTTCTTAAGACCTAATTGGGTCAAATTCTCGCTCCCATCTCCATCCTTCAACACTTTGCCTGCGAAGATGAGATTGATCGAGTTGGGGTCGCCGTTAGATCGCTTTGCAACCTCTTGTCTCAGCATGGTCACGGTCCATTTGTCCAATTCGACTTCTAGCACGCCCGCCCATGCCCCTGCAATTTTCACTTTCGCCATGAGAAAGATAGAGATCGAGGGGATTACAAAACCCTAATTTATAAAGGCGAAGTCCTTATCCAACTCAGTTTTGTTAGGACCTCAGTTGCTCTGTTTGTGTGCTCTACGCACAACTATTTATAGGACTCTAAAAAAATCCTATAATATAATGGAATCACAATATGACAAATAAACCATAACCATTGTATGGTAAGAAACCTAGTTCTACAAAGTTCCTCTTTGATCAAGGAATTGTTAATTATATTCCATGTGAACGACTACGTACAAGATGAAGCAAGTAAAATTTTGTTTAGGGAAATGATAACCATTTAGATTGGTCTCCCATCTAGAGGTTGAGAGGATTGTCAGGGTGAAAGGGTGAATTTAGTTATAAAAATATAAAAGTATTTATTGAGAATATATAAAGACTATGCAATATCTTCTTAACTCTTCCTTAGCTTCTCTCTGAAACTGTTGTTTCTTTTTCTGAGCTTTGTTGATATTGTTGTCATGGCAATATGATCGTCTTTAATTATTCTTTTCTTGAAGTTGCTATCAATGAACACAGTAGGAATATTATTATTGAAAAGGTTTCCATAGATGGAAGTTTCCTTCAAAAGAAATCTTGACTAGTACTTTTTCACTATAAATATTAATCGATAGTAGTTCTATAACGAGAAAGATTGAAGATTCATTTATAATCTTTCTTCCCCCACCCAATCATCTTCCCCTCATCACTAGCTAGCTAGCTAGCTAGCACAACCCGGAAATGGCCTCATTTAGTACTCGACTGATTCAGAAGATGGTTTGGGTGAAAATCCCTGGTAATTTGATCCTCATCAGGTCCTACATACGTGTTTTATTTCTAAATTTTTCTTCGATTAGTATAATACGTATTGTGAGATTGATCTGAATTTATGGAACGATATCGATCATTAATCTTGAATTGTAGTTCTGCAGATGACGAACTTACTGACTGGATATGCAATGAGCATAATGATTACATACTTGAATAGTGTATGGAAGTTCAATCTCACAGATGCTGCTGCAATCGTCAATGTATATGCCGGCGCAGTGGCTGTAATGCCACTAGGCATGATTTTGCTTGTTGATACTGTAATCGGTAGCTATTGGTTGATCATACTCTCCAGTTGTGCTTACACCATGGTAAGTAAGTTGATTGATTTCTCCCTATTTCCTGTCTCAAATTTATGACTACATTGTTAAACTATGCAAATTCTTAACAAGGGATCGAAAACTATGTAATTATTCCCCTCTTATTTGCACCTAGTGATCGACCTAGAGACAAGATTTTAGGGTTTCCTAACCAAAGTTTAAACTTCAAAGTACGTACCACAAGATCTTATTTTCATGGGTAGCTTGGATAAACGACCTCCGTCTCTCTGTATACGGGTAAAAAAATCAGAGGGAGCACTGAGCTACCTTCATTTTGATTTCCTCAAGTTTAAAATGCCAATTTTTAAATTCCGTATACCAAGTTGATTATGACAGTACCAATAAAAATTTTGTCACTTGATCAACAATTTGAAAGCTATTTATGTATAAAAATGTGAAAAGTTAAGCTATTAAGACGAGTGAAGATGAACAAAGCTTCTCATCAGAAAGCTCAAAACTAGCTTGCAAAAGCCATTTCTTTGTATGTGATACTTCTTCCTCATTGCATCTTTTTAATGGTCGAGTATAAGAATAAGACTTTGATATATTGGTTTTTAATTGGGAGGACACTTTGATTTGGTTAGCTTTCTATCTTTGCTAGAACAAGGATTTTGTACACGCATATCAATGCCGCTAGCTAGCTTTCTTCATTAGGCCGGCTCTAACCGAATAATAATTTGAAGATTACCAATAACTATGATAACATTTACATACATGAATTTGGTTTAATGGATGCAGGGTTTTCTCCTCTTGACAATGTCAACACCACCAGTTCTTCATAGGGCAACAGGCACTTGCAGTGAATATGAGGCCGAGTGCATTGGCAAAGTACAAGAGATTCTCTATTACACAGCTTTACCTCTAACAGCTCTGGGAGCCTCTGGCCGCTTTATGGTTGATGCATTTAGAGAAGAGCAGTTGTTCAAGCCACTATTACAAGGGGCAAAGAAAATGAAGTTCTTTGCTCTGACAGTGTGCCCTAAGAAAGTTAGGTTGCAGTCATTTCAAATTCTGATCTCTAGCCTAGTACTTGGGGCAACTGCTTATGTAAAGCCTTGGTCGTTTAGGTTTGGGTTCCCTGCTATATTTACCTTGTTTGCAACAGTTACTTTATTGACTAGTACTATACGTCCACTCAAAGCACAAAGGAACCTTTTCACCAGGGAAGAAATCATTAGCATCTTGAAGGTGAGTCCTATTTGTATCTTTCTTATTCCAATCGGTGTTGTATCGTCTCTCGGAAATACTTATTTCACAGAACAAGCAAGCAAAATGAATCACCGGGTTGGATCGTTAAAGGTTTCTATTCTTTTCCTTACACTGCCCCGAAGCTTGGTCAGAACATTGGTTAGACAATCAAAATGCTGTGCCAAGATTATTACTCCCAGAATTGGGATTTCGTTGTCGATGGCGTTGGCGATTCTATGTTGTATCACAGCTGCATCAGTTGAAAACAAAAGGTTGGGCGTGTTAAAGAGACATGGTTTACTTGACAAGCCTGACGAACGAATTCCCATGACCATGTTTTGGTTGCTTCCACAGTTTCTTCTTGTTGGAGGCGTTTGCGGGCTTTCGGAGAAGAGCATTGCCCTTTTCTACACCGACGTGGTCCTTCGCTGGCCGAAATTAGAAAAAGATGTTGATACGCAAGCAAAGGACAAATACGAGTCCAAACAAGAAAACAAGTCCCCCAAGGATCAAGCAAACGAAGTATTCAAGCCTAGAGAAAAGAATGATGACAAGTTTGACAGCGCCAATCAGGAAAAACAAGAAGCAAAGAGTACAGATAAAGATAGTGAGGGGAACAATATTGATCCCGATAGGGCAAAACAAAAATTGAAGCGTCAATACATAGACTTTTTAGTTGATGCTCTTGAGGGAGTGGGAGATATAGGCAGTGTGGTGCTAGTCTTTGTAGTGAGTGAGATTAAACCCACTTGGTTCCAAGAAACGGTAAACGGGAGTCGTTTGGATAATTACTACTGGACCTTGGCTGCACTAACTGCAGCTAATTTGGTGGTGTTTATTCCGGTAATATTCTACCTGTTGCGGTCAAGGAAAGAAAAGGTTAATGCAGAAGATGGGGAAGACGTGGTTGATTTGGCTGATGAGGAAGGAGAGGTTGATGCAACTGGTGAGGAATTTGTGGTGGAAGCAGCCGTTGAGAGAGCAGAGCAGGTTGATGCAGCCAATGAGGAAGGAAAGGCTGGTGCAGCCGATGAGGAAGGAAAGGCCGGTGCATCAGATGAGGAAGGAAAGGTTGCACCAATATATGTGGCAGCAAAAACTGCTACGGCTGAGCGGGAAGATGAAATGGAGGAGGCAAAAACTCAGTTGGGTGATGATATGGATGAGGCGAGGAAGAAGGAACAAAGGGATATGAACCATATAATTAATATTGCCGATGAGCTGAAAGAGGAAGGTATACGTTATAAATCAGTCAGATGATTAAGGAAGCTACATGCATGGTAGTAAAAATCCACATCCACATCCACATCCACACCATATAGTTCGATCAAGTTTGTATCGGCCTAATGGTCGCCGCTCTAGGGCTGTAATAAAAACCATGCATGCGTGGATCATATCGGAGTTGACCTAGAACTCAGATCTTAGTTAATTTTCTCGAGCCAGTTAAGCTTGAATCTGCAGCTCTACCGATGTAGACTCGAGCCCATGAAGATAAGTATTTTCTAGCCCAAGTTTTGAAAAATAGGTAACAAATTGATCCTGAAAATTGTACTTAATTGGGTATAAATTGTACTGAATTCGTTACGCATATCGTATATTACAGAAAAGATTACATTTAAAATGAATTGGTACATTAAGTACGTACATTAACTCAGCTACCATTCCCACGATCATTCGATCAATCATAAATTAATTTTTGAATATCGATCGTAAGAGAAAATTTTGGTTCATTTGCGCCTTGCGGTCTCCCGAGTATTAGTTCATAAACATAAATTGTTACTACAATAATTGAGGAAAATTGTCATCAAAAGAGCTACTGTTTATAATGCACAACAGCCAAATTGACTATGTAACGGGTCAGGTGCTTACTGTGCTTTCTTAAATTTATCTCGTCTATACCAATGATATTTAACATCATAATTAATCGAACAACTAGCTCAAATTATGCTTCAACTCTATGATAGGCGACACTAGAGTGTAGAAGAATAAACACATGTTATCGATCTCGATCTATGGTATGTTGTTTTCTTCGATATGTTAAGATTTCTCGTACATTTCCTATTTCATGTAATATTATCACTTTGAGGACTCATGTTAGCATATGTTTCTGTTGTAACTTCTGGGTCCTACACCAACTGATACTGGGTCCGAAGCCACCTGGACAATAAACAAATACTGCACTATTAGCGGATAGATCTGGCCGGCCGATCTTACCCACTCTGATGCTTAAGTTAGATGATAAAGTGAAGGAGTTTAGTTATTACCTTTCTGATTAGTGATTGGACCACCATAAATATCATCACAAATGGAAGATCGAGTAAATGCTTGTTGTCGATGTGGGACTGATATCCCACATTATGCCTTATTCCTATGACTGATTGGCTGGCCCTGGACTATCTGGCTCCAGATTTAGCCTGATAGGTTGCCCTTACGGCCAGGTTAATGTCTGACCCACCGTATCAGGCAACAACATGTTGTTTGTGTTACAAGTCCCCCAAGTTCCCAGTTAAGATGCATCTTGGTGTATACAAGTCGCCCAAAATAATGAGTTAGTATTAAATTAACTTCGATAAATTAATAATTTTGATTAAATAATAATTGTTACTGGTCCCGAAGTTATTACTTTATAGAGGTTCAGTTGTATTGTAATGACTCATGTTTGCTAACTAATCGATATCCTCATTAGAGTTTAGGGTAATTAAATGCTAAAAGTGGTAATTATATGTATATCACTCATTAACATATTGTACATTTTCGCATATCGCTAAATAACATATTATACAATTTTGTGCTTTCTCTATTCTATATTTTTATCTGCCTTTGTATTTTTAAAATATAGTTTCTCTTCAAAGCGAACCTTCGCTCTGAAATTAACGTGTGAAGTTCCTTTTTTGACACACTTTTAGGTCATATTTTCACATCTCCACCGTTTAGATGTGATGTTAGAACCTAATGTATAGATCATTCTTGTAAAATTTCATTCAATTTGGTGATCATTAAGGTAGCGAAACTATATTAAATCAATGAACAAACTCGGCTTGTTCAACTTGAACTGTTTGTCTAAATTACTATAACGAAAGGACAAACGATTATCAAGTGGGATGAAATTTTGCAGAGATGATGTATACATTAGGTTCTAACATCTGAACAGTGGAGATGTTAAAATATGACTGAAAAATGTGTTAAAAACTAAACTTCGCACGATAAGTTCAAAGCGAACGTTCACTCTGGATATGAACTATATATATATATATATATATATATATATATATATATATATATATATATATATTTTGAAGACAGAACTTACGTTACAAAGAATCACCCTTGATTCCCTTTGGGACAATAATAACATACATGCGACGAAATACAAACATTTATTAACTGATTTAAATCGAAGTTTGGTTCTGCAATTGGGGGCTTCAGTATGAGAATGAAGAAGGGGGCTTCATATTTGGTCAAAGTTTACATTCAACCATATGATTAGTAAAACACATGAATGAGGCTCATACTGGAGATATGAATAACCAGAGACATGCAGAGCTCATGCATGCGACTATTCCACTATTCTACTAAACACAAATACACGCATTCTTTCTGTAACATGAAAATTATCAATACTGAAACTTGTATATATAAAATCATATATAATAGGCATACCATAGTCCATATAATCACTCTATAGTAATAGCTACTCCCTTGTGTTTTGTGATTTTGAAAACTTTCATCTCTCTGTCGACTGAGTCAGTGACTGAAGAAGACAATGGCTGAAAAGGATCTTAACGAAAAGCTCAGTGTACTCATCCAGTCCTGCAAAGACGAGGTTAGCTAATTTACCCCCTGTGTTATCATTTTCGATCTTGCCGCTATTCAATTAGACGAAACCAAATTCAATCGATCTTTCGATCACCAGGCTAATAAGTTTTCTCTGTCGACAGGGCATTCTGGGGGACTACTTTGACCAAGTGAAAGAGTTACAAGATGAAAATCAACCAAAATTTGTTTCAAATCTAATAAAGATATTCATTGATGAAGCAGGCAATGACATAGAAAAAATCACAACAATTCTGTAATCAATGAACTTCAGTTTTTTCATCATTAATGGTTCTTTAGTTATATACATTTTCATAAATAATATGTAGGCTGATTTTGTTCAATTTTGGATACTTTTTAGGAGTGAGCCTGAGGTGAACTATGCCCAGGTGAAATACCTTGCTGTTAAAGTCCACGGAGCTAACACAAGGTATTTATAATATTTTCTTGAAGGATGTTAAATGTTCAATTTGACGAAAATTATCATCTAGGTAGAGACAGAAAATTGTTATCTTACTACTGATAATTTGAATAACAATTAAAAGAAAGCTAAATGATACATATTACAGCTTCGGTGGTTCTAAGGTGCACAATGCCTCTCGTGATCTCGTCGCTGCAAGCGCAGCAGAGAACAAAGCAGAGTAAGAAATAATTACTTCCCTCACTATCACCGGTTTATCAGACTTTTATAAACACCATTAACAATGTAAAATAATAGTATTAGGACTGTTTCTTACCACGTACTCGATCTTATACGGATTTCGTTCTAAGGAAAATCAATCTTATGTTTTGCTTTCAGTTGCCTTGAGAGCTTCGAGGTGCTTGATCGTGAATATCGGACCTTGAAGGGGAAACTGACTAAGATTGCTCAGGTAATTAATCTTACACATTGGTGATCAACTTTGATATATGTTTGTTTGGCTCAAATATTGTTTGATTACTCGTGTTTAAATTATTCACTGTAAAACGAGCGTTTGTAATATTAAATCTGATATATACTGACAACTTTTGAAAACATGCTTGATAATGCAGATTGAGAACGCAATCTATGATAAGAAATCCAAAAATGATAAGAAGGTCTGAACTCTGAAGACGGACATACACCGTGAGTCGAGAGCTGGTTCGTGCCCGATTCCAGTACTCTAATTCTCGGCTAGTCAGATGTTCCATGATCTAGCTATGATGAGTATGAAATAAGTTGGTGACAACTGAATTGATCTAGAGTATCTTGTTATATAAACTCATTCGGGATTAGTAAACACGTTTTAGGTTTGTTTTTGTATTTGAACTCTGGAATAAGTTCACTGTCAAGTGAGCATTAGTTATGTAGGTACACCAGTTTGATGAGTCAATTTCTAGTTAATTAAAGACTATCTATTTACTTATCAACTAGCCTTCTTGTACGCGAGTGCAAAAGGACTGCGCTCGCACGTGTGGTTTTTCTGCGCTCACACACGTTCTTCTGTATCAAGCAGCTTCGTAAACATCTCAATTTTAAGACGGACATACACCGTTGCAGTCAGGGAAAGCTCCGGCTGATAGAGGGAAACAAATTGAGATGTTTGCGAAGCCGCTTGATACAGAAGAACGTGTGGAAGTCATTGTAATACCGAGTGTGGCTGGAGTTCAGGATTAGCAGTACAGGCCGTCTAATACAGAAAGATAGAAACTAGCTTGTATATTCTTTTAGATACTTACATTTTGTCCTATTTATATAGACATTGTGAGATCCTACATCTACAATTGTTGAATTGATGTGAAAATGTGAAATGCAAATGTAATTAAGTGCTAAAAGTGATAAATATATGTATATCATGTTGGGAAATAAAGGCTGCCTAATACAAAGCCGACGACGGATAAATAATTATCTCAGGATCTAATTTCCCACCCTCGTGTGATTTGCTAAAAAAGCGACAAAAAGATGACACAATATTTAATGAGGTTCGGCAAGTGCCTACGTCCTCGGGGCAGCAGTAGTACTTTCTTCCACTATACTAAATAATGAGATTACAAGAAATACTCACTTTAGACTAACTAAAATGGTAACACACCTCTTTCTCACACAAAGAGGAATTTTCTTCTCACTTAATTGAGACAGTCTTTCTCTCAATCTCTCAAGTGAGAATTACACTACTACACAAACTCTCTCTAGTTTGTATCTTTGTCTTGAGGTATTGCAGCCATCTTTCATGCCTTTATATAGGCAATTGGCTCCATGCAAACATCATGCACACACCATGCATGTAACATGCATTAGAAGTAAAGTCAAGCATTCTCCATGTTTCATGTTCAATGTTGGCATGCCCATCAATGCATGCATACTCCATCTTCAAAGATTGCTACCACCTCTATCTATGTTTATAGGTTTGTTTCTTACCTTTCAAAATATACTGCACCCACCTTGCTATTCACATAGCAACCAGCCTTGTGTAATTGAATAAGTCACCAAGGCTGCAGCAACAAATGCTTTTCTCATGTAGTAAACACTACATGAATTTCCTCCTCCAATTAAGGAAGGACTGACCCATCAATCTCCCCCTCCGGACTTAGTTGGAGGGATGCGCCATTCCTGACGCTCTTCTGCAAAACTCAAACTTCTCCTTTGGTAATGACTTAGTTATTATATCTAAACTATTGTCATCTGTGTGAATCTTCTCGAGTTGTAGTTGCTTGGCTTCCAGTACATCACGTATCCAGTGATACCTCACATCAATGTGCTTTGACCTCGAGTGAAAGCTCGAATTCTTACTCAGATGAATTGCGCTTTGACTATCACAATGCAGAACATACTTTTGTTGCTTATGGCCCAATTCCTATAGGAATTTCTTCATCCACAAAATTTCTTTACATGCTTCTGTAGCTGCTATGAACTCTGCTTCTGTAGTTGATAAAGCAACACATTTTTGTAGCTTTGATTTCTATGAGACAGCTCCCCCTGAAAAGGTAATCAGGTATCCAGATGTAGACTTTCTTGAGTCAACATCTCCGGCCATATCTGCATATGTATAACCAATGAGTTCACGCTCCCCGGTTCCAAAACATAAACCCATTTGGAAGTACCTTTGAGATATTTGAGAATCCACTTCACAGCATTCCAATGCTCTTTGCCTGGATTAGACAAATATCGACTGACAATACCAACTGCGTGTGTTATGTCTGGTCTTGTACACACCATTGCGTACATCAGGCTTCCTACCGATGAGGCATATGGCACCTTTGCCATTTCTTCCTTCTCTTTCTCACTTGCAGGACTCTGCTTTGAGCTGGGCTTAAAGTGACTAGCGAGTGGAGTAGCAACTGGATTTGCCTTCTCCATGTTGAACCGCTTCAATACCTTCTCGATATATTTTTCTTGTGATAACCACAGCTTCCCGTTCTCTCTATCACGTTTAATATTCATACCAAGAATCTGCTTTGCGGGTCTTAAGTCCTTCATAGAAAAGGACTTACTGAGCTCTTGCTTCAGTTTGTTAATCTTGTCACCACCTTGTCCTACGATCAACATGTCATCAACATACAAGAGTAGTATGATGATGTCACCACCTGAGAAATTCTTCACAAATACACAATGGTCTGAAGTTGTCCTCTGATATCATTGCTCAATCATGAAGGAATCAAACTTCTTATACCATTGTCGCGGCGCCTGCTTTAGTCTGTACAAACTCTTTTTCAGTTTGCACACGAGACCTTCTTGACTTTTGACTTTGAATCCTTTTGGCTGCTCCATATAAATTTCTTCTTCAAGGTCACCGTGAAGGAAAGCCGTCTTCACATCAAGCTGTTCAATCTCCGACTTTAAACTTGCAGCCAATCTCCAGCTTTAAAATTGCAGCCAAACCAAGTACCACCCTGATAGATGTCATCTTCACCACGGGCGAGAAAATTTCTTCAAAGTCAATTCCCTTTTTTTGACTGAAACCTTTAACGACCAGCCTTGCCTTGAATCTGGGTCGTGAGCTACTCTCCTGGGTCTTCAGTTTGTACACCCATTTGTTTCTGAGTGCTCTCTTACCTTTCGGAAACTCCATCAGCTCATAAGTCTGGTTCTCATGCAAGGATTGCATCTCTTCTTGCATGGCTTCCAACCACTCCCCCTTGTGGTCATCCGTCAGAGCTTCTTCATAAGTCTCTGGTTCTCCTCCGTCTGTGAGAGTAACAGACTCATCTGGAGGGTATCTTTTCGAGGTTCTACGTTCCCTGGTTGATCTTCGAGGGGTCGGTGCCTCTTCCTCATCATTAGTTGTATCATCAACTGGACCATCGATCATATGGTCATTTGCTGCATCACTAGTTTCTTTGCCATCCTACTTTGTTTGCGGAGGAACTTTATCCATACTGATCGGATATTCTCTGGGTTGCTTAGGCTTCTCAGACTTCTGAGTATCTTCGATGTTTTCATCTTCGAAGAAGACAACATCTCTGCTTCTGACAATCTTTTTATTGACAGGATCCCACAGCCTGTACCCATATTCTTCATTTCCATATCCCAAGAATATGCATTCTTTTGATTTGATATCCATCTTTCATCTTTCATCTTTGGGAATGTGGACAAATGCTTTGCAACCAAATACCTTCAAATGATTATATGAGACGTCCTTACCAGTCCAAAACTTGTTCGGCATGTCACCATTCAATGGAGCTGAGGGAGAAAGGTTGATCACATCAACCGCAGTCATTAGAGTTTCACCCCAAAAGCTCTTAGGCAGCTTGGCATGAGATAACATTGTTCTGATTCTTTCAACAATAGTTCTATTCATCCTCTCGGCCACTTCGTTGTTCTGAGGAGTCTTTGGAATAGATCGTTCATGCCTGATTCCGTTACTTTTACAGTAGTGTCTGAACGCCCCCATGTACTCTCCCCCGTTATCTGTTCGAATGCATTTCAGGGTTCTGCCGGTCTCTCATTCAACTCCGGCATGAAATTGCTTGAATACTTCTAGCACTTTATCTTTAGTTCTCAGTGCATAAGCCCATACCTTCCTAGAATGATCATCAATGAAGGTAACGAAGTATCTTGCACCTCCGAGAGTACTCGTGGTCATGAGACCACACACATCAGAATGTACAACATCCAAAATATTAGATTTCCTTGGTGCAGGGGAACGATGGAATGAAGCTCAATATTGCTTTCCAGCCAAACAGTACGTACATGCTTTTAGAGACACATCTTTAACATTAACATCAGTTAGTACCTCTCTTTTGGATAGTGAGTCTCTTCTCGCTGATATGACCGAGTCGCTTGTGCCATAGCTCTACCGGCGAATCTTCTCCGAGTGTAACTGCATACCCACTACAGACTTTTGCATATGTCATGTAGAGAGTATTCTCCTTCTTTCCTCGGGCTAGAATTTCTAGACCTCCCTTGAGCTTCCACTTTCCATCACCAAATATATTTGTGCAGCCTTCATCATCAAGTAACCATGTGGAGATTAAGTTGAGACGCATGTCTGGAACATGTCTCACATCCTTGAGAACTAGGCAACGACCTGTGTTGGTTTCAAGGGAAATATCTCATCTTCCCACGATCTTGGACAACTTATCATTTCCCATCCTGACATTACCGAAATTTCCAGTATTGTAGGATGTAAAGAACTCTTTTCGTGAGGTTACATGAAACGATGCGCCTGAATCGACGACCCAACATGTATCTTGAGATGTCATATTAACATGACCAGACCATCTCCACAAATGATGATTACCTCATCTTCGTATGAGATAGTCGTGGCTGTATCTCTGGTACCACCTTTCTCGGCATGCTCTTCCTTGAGCTTCCTGCACTCATTCCTTATGTGACCTTTCTGGCCACAATGATAATATTTGATGCTCTTCTTTGGGCTGAACTTGCCCCTTGACCGATCTTTTGCTTTGTCTCGGTTGTGGAACTTTCGACTGCTTCCACGGTTGTCGGTGACGAGGGCTTCTAACTCGGTCGATATTCCTTGTTCCTTCCTCCTTGCTTCTTTATTGAACATGCTGTCTTTAACAGTGCTCAGTGTAAGAACGC
The DNA here is from genome assembly GCA_963682095.1 of Potentilla sterilis. Classification (NCBI taxonomy): domain Eukaryota; kingdom Viridiplantae; phylum Streptophyta; class Magnoliopsida; order Rosales; family Rosaceae; genus Potentilla; species Potentilla sterilis. The sequence continues at coordinate 51,391,873 of OY821755.1, read as the reverse complement.
CTTGAGGAGCTGTGTTGCTTAATGACACCACCAACGTGTCCCAACTGTCTGGCAATGAGCTTAAAAGTAAGAGTGCTTGCAACTCATCATCAAGCACCATCTTCATATTCGTCAATTAATTCACCGTGCCTTGGAAGTCGCTCAAGTGTTCTGAAACACTTCGACCATCCCTGTACTTCATGTTCACCAACCGTCGAATGAATGAGGCTTTGTTTTGTGCGGTCTTTCACTCGTACATGGACTCCAACTTTTTCCACATCGAGTAGGCATTGGTTTCTTGTGCCACATGATGAAAAACAGTTTCATCAACCCATTGACGAATTCCTGTAACAGCTTTTCTGTTCAGGATGCTCCATTCCACGTCAGACTTGCCTGTTGGCTTCTCTCCATCATTTTGAAGAGGCTCGTACATATCCTTGCAGTAAAGGATGTCTTCCATTATGGACTTCCAAATGGAGTAATTCGACGATGTCAACTTAACCATTGTTGCCGATGACACGACTTCACCATCTTGATCACTACGAGATGCCACGGACGATGAGCGCCGGGCTCTGATACCACTTGTTGGGAAATAAGGGCTGCCTAATACAAAGCCGACGACGGATAAATAATTATCCCAGGATCTAATTTCCCACCCTCGTGTGATTTGCGAAAATAGCGACAATAATATGACACAATATTTAACGAGGTTCGACAAGTGCCTACGTCCTCGGGGCAGAAGTAGTACTTTCTTCCACTATATATACTAAATAATGGGATTACAAGAAACACTCACTTTAGACTAACTAAAGTGGTAACATACCTCTCTCTCTCACAAAGAAGAATTTTCTTCTCACTTAATTGAGACACTCTTTCTCTCAATCTCTCAAGTGAGAATTATACTACTACACAAACTCTCTCTAGTTTGTATCTTTGCCTTGAGGTATTGCAGCCATCTTTCATGCTTTTATATAGGCAATTGGCTCCATGCAAACACCATGCACACACCATGCATGTAACATGCATTAGAAGCAAAGTCAAGCATTCTCCATGTTTCATGCTCAATGTTGGCATGCCCATCAATGCATGCATACTCCATCTTCAATGATTGCTGCCACCTCCATCTATGTTTATAGGTTTGTTTCTTACCTTTCAAAATATGTTGCACCCACCTTACTATTCATATAGCAACCAGCCTTGTGTAATTGAATGAGTCACCAAGACTACAGCAACAAATGTTTTTCTCATGTAATAAATACCACATGAATTTCCTCCTCCAATTAAGGAGGAACTGACCCATCATATCATATTGTAAAATTTTGTGTTTTCTCTATTTAAACAAATTATGTTCGATTAATTAAGATGATCCCTAACTGGGACCATAATTAACATACATGCAACGAAATACGTACATATACTTAAGTCGAAGTTTGGTTCTGCAATTGGGGGAGCTTCAATATGAGAAGGAGAATCGGGGCTTCATATTTGGTCAAAGTTTACTTTCAACCGTATGATTATAACACAAGAATAAAGGTCATACTAAAGATATGAAAAACCAGAGACATGCAGTTCCCATGCATGCATGCTAGCTACTACTCTACTATTCTAAACACACATACCGCGCAATCTTTGTGTAGCATGCATGAAAAATAACAGTACTGAAACTTGTATAAAATTATAAGAGGCAATTCATAGTCCGTATAATCACTCTATATATAGTAATAGCTACTTCCTTGTGTTTTGTGATTTTGAGCACTTTCATCTCTCTGACTGAAGAAGACAATGGCTGGAAAGGATCTTAACGAAAAGCTCAGTGAACTCATCCAGTCCTGCAAAGACGAGGTTAGCTAATTTACCCCCTGTTTTATCATTTTTACACTAAAAACTGAAAAGAAAAGGAAGATCTTACCAGTATTCAATTAGATATGAAACCAAATTCAATCGATCTTTCGATCAACAGGCTAATAAGTTTTCTCTGTCGACAGGGCATTCTGGGGGACTACTTTGATCAAGTGAAAGAGTTACAAGATGAAGATGAACCAAAATTTGTTACAGAAGCAATAACTCTTTTCACTGGTCAAGCAGATGGTGACATAGCGGAACTCACAAAACTTCTGTAATCAATTAACTTCAGTTTTTTTCATCATTAATGGTTCTTCAGTTATATATTCTTTCACAAATAATACGTAAGCTGATATTTGTTCAATTTTGGTTACTTTAAATTACTGTAGGAGTGAGCCTGAAGTGAACTTTAACCGGGTGAGATATCTTGCTGATAGAGTCCACTCATCTAACACAAGGTATTTAGAATATTTTCTTCAACGATGTTAAATGTTCTATTTGGTGAATTTTATCATCTAGGTAGAGATAAAAAATTATTATCTTACTACTGATTATATGAGTAAGTGAATAACAATTAAAAGAGGGCTAAATGATTACATATTACAGCTTTGGTGGTTCTCTGGTGCACAATGCCTCCCGTGATCTCGTCGCTGCAGGTGACGCAAAGAACAAAGAAGAGTAAGAAATAACTCTTCCCTTACTATCACCGCGCCGGTTTATGAGAATTTTATAAACAGCAATGTATCCCTAATAGTATTATTAGGAGTGTATCTTACTACGTAGTCGATCTTATACAAATTTAGTTGTAAGGAAATCAAATATTATGTTTTCTTTTCAGGTGCCTTGAGCACTTAGAGGTGCTTAGTCGTGACTATCAAACCGTGAAGGAGAAACTGAATAAGATTGCTCAGGTAATCTTATACATTGGTGATCGACTTGGATATATGTTTGTTTAGCTCAAATGTTTGAATACTCGTGTTTAAATTCACTTCAAAACTGCTAGCGTTTGTGATTCTGTAGTACTGACTACTTTCGAAAACATGCTTGATAATGCAGATTGAGAACGCAATCTATGATAAGAAATCCAAAAATAATAAGGCCTGAACTCTGAAGACGGACATACACCGTGAGTTGAGAGCCGGTTCAATTCCAATCTAATTCTCGGCCAGTCAGATGTTCCATGATATAGCTATATATGATGACTATGAAATAAGTTGGTTACAACTGAATCGAGTATCTTGTTATATATACTCATTCAGGATTAGTAATCACGTTTATGTTTGTTTTTGTGTTTGAAGTCTGGAATAAGTTCACTGTCAAGTGAACACTAGTTATACATGTAGGTACACTGGTTTGATGAGTTAATTTCTAGTTAAAGACTATCCATATATTTATCAATGTGTGTCGGTTTTTTCTACGATTGACCCTGATACTTTAGATTTATTGGGTCATCGTGTATTTCTATATTGCTTTCGAAATTTAGCTAGCACTACTAGGTTCCTAAACAAAACCCAACGATACGAATTACTCGATGATCAGTCTAGTGATGGAATAAATAGTCCCAAATGAAGAGGGAAATCAACCAAAATTAAACACTTAAAAGCATGGTTAGGGAGCAGGCGTTCACAGAGTGATTGAGAAGGCCAGGTAATTTGTGAAAGATATTGGACCATAAATCACAAGGATCTGAATAGATCAACTTGTAAGATTGTCTTAGTGACATTCTACAATATATATATATATATATATATATATATATATATATATATATATATATATATATATATATAAAAGCTTGTATAAGATATTGTACCATAAATCACAAGGATCTGAATAGATCAACTTGTAAGATTGTCTTACATTATGTGACATTCTACAATATATATATATATATATAAGCTTTCTTGGTTAAAGACCTCCGCACCAATTCTTACGATGCGGATTTGATTTTTTGACAAACTTTTCGATTGAATTTTTACATCTCCACCATCTAGTCATTAGGTACTCATATATAGATCATGTATGCAAAATTTCAGCCAATTTGATAATCGTTAAGACATTCAAAAGTATGATTTTCTATCATAAACATGAACGGTTCAGTTTTGACAAAATGCAATCTGTCCATTTATTTTAATCTAGATTGATATGCTAATGGTTATCAAATTGGCTGAAAATTTGCAAAAATTATCTATACATGAGTACCTAAAGACTAGACGGTGGAGATGTAAAAATTCAATCGAAAAGTTTGTCAAAATATCAAATCTGCACCGTAAGGATTGGTGCGGAGGTCCTTAACCAAGAAAGCGTGTATATATATATATATGATACCTCCACTATCACATGTTCACAGAATCACAGCTAGTCTTACTGCATGTTGCTGCAGGAGTAGTATATTACAGCGAAATTTCTCCTGTTCGATGTAGGAGTTTTCTTGAATGTTTCAAACAGTTTAAAGAATATTTGTCCATTACAGAAGATATATACAGATTGTAATGAGCTAGGTTGGGTCGTCTCTTTCACAATCAACTTGTAAAGAGAAGAAACAAGTAGATCAACCTCTGGAAGCTGGTAATCCTGGTATGCTCATCTCGATCGATCGAAAAGCTTATGAACGACAAGGTTTCGCCACATACGGACAGCTGAAGTTATGTTTGAACTAAGATTGGTCGTTATAAATTTGAAAAATGAACAAATTTACAAGTACGTACTAATTAAAAATGAAACGTTATGTGATCGATCTCATGATTGTCTTCTATATTAATCTTGAATGAAAAAGTTGATTTACTTTCTTTGTAATTAATCTCTTACTTATTAATTACGTACTTTCTCTTTGGGAAAATTATCCCTTCGAAAAAAAAATTAATATATATATGCCGTTAGTTCTGGTGAAGCAAAATTTTACTTCTAACTCGTCATCACAGAAACAAGTGAGTAGAAAAAGAAAGGAAAACAAAAAAAAGCTGAAAATAGATTGTTTATCAACATATGTAGCACTGTAGCTGTGGATGAGGGATCATTCATCGTTTGGAGGTACAATCAGAATGAGAATTCAGGCAAAGTTTTCATTGAACCCCAAAGTTGGTATGAAACATGAGTCAAAGTGTCAAACACTGCATGCAATCCAAATACTCATAATCAAGTTGTGAAAAACCAGAGACATACAAAGCTCATGCATGCTACTCATACTCGTACTAATTTGACGCATCTAGATCCTGTGAAATGATTACATGCCCACAGATCACTATATATATAATCGGAGGAGGTCGATCAGTTTATCATTTCCCATCAGACACTCCATTTGATTCAATCTAGTAATTAATCCCATCGATCTCTTTTGTCATTTCCGGCCAGAACTTTCATCTCTTTTGCAACGTGAAGAAGACAATGGCTGAAGAGGATCCCAACAAGAAGCTCACTGAACTCATCAGCTCTTTGCAAGACCAGGTCAGCTAAGTAGACCACTACATATATATATATAAAATTTTTCCATCATTACAAATTAAGGAACAACAAGACAATTTTGTATGTAATTGAGTTTATTACAAATTAAGTTCATCAATTTAAACGTTGGTTTGTCTCTGGCAGGGTATTCTGGATGACTACTTTGATGAACTGAAAGGGTTACAAGATGAACAAAGTCCCCAGTTTGTTAAGAATACCATAGCTACTTACCTTGATGGAGCAAGGACTACTTCAGCAGAACTCACCAAACATCTGTAAATAATTTTGGTTTCTCCATTAATGGTTCAAGTACCTAAATACCTAATTAATAATTAACATGATGATAACTGATCTGTTTGCTTTCAACTCTAGGGGTGAGCCAGTAGTGAACTATCCAAGGGTGACGTATCTTGCAGATAAACTGAAGGGAAGTAGCATGAGGTACTCTTTATACCCGTTGTCTTATTTTTTGCAACTGCATTCTATACATTTTCTTTTCATTTTGAAGATAATCATCGTCTATAGAAAATTACCAGCTCATTATTGATCATGAATAACAAAATAAAGTTGATACTACAGTATCGGTGGCTCTCGGATGGCAAATGTTTGTGCTGAGCTCTGTGAAGCAAGTGAGGCAGAGCAAAAAGAAGCGTAAGAGATAAATATGTCCCCTTACCATCACCAATTAAATTTTCAGTATACAAACCCTAAATGGCTAAACAATGTATTTATAGATTAAGACTAATTCCCTCTTATAAAGACTTTGTTTAAGAAAAATGGATGTTTATAGGGCAAACATTTATTTAGTCCATGTAGTTCTGATCGTTCATCTATTCAATCCTTGAAGTTTCAATTTCATCTAAATAGTTCTTAAACTTTCAACTTTTAATCTGAAAAGTTCATTCCGTTAATTCCTCCATTAGTATGATGAGGTGGCAGTTAAAAACCCTAAAAAAAATATCAAAATTACCAAAATAACCTTGTACCAATTTTCTTTTTTTATTTTCTTCAATATTTTCTTTATTTATCGTTTTCATTTTATTTTAAGGAGAAGTGAATGTCTTTACTTGCCAAAGTCTCTTTCTATTTATTTATTTATGTCTACATCGAATTAATTTAACTTAAAATAAAAATGATAAAATTATTTTAAATAGTTAAAGAAAATCAAACGGAATATTTTTTTAGGAGTATTTTGGTCATTTTACACTTTTTTGAAGGGTCTTTAAAGGAGGAATGGACGGAATGGACTTTTCAGATTAAAAATTGGAACTTTAAGGACTATTTTGACGAAATTAAAACTTTAAGGACTGAATTGACGACCGACCAGAACTATAGGGACTAAACATATGATAGCCCATATTTATATTTACAGGTGCACTGCACTATTTGGAGGGGTCGAGCGTGAATTTTCTACCTTGGAGGCGAGTCTCAATAAGATTGCTCAGGTATTATTTATTGGAACATTTCTAATATTTTTATTTTTATTTTAATTAAAAACCTTTAAAAACATGCTGGATTCTGCAGTTGGAGAAAGCAATTTATGATAAAACTAAAAAGGAGTAGACTGAGTACCGCTTTGTTTGCTGATTGAAGTTGTCTCCGGCCGATTAGATGTTTCCTGTGTCGAATAATATCGAATAAGTGGGTTATAACAAAACCTAGAATTTCCTAGTTAAATACATGTAATGCGAGCTTTGTTTATGATCGGCCTATATCAATAATAAAAGGCAAAATAGCCAAAATACACTCTGAACTTGACTCAAATTGTCAATTTACACCCCGAATTTGTAATTGCGAAATTTTACCTCTTCAACTTGTCAAAAAATGCCGATTTGCACCCCCTCCGTCAAATTTAACGGTTTCCATCTAATTAAGTGTCACACGCTTAGCACATGAGGGGTATTTTCGTTATTTTATATTTATTTCGTTTTTTTAATAAATTACACAAGGAATTTATTTTTTGTACAATTATGTCTACTTACTCAAAATAATATTTTCTTATTCTTTTCTTTTCTTTTTATTTTTTTTCTTCAAAATAACGCATACCTTACGTGATTTGTTAATAAGAAAAATTATGTGGATAACTAAAATTGAATTGTCGAACCACTATTTTAATTAATAAGAAACATGATATAATTTGTCTAAGATTAAAGAACTCAAATATCTCAACAAAAGTAGTATTTAGGTTACAAATACAATGATATAATTATAGAAAATATTGTACAAAAATAAATTTCTTGTATATTTTTATTAACAAAATGAAATAAATAAAAATAACGAAAATACCCCTCATGTGCAAGACATGTGACTCTTAATTGGATGGAAACCGTTAGATTTGACGGATTTGGTGCAAATCGGAAATTTTTGACAAGTTGAGGAGGCAAAATTTCGCAATTACAAGTTCGAGATACAAATTGACAATTTGAGCCAAGTTTATGGTGCATTTTGGCTATTACGCCATAATATAAATACCATTTGGTTAATTTTCCTCTCTTTTGATCAATTGGATTGTTGTTTCATCGCACATAATTTGAGTACTAATTACTCTAATTAATTACTGGAATATTTGCGTGCAACACACTGAAGCTTTGGCAGTCGGAACTAGTTTTGACGGTAAAAATGGAAAGTTCAATAATAGGACCAGATTTTATGGGTAAAATAGATTCCAAGTAAGACCATATTCAATTATACAACAAAGAAACCGACTAGATTTCAAGAACAAAGGAATTATAGTTCATCAAGCTAAATAACTGAGTAGAGAAATTTGCAGGAGACTAGCAAAATTACATCCAACTGCAATATAACAGCTTCTATTAACAAGATACTACCCAACTACTGTACTTGCAGGACATACAAACCGAAAGGTAAAGCGAGCTATAGAACAACTTGGACTGAGATTCAATTCTTTTCCTTAACTCGAGATGATACTGAAAGAGTGAAAGACAGAAACTAATGAATGGCGCAAATCATCATCCATACTATATATCCTGCATCTGCATTCTGCAAGAACAGTGGAGCAGAAATAGGATCAGAACTGAAAAAGGAATAAAAAAAATTAAAAAATACAAGGGCATTCGGCACAATCACGCCACCCTAATATTGTTGTAACACAAGAACAAGATCTTGCAATAAGTTAATAACTTCTATAACAATAAGATGATTATAAATGGTAGAGGATCAAGATATCTCAAGCAAAATGGAATTAGCAACTAGTTTGAACAATAGCCAAAGAAAAATAACTGCTAAAAGAGAACATCCAGCAGCACTTAAAGTTGCAACTGAAGCTTGAAGGAAGAAATTCATATACAACATATATGTCAACATTGACAATGACAAGGACTCATATCAGAATCGCCATACAAAAACTGAATAATTCCAAATAAGTTTATGACACTCATTTAGAAATCAGATTCTTACCAACTTGTAGATCAGTCATAGCATGCTTGCATCCATTGGGTAACTCCCTAGTACTCGCAAGTATGTAGCAAACTCCTGCAAATGGAAAAAAACAAATCCAGTTTCATATCTTATTTTAAAATTAATTTCTTCATAGGGTAGAGAATTAGTTTAAAAAAGATTCAAACCCTGAGATGCCTGAGGGCATTCTGTGCATTATGATCAGCCATAGATGTTTCAAAATCCACATAGAAAAGATAGTCAAAGTATCTGTAAGAAATTATAAAACATGATCAGTTACTTGAATCTCAACAGATAAAAGAATTGCATATAATGTTTGATGCCAGAACCAAATTGGGGTGGCAATTAAGGCCACTCATGAAAAAAACTCTCAAAGGAATGTTTATTTCATCACTATCAAAGTAGAATTCATTTGAGATGTTTACTGTATTTACTTTGGTTTTAGACATCCACCATTATTATCATCAGATGCTCGCAGGGGCTGCTTCCGCAAGGGACGGCTCTCAATCTGGTTAGATAAATAAAGTAAGCCATTCACATATTAACAAAATGCAACTATGAGAAGGGCTAGAAATTTCAGAACCTACCTTTGTAAGATTGATTTCACGCAACGCAAACACAGCGAGTGCCTTAAAAAGGACTCCAGGGCCTTCCTCTAGTGAGAAAACTATACTCGTCTATACATTTAATAATCAGGTGTTAGTAGGATTAATCTTTCAAAACAGGGGTGGAATGCATGGGTTCAACAACTCCATAAAATAACATTTGCAGGAATCACCTTGAATGGCCTATCTGTGCCGGGAATGATAGGTTCTCTTGCAAGGATTAAAAATCGAGTAACATTATCGGAATCATCCTGTACAAAGAAAAATATAAGTAACTCATTAGTGCACACTGAAAGTCATCATAACACTAAATACTCTTGGACAATACCTGAATATCCTCTGCAAGTATCTTCAGACCGTATATCCCAGCAGCAGCGGAGCTGGCCACGGCTCCTGCATCTTTCAGCTTGTGGAAAGCAACATGCTACAATTTATAAATTGAATCAGCGACAAGGAATTAATGATAAATAACTCATGATAGGTGGAAGTAATCCAATTATTAATCTTATCTGAATCTTCTAGTTTTAATCTGAAGCCTCATAACACAAATTACCATGCAACAAACCCCTAATTAGGGGCTTACCTTTGCTGCACCAGCAGTATCATCCACTGCTTCTCTGACTAATCCAAACCTGGTTAATGTGTGCTCACACTGAGCAAGAGCCTGAAATATGACTAGTTATGGGGGGAGATCATGATAATATAGTAAAATACAAGATGAAGAAAGAACCACGGAGGGAGGATTATTATACCTGTGGATGGCTAAGAACCCTTTTTAGGTCTTGAATTTCCAAACCAGGGTTAGCTAGTAAGCAATGCCGAACTGCAACTTTAACTTCCCCTACTATATGCAATCTATGCCGGAGTAAAAGGTCATAATTTCTGTGGATACTACCACCTAATGAATTCTCAATTGGTAAAACTGCTCTGTCCACAAGCCACCGCTCAACGGCCTACAGTGGATAGAACCAAAGAAGAATTAACCCTACAGTATCCAAACTAGAGAACATTGTCTTCACTATATATTCAGTTTACTTGGTTTCCTATTAAGAGGCAAAAAATAACCATTCTCTTGAACATTCAAAATGAGAACAGGAAAAAAAAAATAGACATAGGCTCAAGTGAATGACAATAGAAAATAGGACAAAATACAATTAGCTAGAATAAAAGGGCCAAATCATCACTAAAGGAAAAAAAGGTAATGATTCTACACTGGAGGGGTAGGATAGCGACATTTTTCTCTCTAAAATAAAAGGGTACGGCAAATGATGACACCAGAGGAGATCCACAACGAAATTCAAAAGCTATGTATCTCTTTACTCTCACAGTCAACAAACAAAGATTACATATTTCTGGCAAGTTCACTGCAAATGATTTATTCCAAATTCCTACAATATGGAACCTGCAATGAGTTTAGTAGGCTTTCAGCTCTTTCCCTACTTCAACATATTTCTGTATCATTTCCATTATCAACAAGGTCCCATCTCTTCAATTTTACAGAATGCAGCATAACTGGAAGTTCTTTCAGTCTCAAGAAACAAATTTTAAAACCTATTATCAATTTCCACAAATAGAATCAAATACACCTTTAGGAAATAAGCAGTTCACATACATACTCCAAAAGGACACGCTACCACATGCAGCCCGACTTAGATTCATCAAACAAAATGCAATACAAGGCCTTCAGATCCATGAACTGAAATGCCGTTGCCAGGGATGTTCATGAATGAAGGTGAATAAACATCATGAACATTGCATTTCGTGCACATGGATCATGGGTCACTATTCATGAAGTAAAGATATATTAAATGGTATAAAATGCTACGAGAATAGTAATACAATCGAACCCAACAGATACATATAAGTTATTACTTCAAATGCAGTATCAAATTGTTCGCAAGGCACCGCTTCACAATTTGGGTATGCCTTCTGAGCGGCTGACTCACTGTATGCTCCGCGAACACCCTGAAATGTAATTTCAATGTTCAACCATCTACAATGAAACAAAAAATAATAATTCTGTTTACCATCAATAAAAGTTTGTGCCAGTGCGACTCAATCCCAATCTCCAACTAAAATTAGACCCCGAAAAGTAAAATTAACAAAATTGTTATACGCATACGCCAAAATGATCTAGTAAGAGTCTAAGTTGATGGCTCAATTTGAGAAAATAGATGGTTTGTATATATCTCATTACGCCCTCAAATAACTCACCAGCTCTACATATTAATCAACTCTATCCGATCTAATGGCTAAAACAGTGAATGCAAGTTATCAAAGGAACCCTTCAATGTGAGCCCTCAAATTATACTTTAATTAGACTTAACCAGATGTAGAGTTATCATTGCAGCTGACTAGATGAATCTATAGGTAAGTGAAATTTCAATAATCCAAAATTGATCTAACAGCTGAAAACCCCAAATTCCTTGTTAAGGACCTCAGAGAACTTCATATGATGTAATCTTGTCAAACTGGGAATCAAAGCAAATTTTTCTTGTCAAACTGCTAACAATGTTCAAAACCATTCATCCACGATCGTCGGCAAACTGCTTAAATAAGAATAAATTACGGTCTTTGTCCAAACCCTATTGTCGGTTCACATCTTCCTTTATCCTGCATACATACCTAAGTCTGAGCAGATTGAGTTCTCCCATCAATTTGAAGCTTTCCGAAACTAGTACTCATTTTAGGTACTCTCCCACTTTCAATATGATCAACTTACTACACATGCAATTACATAATCATGAACCCCTTGCCTATTACTGTACACCAACACTAACCGTAAACATTAATATAAATTAATAATTAGTCTAAATTAAAAATGTCTTTTGTTTTTTCCTCTGTTTGGATCAGAATTTGAAAGTTAGGTGCTTGCATACCTATACATACATACAGCTCTACAAAAGTTAGTTGATGAATTTGAAAGTTGGTTGTCAATTTAGTATATAACTCACCCTTTCATCTCTTACTGCACTGACAGAATTGAGAGGGCTACCTGATAAGCAACACGAAGACGAGAGCCCTCCGACACCGAATTGGAGACGAAAGTCGAAGATAAAGGTCCTGAATCAACCAATCCAAATCAAAAATCACCTAATTTTCCTGATCTGAATCAGATAATCAGAGCAAAGAGAGATTGATTGATTACGTGGAAGAGTGTGCAGGTCTTTCGATGCGTCGTCGAACGGCGAGTCCTCCAATTCCAGAGCGCCGCCGACATAGCGGTGGCTTCTGCCGTTTCCGTCTCCGTGAAGAGAAGCGAAGACGACGGCGGGGCAACGGCGCCGTTTGGGGAAGAGGTTGAGTGTGGTTTTGGGGGAGTAATCGGACGGCGAAGGCTTCGAGGGGAAAGGGAGCGAGAGATGAGTAGCGGCGGATCGTGAAATGGTAGTCGCCGCCATGGCGCGTGGAGTGGAGGTCGGCGCCGGAGAAAGGGGAAGCAGAGATCGGCGGGGGTTAGATATGAAATGAGTGCCAACCATGAAAATAAAAGTATGCCTATTTTATTTATGTATGATGACCGTATACGTAAACGAGTCTTGCTTCTCCGGGTTAATTTTTTTTATACACAAAAACAAAATGAATTTGAAATCTCATCAATAAATTAAGACTTAGTTGGTCACTAATAGAATAAACATAAAAGGTCCCTAAATCCTAACGACATTTTTGGCCCATATCTCCATGTTACAATGAAATGGATAACTAAACTGAGATATTAACAAAAATAGTGGGCGAGTGAAACAACTGAAGTATTCTGATCTGCTGGATTTGGTTGGGTATGCTTGACTTACTAGACTCAGATATACTGATTGGACCTAGATCCAGCCCATCGGGATCAACTGAACCAAGTTCCTATACTACATACAAGGAGTAAAATATCGGATATCGAGGAAATATCGGCGTTTCAAAATACAGATATTTCGACAGAAATATCGATAAAATATCGATCCATTAGAATTTTTGACAAAAACGACGGAAACTATAAGAAATACATGGAAATTTGTATTGAAACTTTCTAAGGTTGTTTTATGCTATGTTATCGATCATATGTGAGAAGAAAATATTAATAAATTCAAATATATATCAATTTATTGAAATGTTATATGAATTACTATGTGAATAGAGCTGATATTTATTGAAATATGATTTAATATATATAATTTATGCTTGAAACCTAAAATGAGGCTAAACCATCACACCCTTTAATATTATTTGTACATAATATTTCACAAAAGCAACTACATGAAGTTTTTTTAAAACCATACATAAATTGATATTATATAGTCGTTGACCCGTTGCCACTAGCTATTATATAGTCGTTGAATCGCTACATAAAAATTAAAAAAACTAGCTTATTAGAACATCATAGAAAAATCATGTCAATAAAATTATAATTACATACATTATCATGTAAAATGATTACACATTACTATTTTGATTATATGTTACAAAAATATACATTATAGTAAAATATATAGTGTAAGACACATTAATATTAAGCATGCACGAGTAAGAAACTTATTAGGAAATTATCAAAACAGAAGTATGATAAAATTAGCTCTTGAAGGTAAGTTAAAAATTAAAATTAGGTGTTGAAAATTATGTGTTTTAAATTGTTGAAAATTAGTTTTTGAAGGTAAGATAAAAAATTTCTGAAAAATATCGGAAAATATCGGAAATTTCGCAGAAATATCGGAAATATCGAAAATATCGGAAAATATCGGGAAATTTCGACGAGAAACTGAAAGAATTGAATCGAAATATCGATCCCACAGAAAAACGAAAATTTCGGCGAAATTTCGGCGAAAATATCGATTTTGCATTCCTTGACTACATATATACTTTGGTATAATCACTAGAAAATACTCCCTAAAACGTGTTATCATGCACCCTCACCTTTCTCATGTTGACGAGTTGAGAACCAATTGTTTGGGCAGGTGTGGTAGTTTCTTAACCTTTTGTATAAACTTGATGACACTACATTTTAGTGAGAAAATTTCCCAAAATGTCATACTAATTGATTAAGTTGTGGTTGTGATAAATGTTCTATTGTGTCTTTTTATTTATCTTTCTATTCTTAGAAAAGTTATATTGTCAACCAAGAAAACCCCCAAAACCCTAGCGCCGTCTTGGTCGCTGAAATGCAGTCGTAGTGCCGCCGTGCATCGTAATAGTATGCTACAAGGAAATATCACCCTCTGGAACTGCAGAAGAATTGTTAATGGAGAAACACAACGTGCGTTGCTGAATCTTGTGTACGCTCGCAAGCCAAGCCTCATCTTCCTGAAACCCTAGCACCCAAAGATCTTATTCGAAATCTATGTACCACTACTGGTTTTAAGGATTTCTTTTGTGTCCCCCCAGAAGAAGGTTCTCAAGGTTTAACCCTTCTTTGGAATGAGGATACTCATGTGGAACCTCGAACGTACTCTGCTCATCACATCGATGCCACGATTGGCAAGCCAGGGGAACAAGCCCTTTGGAGGTTCACTGGTGTTTATGGTTTTGCATCTAGGGGAGAGAGGCATCGAACATGGAGCCTGATTCGATCCCTAGTTGCGGAATCCTATGATCTTCCATGGTTAATGGCAGGGGATTTTAACAAGATCTTGTCTAATGAAGATAAGTCGGGAGGATCACCAAGAGCACAAGAGCCTATGCAGGAGTTCTGCACAGCTATGACAGATGCTGGCACTACCAGAAAAAATACCTTAGGCGACGAAACAAAAATAGTTTCCTCACCTAAGAGTTCTTAGGAGACGAAAAAAATTTCTCGTCTAAGCTATAAATTTTGTCGCCTAAGCCTATTCTTAGGCGACGAATAATTATTTTCGTCGTCTAAGAGAACACTCAGCCGACGAAAACAAATTTCGTCGTCTAGGTAGATTCTTAGGTGATGAAAAAAAATTTCGTCGCCTAAGGTGTTTACTTAGGTGACGAAAAAATCTTTCGTCGCCTAAGCTCTTTACTTAGGTGAAGAAAAAAATATTTTTCGTCGCCTAAGTATTTAACTTAGGCGAGGAAACATATTTTTCGTCGCCTAAGAAAATACAAAGATACCGAAAAAAAATTGTCGTTAGAGTTATTTTCTAAGACGACGAAAAATTTGTTTTCGTCGCTTAAGATTTACACTTAGGCGAGGAAACTATTTTTTCGTCGCCTAAGTGTGTATCTTAGGCGAGGAAAGTATTATTTCGTCGTCTAAGTAAATCCATATTACTACACTCGTTCGTTGCAGAGCCATAGTATCGGGATGTAAAAGTTTCCAAATTTTTACATGGATAATTACGTCTCATCTATACGAGAGTTTAATATTTGGAAGAGTCGACCAAACAAGGTCATCTAAAGGTACGTAATAGCGTTTTTATGTGATAAGTTTTATGAAAATATGGTTGACCGTTTCGATCGAGCATCGAACGTTCACGAAACGAGTTGATTTTTATACTCTACTCATATTTAACTATAACGATCATATCCGACGGTTCAAATTTTTATTTTGTGAATTTAGCCATTATAACGACAACATGTTTACTAATGCGGTATAACTTGATTAGTAGATTTACTCAAGCACAAATTTTCGAAGCAACTGTATAGAAGAAGTCAAATTTTGAAAAATGCTGTGAAATAACATTTAATCATTATGATGAAATACGGTGATGGTAAAAAAATCACTTAAATCCAACAAAGTTAGAGCCCCGATCAATGTTGTCAACCTTTTTTAAACTTATCTTTCTCTATGGGGAGCCATAGTATCAGGAGGTAAAAGTTTCCAAATTTTTACATAGATAATTACGTCTCATCTATATGAGAGTTTAATGTTTGGAAGAGTCGACCAAACAAGGTCATCTAAAGGTACGTAATAGCGTTTTCGTGTGATAAGTTTTATGAAAATATGGTTGACCGTTTCGATCGAGCATCTAACGCTCATGAAACGAGTTGGTTTTTATACTCTACTCATATTTAATTATAACGATTACATCAGATGGTCAAAATTTTCATTTTGTGAATTTAGTCATTATAATGACAACATATTTACTAATGCGGTATAACTTGATTAGTAGATTATACTGATGTGTACAACTTTTCGAAACAACTATATAAAAAAAGTCAAATTTTGAAAAAAGCTATGAGATAGCATTTGATCGTTATGACGAAATATGGTGATAGTAAAAAAATCAAATAAATCCGACAAAGTTAGAGCCCCGATCGATAGGGCCCTAACGATGACGATTCCAATGATGACTTCACTGATATGATTGAAGATGCAAACGATACAGACGATGACGATTATGATGGAGAACCATGATGATTTAAATGATGTATTTTTAAATTCAATAAATTTATTTGTGATGTATAATTACAATTATGAAATGGTGTGTACGTACGTACTTACTTCGACTGTTAATATATGCCTTGAACCAGCCATTCGGGGGCCCACAATATCTGTTATGCTTGGTTATAGTTTCCTGTTGGTAAATAAACGTTCTAAACCTAATTGTATTCTGTATTCTGTTTTCCTCAAGAGAATAAAACTGGGCTTATTAATTTGTTTTTGTATTAATTAATATGTATATATATATATATAGATTTTTGACCCAATAGATTTAAAAAAAAAAACTTTATACTTAGACGACGAATATATTATTTTCGTCGACTAAGTAAATCACTTAGTCGACGAAACTATCATTTTTCATCGCCTAAGTGATTTACTTAGTCGACGAAACTATCATTTTCCTCACCTAAGTTATTTACTTAGACGACGAATATATTATTTTCGTCGTCTAAGTAAATCACTTAGGGGAGGAAAATAATAGTTTCGTCGACTAAGTAAATCACTTAGGCGACGAAAAATGATAGTTTCGTCGACTAAGTGATTTACTTAGTCGACGAAAATAATATATTCGTCGTTTAAGTAAATAACTTAGGCGAGGAAAATGATAGTTTCGTCGCCTAAGTGATTTACTTAGTCGACGAAAATATTATATTTCGTCATCTAAGTAAGTCCATAGCCGACGAAAAATATCGTCCTCTAACAATTTTTTTCGTCACCAATCATTCTTAGACGACGAATTATATTCGTCGTCTAAGTACTTTCTTAGGCGACGAAATTTATAATTTTCGTCGTCTACTTGCTTAGGCCACAAACTTTAGACGACGAAACTTAGGTGACGAAATTTTCGTCACCTAAGTTTTTAGGAGACGAAAATCACTCTTAGGTGACGAAAATTTGTCGTCGCCTAAGATTTCCATTGTTGTAGTGTGGTATGATTGACATGGGTTTTGTTGGTTGTCGATTTACATGGAGTAACAAGTTCACAAAAGAAAGGCTTGATCGAGGCTTTCAATCCGGTCAATGGAGAAATATGTTTCCTTATAGTAGGGTTATCACTCTTGACCCTAGTGAATCTGATCATAGCCCGGCCTCTATGTATAGAGGTCAGCCCTTAGAAGAGATCTAACTTCCAAGGTAAACGATTGTTTCGTTTTGAGGAAATATGGCAAAAGTATAAAGCATGAAATAGTATTCAACATGTAGCAGGGAAGATTCAAAGCACAAGCCAACAACTAATGGAATGGCATGAAACTGACTTTCAAAAGCCAAAACTGGAGATGAAAGAAATTCAAAGGAAGATGAATGATATAATGAAGCTGCCCAACTCCTCGGAACAATATGAGATTCAGCGAGAATTACATGTCAAGTACAGCCAACTCTAATCCCAACAAGAAAAATATTGGAGACAACGCTCTCGAGTGTTTTGGCTAAAGGATGGAGATCGAAACTCAGCCTTATTTCATAGAAAAGCCAGTAATAGAAGAAGTAGGAATTCAATCAAAGGCTTAATGAGTGAACAAGGGTAGTGCCCAGAGGAACCTCAAGATATTAAAGCCATTATACTTCGATACTTTCGTGGTGTTTTTTCTTCAGAACATATCAATTATGAAGCTATTGAATAAGTAACAGATGCTACTCCAGTGACAGTGACAGAAGCAATGAACGAGGATTTGATGATGCCATACAACGATGATGAAATTCGGTGTGCACTCTTTCAAATGCATCCCTCAAAGAGCCCTGGTCCAGATGTTATGTCCTCTTTCTTTTTCCAACAGTATCGGGATGTAGTGGGAAATGATGTGTGTCATACAGTGTGTGGTTTTCTCCAAAAAGAGGAAACATGGGAAGATGCAAATCATACTTTCATATGTTTTATCCCCAAGATCAAAACTCCACAGCAGGCGGCTCACTTTCGGCCTATGGCACTCTGTAATGTCCTTAGCATAATCAGCTCCAAAGTGGTAGCGAATTGACTGAAAAAATGGCTACCAAAGATCATATCCCCATTAGAGAGTGCTTGTGTTTCTGGAAGATTGATTTCTGATAATACCTTGGTGGCTACAGAAGTGGCTCATTTTATGTATAAGCTCAGACATCAGAGCACTGGTTTCTTTTCTCTTTTAAAGCTTGATATAAGCAAAGCATATGATCGTCTCGAGTGGTCGTACATTTATGCAATCGTTCACAAGCTTGGTTTCTCTGAATGTTGGATTCAAGTAATCATGAGGTGCATTACCACAATATCATACTCTATTTTATTGCAGGGTGAACCTACTGACACCATTGTGCCTACCAGAGGCATCAGACAAGGAGACCCCCTCTCTCCGTACATTTTCATCTCGTGTGCAGAAGGCCTCTCAGAGCATCTCCCCCTAAGCCATAGGCCAAACCCATATAACCTACCAAAATAAGTATATTTTCTCAAAGATGCTTTTTTACCCTATCACAAAAATTTAATTTCCCACCATAGGCCATATTTCGTAGGCCAAATTTTCAAATTTACATAAAAACGGCTAGTTTGACTAGTTGACTTTATATAAATAAATATGTCTATACATATACATATACATATATATATATATATATATATATATATATATAACGGCTAAATTTATTTTTGAAAAAAATATTAATATTTAAATAATATTATGATAATAAATGTGAATAATGGCTATATTCTAAAAAAAATATATAAAAGCATGCATACTATCCATTGTTTCCATCATCTCATTTTCACTCAATTCTATTTCATCTCTCTCGCATTCAGTTTACTACAACCAATCCTTATACTGTTTCAATGTCTTTTTCTAAGCGTGGTCCGACTTATACAATAGATGAAGATTTGTAATTGTGTCATATCTATCTTGATGTTTCTCAATGTACAATTAATGTTGTTAACCAAAAAAAGGATGCGTTATGGGAGAGAGTTGTTGTTGCCTACAATGAAGACAAGGTTGGAGAGAGGATCAAGACTGGAATGTCGCTCCAAAGTCGATTCTCTGATCTGTGCTTACCGGTTAGTAAGCTTCGTGGTCATATTCGTCAAATTGAGCACCAAAATCCAAGTGGTGCGTCTGAAGAATGGATCGTAAGTATTCGTTCAACCATAATTTGTAATATTATATTTTAAGGTCCAAACTTACAAGATTTGTTTTTTTTTTCACTTGCTAGTTGAAGAAAGCTAAAAAATCCCTCTAAGATGATCCAACTTTCAAGAGGAAAAGTTTCAATTTGATCATGTGTGGCCTATTCTGAAAAATACTGAAAAATGACTGGACAATGCTGCCCCGCATGCTGCTAAACCGCGAAGGAGAAATCAGTCACCTGAAGGATCTCAAACAGGTTCTCGCACAACAGAGACATATGAAAATCTATCGTTTTGTGTTGATTTGAATGCAGATGAAGACGAGCAGGAGTACATCAACGATGAACTCGCTTCACAAGAGCGTCCCATAGGAACGAAGTTGGCAAAGATGAGAAGGAAAGCCGCTGAGGAAAAGAAAAAGGGTTATGAAAATATCATAGCTGACAACCAAGCGATAAAAGAGTTGCTTGAGAAAAACATGTTGGAGAAATCAAGCTTTGCTTCCAAGATGGAGCAGTACACCTCAAACAAACTGAACATCCAACGTCAGCGTGATGAAGATACAATCATGCTAACGAGCTTGGATTCTATAACAGATCCAATGGATCGTGAATTCTTGAAGATGAGAAAGATAGAAATCATGCAGAGAAGAGCTCGTGAGTCACAATCATAAGAAATGTCCCCTACATTTGGTTACAGTAATTTTAATAATCTGAACCAATTCCAAAGTGGTTATAAGGCTACCTTTCATTCAGGAAATTTTGGTAGTACATTTTCATTTGGATTCGGAGGAAGTAGTGGGTATGGAAGAGCTTCATATGCTGGAAGAAGTAGTCAATTTGGAACAAATAGAGGTGAACATGTCCCTGAGGTCAATCAGAGTGGCCGATTTGAGAGAAATGATGGTTATGGCGGAACTGATGCTAATATACCGGAATATTAGTTTATGTTTATGTTAATTTTATGAATTTATTTTATGTTGTTGAATATGTTCTTATATTTTTCTTCCTAGTACTCTTTTTCTCAGCTTGAAATTTATTTTCAAGTATGGTTTTGACGAGGCTATCAATAAAATAGTCCATTTACTTGACCAATAACACATATAGGTATACATCATACAACAACAAAAAAAGAACATTTAAGCACAAAATTATTAACATATCAAATATTAGGCTCATATGAAACGTCACAACGAGGTCATTACTATGTAATAGTTTTTATATTTAAAGACATTATAAATAATACATTTATATAACAAAATAATTATTTCCTAAATGCTAAATTGATAATACACAATAAAAATAAAAACCATAATATGATGGGGCCCGCAATATAGCCTATGAAGTTGGGTAGCCAAATTTGGTCTGCCTTTAGCCGAAGGCCATTTTTAATTCATGGGATTTGTGTATTTGGCCTATTGGGGTGCATGACATGAGGCAAATATGGATTTATAGCTTACGATGGGAGATGCCCTCAGCTCTGATCACTCAGGCCACTTAGCTGAATATTATCCAGGGATTGAAAATGAGCCCACAAGCTCCCTACTCTACATCATTTGTTTTTTTGCCGATGATAGCTTCTTATTGGCACGGCTAATGTGACAGAATGTGAGCGCTATAAGCAGATTTTAGATATCTATGAGCAAGCTTCAGGGCAGAAAGTCAATTTTGCAAAAAGCAGTGTAGTTTTCAGTCGAAATGTGAGCTTGGACGACTAAAACCACATGGCGGAAATACTTGCAGTGGAAAGAAAAGAAGAGCATGATTTTTTGGAGTTCCCTCCTCAATTAAGACTCTTATTATTTGCATGTTTAGCTGGTCACCAAGTAGGACTCTATGTCTTGGAGAAAAGAAAAATAAGTCGGTTCAGTTTTCTATAGTTGAAAACGAGTGCAGCTGTCATTGAAACAATACATAATTATTGTTTCTTGGTAATCCCTTCGTATTGTCTAGAAGGAGCGGGAGAGAAAAGAAGAAATATATCGTGTTCTCTCTGTTTTGGTGTAGGAGTGAACTGTGTGAGGTTTGTTAGAAGAGAAAAGAGAGAAATCAATCCTTCTATACACCCTGCTGTATTTGTTAGCCAAAAGTGATTCTTGAGAGTAATTCCTCTAGTGATCTAGAGAGATTGGAGATTGTAATCCCATTCTATAGTGGAAGTTTTTCGGAGATCGTCCTGCGGTTTTTTCCTTCACATTGAAGGATTTCCACGTTAAAATTTTTGGTGTGTTTGCTCTGTGTTGTTGTTGCTGGTTTAAGCTACTGTGTTTGTGTTTGCTGCATATGGATCATATTAATCCCAACAAAGTGGTATCAGCGCCGCTGATTAGCGGGGGGAAATCATGGATGCAAACACAAGCCGGATGGTGAGCCTAAATGGGAGAAATTATACGAATTGGAAGGCAAAGATGGAAGACTTACTCTACTACAAAGATTTGTCTTCTCCGATTGAAGGTGATAAGCCGGAGACGATGTCAGAGGATGATTGGAAGAAGCTGAATAGGAAGTGTATTGGAGTTATTCGGCAATGGCTCGATGACAATGTATTTCATCATGTTTCAAAATAGACTACAACTCTTGAATTATGGAGAAAACTTATATGAGAGGAAGACGGCAGCCAACAAAGCATTTTTGATTAGAAAGCTCATCAATTTGAAGTACAAGGGAGACACCTCAATCAATGAACATTTGAATGAGATGCAAAGTATTGTGAATCAGCTCTCCTCCATGAACATAGTCCTCGATGATGAATTACAAGCCTTGCTCCTTCTTAATTCTCTTCCGAATAGCTGGGAAACTTTGGTTGTTTCACTTAGAAACTCAGCAACTAATGGTGTTCTGTCATTAAGTCAAGTTACAATTAATTTGCTGAATGAAGAAGTGAGAAGAAAGTCCATTGATTCTTCATATTCAGATTCTATGGTAGTCGAAAGAAGGGGTAGAGTCAAAAGCCGGAAGCCACACCATCATTCTCATGGTCATGGAAGATCAAGGAGCAAATCCAAGTCAAGGAAGGACTTGACATGTTTCCACTGCAATGAGAAAGGTCATTATAGAAGAGAATGCAGAAAATTAAAGAGAGAGAAGAAGAAGGAAGAGAAGGAAAATGAGACCGACACCGCTGCCATATCATCGGATGGAGACATCATGATATTATCTGAGTCCCTAGAATGTGAAGAGCTAGTCTCTGAATGTGAGAAAGCTTGTCTAAGTCTTGGCAGCGATAACATCACTTGGGTTGTTGACAGTGCAGCCTCATTCCATGCTACTCCTTGCAAAGAAGTTTTCTCATCTTATAGAGCTGTAGATTATGGCCTTGTGAGAATGGGAAATAAAGGCGTATCAAAAAAAATGGGAATTGGTGATGTGATCTTGTAAACAAATGTAGGTTGCAAACTTGTTCTCAAAGATGTACGTCATGCTCCCGATCTTCGACTTAACTTGATTTCAGTTGGAAAGTTAGATGATGATGGTTACATGAATCTCCTTGGCTGCGGAAAGTGGAAACTAAGCAAAGGCTCCATGGTGATAGGAAGAGGCACCAAACTGTGCACACTTTACAAAATGCAGCTCAATTATTCAAGGGGAAGCTGAACACCGTAGAGAGGGAAACTACTGCTGAATTGTGGCACAAAAGACTCGGCCACATGAGCGAGAAAGGTATGCAAGTTCTTGCCAAGAAGGAGTTGCTTCCTGGAATTCAAGGTACACACTTAAATAAATGTACTCATTGTTTAACTGGCAAGCGACATAGAGTTTCCTTTCATAAAAATCAGAATAGGAAGCAAAATGTTTTAGACTTGGTCTATTCTGATGTGTGTGGTCCTATGAAGGTTAAGACAATAGGTGGGGCTTCTTACTTTGTTACTTTTATAGATGACCATTCAAGAAAGGTGTGGGCATATGCTTTAAATACAAAAGATGAAGTGTTGTCTGTGTTAAAGGTCTTTCATACGATGGTGGAAAGGGAGACCGGTAGAAAATTGAAATGCATTCTCACCGATAATGGTGGTGAGTATATTGGACCTTTTGATGAATACTGCAAAAGTCATGGTATTAGACATGAGCAACCAGTTCCAAGAACTCCACAACATAATGGCGTCGCATAGAGAATGAATCGCACCATTGTGGAAAGAATAAGATGAATGTTATCTCATTCTAAATTGGAAAGAAATTTTTTTTTGGGGGGGGGGGAGGGGTGGGGAAGCAATGAGGACAACTTGCTATTTAATCAATTTGTCACCTTCAGCTCCTCCAAATGGCGATGTTCGAGATCACGTGTGGTCGTCAAAAGACGTATCTTATGCACACTTGAAGACTTTTGGCTGTAGAGCTTTTATGCATGTACCAAAGGAACAAAGATGGAAGCTTGAAGACAAGACAAAGCAGTGTGTATTCCTTGGGTATGGAGATGAAAAATTCGGTTACCAATTATGAGATCCTATCAAGAAGAAGGTGGTATGCAGCCGGGATGTAGTGTTCTTTGAAGACCAAACAATTAAAGACATTGATGAGAAAACTGAAAATGTAGAGGCAGCGGAGACTTATGTGGATAATCTTATTGATCTAGATCATATTAATCCTCTTACGGTTGAAGAAGTTGGTGGTGAAGTTGAGTAAGAAGCTGATGAAGTTCATAATGATGATCAAAGAGATGATGTTGAAAATGATCAAGAAATTCCACAAGAAATCCAACAAGAGCAGCCATCAATTATTGAACAAGCACAGGAGTTGAGACGAAGCACAAGAGCACAAAAGCCTTCTACAAAATATTCATCTAATGAGTATGTTCTTCTTTTAGATGAGGGTGAACCAGAATGCTTCCAAGATGTCCAGGATGATGTTGACAAAGATAAATGGCTGGAAGCTATGCAAGAGGAGATGAATTCTTTACATAAGAATCAAACATATGAACTGGTGGAAAGACCGGAAGGAAAGCTAGTGCTCAAGAACAAGTGGATTTTCAAGCTCAAAAAATTTGAAAATTCACAACAAAGGTATAAAGCGAGACTGGTTGTTAAAGGCTTTGCTCAAAAGAAATGTGTTGATTATGACAAAATATTTTCTCCGGTGGTGAAGATGAATTCCATTCATGTTGTGTTGGGATTGGCAGCAAGTATGAACCTGGAAATTGAGCAACTTGACGTCAAAACAGCCTTCCTTCATGGTGACTTAGAATAAGACATCTTCATGGAACAACCCGAGGGATTCGAAGCTAAGGGCAAGGAGCATATGGTGTGTAAACTGAAAAAGAGTCTTTATTGACTCAAACAAGCTCCTCGCCAATGGTACAAAAAATTTGAGTCTTTCATGGTGGACAATGGATTCAAGAGGAAAATCTCAAATCATTGTGTGTTTGTTCGAAAATCCTCAGCTAGTGATTTTATTATCTTGTTACTTTATGTCGATGATATGTTGGTTATAGGTCCAAATTTAAGCTCAATTAAAGAGCTGAAGAGGAGATTGAATGAATCCTTTGGTATGAAGGATTTGGGACCTGACAAGAAGATTTTTGGCATGCAGATCACTCTTGATAGAAAGAAAGGTCTGATATGGCTATCACAAGAAACTTACATCGAGAAGGTGCTTGAGAGATTCAACATGAATAAAGCGAATTGTGTAAGTGTTCCTCTTGCAGCTCATTTTAAGTTAAGCAAGAAACAAAGTCCTCCAAATGAAAAAGGGAGGGAAGAAATGGAGAAAGTTCCTTATGCTTCTGCTGTAGGATGTTTAATGCATGCAATGGTTTGTACAAGGCCGGATATTGACTATGCAATAGGTTTAGTGAGCAGATTTCTTGCAGATCCAGGTCGAGAGCATTGGAAGGCAGTTAAATGGATCCTAAAATACCTTAGAGGTACATCTAAATTGTGTCTATGTTTTGGGAATGATAAGTCTATTCTTTTATAATGAACTAGTTACAATTGTAACGTATTTATGAAATTTCATAACGCATTTCCGGTACATGCATTTCCGGGTTTTCCGAGAGTCAACATATTAGTTATAACATAATTTTGAAATTTCATAACTAGTTCGAGTAAATTTAAATATTTAAACTTTTCAATAATCTTTAATTTTTTTGAATCGGGAAAGAACTTTCTAACTCTTGAGTTTAACCGTTGAATGGTTAGAAGTGCGTTTCTTCTTTCCCATAAAGTAAAAGAGTGTGTTTTGAACATAAAACCTAACTTGGAAGCCGTTGAACATTTCACATTTGATATTATTTATTTATTTCTTCTTTAATCCGGTGGATGGTTTGAAACGAGTGGAATCCGTTGAACATTTCACATTTGATATTATTTATTTATTTCTTCTTTAATCCGGTGATGGTTTGAAATGGGTGGTTTTGTGGCCTTAGCACAATCCAGCAAAATGCATGATATATTTCAAGTCTAACGTACTTTCGGCATTTCGTGCATGACATAGACTAATTTAATTTTTTAGAACATCGAAAAAAATATTCATAACCGTTGAATAGTAAAATACATTTTTCTTTTAACACACAAATAGTTTTTACATTTAGAACGTAAC
This sequence comes from Potentilla sterilis, assembly GCA_963682095.1. Taxonomy (NCBI): domain Eukaryota; kingdom Viridiplantae; phylum Streptophyta; class Magnoliopsida; order Rosales; family Rosaceae; genus Potentilla; species Potentilla sterilis. The sequence goes on along the minus strand of OY821755.1, from coordinate 51,365,641 downwards.
TTGGTCGACATCGATCAACATAAATAGCAATTTAGCATTAACATTTCACCTTATATTATACTTATTTTTTTACTTGAGAGGATAACCATCTATAAGTTATAACTAATAAAATACTCAACTTAGAATATACTTACAAAAGTAATCACACTTATATACTACTAAGCTAATAGTCCGTAACAACATTCAATCGTGAATTGTGAAGATACATAAAATCAATCTCATGGACCCATGGAACAACGCACCCAGCTTAATTTAGATGCTGTTTCAACACTTGCAATATACAAGATTCATTGTCATGTACCATATGATAGTTATATGCTAATCTATGTCATTAGCAAAGTTTAACACCTCCGTCTCTAATATCGCCTCTGCTCTTCTCTGCTAGGGTTTCGCTGAAACCTTGCTGCCGAACCAGAGTTTGCGACAAAACTTTCAAAATCGCACCATAGATCTTGATCTATTGAGTTGGAACTACATAGGGATATGTGGAGATGATACAACAAGAGCCTTGAAGGACCTTATTGCAAAAAATCGTCTTTATGTGTGAAACAAAGATTAGCAGCGAGAGGGATTTCTTGAGGCTGAAGCGAGCGCTAGGGTTACCTTGCGAGGAGATGGTTCTTAGAGAAGGAAGATCGGGAGGCTTAGGGCTGCTCTGGTCAGACGATGTAACTCTCCAAATCAATTCTAAATCGGCACATCATATTGATGCAGATGTTGTAAACGCGGCAGGAATGGCTTCATGGCGTTTAACTGGATTCTATGGCTATGCAGAGACGGGTGAGAGGGAGAAATTGTGGTAGCTTCTCCGCGACTTGGCAGACGCGAGCTCAATGTCGTGGCTGGTTATTGGAGACTTTAACGAGATCATGAATAGTAGTGAGAAGATTGATGGAGCACCGAGACCGGAGAGACAGATGCGTGGATTCCGGGATGCGTTAGGCTATGGGGATTTGATTGATCTTGGCTATCAGGGAGTGATGGCGACTTAGGGGACATCTGAAACCCTTTCGCGTCTAGATAGGGTTGTGTGTACTATGACTTGGTTTGATTTGTTTTTCCATGCTAAGCTCTTTCACCTCGCTCCGTATGACAGTGATCACGTTCCCCTACTTTTGAAAGCTAGTACGGCGCCTCTTACTGCTCGTCCAAAGGTACATCGTTTCCAATTTGAGGCATTCTTGTTGCAACATAAAGATTGTAATTCAGTAGTGAAGGAGGCCTGGCAGGAGGAAGTTCACAGCATGGCTATGTTTCAGGTAGTCACGAAATTAAAGAAAGTTCGAATTCGGCTTGATAAATGGCAGAGAGACGCATTTCGGGGACGTCAGGTCAAAATGATGGTAATAAGAAACCGATTGGAAGAGTTGATGGGCAGCCATGTAACTACTGAAGGTTAAGAGGAAAAAGCAGCATTATTCAGCAATTTACAGACCTTACTTCACCAATAAGAAATTTTCTGGCGGCAACGTTAGAAGGTTAGATGGCGAATTTCTGTTTCAAAATTATTACTCGTATTATGGCAAGTCGTTTATCTCCAATAGCAGCGAGAATAATTTTGCCGAACCAATTTGCATTTCTCCCTGGCAGAAATATCTCTGATTGCATCATGTTGACTTCTGAGTGTATTAACTTGCTGGACAGCCCATGCAAGGACGGTAATGTTGCCATTAAGCTGGATGTTGCTAAAGCTTTTGACACTTTACATTGGGGGTTTCTTTGTCAGGTGTTTTCTTGCTTTGGTTTTCATGGAACATTTATTACATGGATTACACGGATTTTGGAATCTGCAAGACTTTCTATTCTCTTTAATGGCTCTCCTATAGGTTTCTTTGGTTGTAGTCGTGGTGTTCGACAAGGGGACCCTCTATCTCCTCTTCTCTTTTGCCTAGCCAAGGAGGTGTTTAGTCGTGGGATTTCTAAGCTTGTTGCTTCCAGGACAATTCGTAATATTTCTTCTCCTCGTGGTTTACCTGCTCCTAGTTATGTTTTGTATGCAGATGACATAATGATTTTTTGTAAAAGTGATAAAGCAAGTCTGAATGATTTGTGGGACTTCATTGAAGAGTACGGTATTAATTCTGGGCAGGGGGTGAGTAGAGGTAAGTCCAACATTTTTCTAGGAAAGTCTGCTTTAGCTCATCGTCCTCTCATTTACTCTTGTTTGAAGATTTGCCCTGCGGAGTTACCGTTCACTTATTTGAGTGTTACCATATTCCAAGGTAGTCGTAGGAAAACTTATTTTTAAGGATTAGCATATAAGGTCAAAGCTCGTTTCTCTCAATGGAGAGGTACTACTCTTTCCATGGCAAGTAGGATTGCTCTAGTTAACTCAGTGATAACTAGCATGCTTTCCCACAGTTTTACAGTCTACGCTTGGCCTTCTTCCACATTGGCGCAATTGAGAAATTGGTCTAGAAATTTCATTTGGACTGGTAATGTTCTTACTCGTGGTTACTCCACAGTTGCATGGAAGAGATATTGTGCTCCGAGGGGTGAAAGTGGGTTGGGTATAAAGCATTTGACAATTATAAACAAGGCTTTCTTGATGTAGAAGTTTTGGGACATTCTTACTACCTCCTCCATGGCGTCGAATTTTTTTCGGGTTCGTTTTGTTAACAGTATGAGCAAACCATGTTCTTACTATAAGAAGTCTTCTATTTGGCCATGTTTCAATCCGCTTATGAATGATATTTTTATGGGGTCCAAGTGGTTAATTGGCACCGGCAAGGAGGTAAGTTTTTGGCTTGACTATTGGTTGGATATTCCAATAATAACGTAGCTACAGTTACTCTCGTCAATTAAGTCCCAGTTGTCCTCTAAAGTTTCAGATTTTATTATTGATGGGTCTTAGTCATTGCCTAGTATTTCATCTGCAATATGGGTAGCAATTAAGCAATAAATTGAGTCAATTGTTCTCCCAAATTCAGTTGGCTTTGAGGATAAGTTGGTGTGGTCCTCTACTAGCGATGGTGCTCTTACTGTTGCTATCGCATATGAGTTGAAGCGGCAGAAATTTTCTTCAGTTAGCTGGGCTAAATTTGTTTGGCACTCAAGTTACCGACCTCGTAACTTTGTCACACTTTAGAAGCTTGTCCACGGTAAACTTTCAATTGATGATTTATTGCAATTTCTTGGCTTTAACTTAGCGTCTTTATGTTCACTCTGTCAGGCAAGCTGTGAGTCTACTTCCCAGTTATTCATTCATTGTTCCTTTGCAAAGAAGATATGAGGAGTTTTACTGAATCTATTTCGGGTATCCCAAAATTTTGGAGACTTGGAAGCTATGTTTCAGTACCCCATCCAACACACATATAGTTCTCAGTTATGAGTTTTATGGTGGGACATGATGGGGGCTGTCATTTATGAAATTTGGTTTGCTCGTAATGCTTTGCGCTTTAGAGAAATATGCATATCAACTTCTTCTATTGCACGGATTGTGATTTGTCAGCTTATTGAGATCAACTCACGTAACAAGTGTACTATGTATAACACTGCAGTGGAACTCTATATACTTTGTTCAATTGGTTTTTCAGCAATCCTCTTGCACCAAGAGTCACAGAAATTCACTGGATTACTCCGATTTTTCATAAGGTGAAAGTGAACACAGATGGAGCAGCTAGGGGTGCCCCGGTCCAGGAAGGTTTTGGAGGAATTTTTAGAAATCATTTGGGTCTCTCTATTGGTTGGTTTGCAGTTTCACTTGACTTAGCCACCGCTTTGGAGGCTGAGCTATATGTAGTTTGATATGCGGTGGATATTGCTTGGAAAAGAGGTTGGCGAAGACTTTGGATTGAATGTGATTTCTCCCTGGAAATTTATTTTTTGTCTTCAACTTCGCGTTCACGGATAGATTGGAAATTAAAAGTCTCTTGGCATAATTGTTGTAATTTATTATCTTTGATGGTGGTTCGTTTCTCTCACATATCCCGTGAAGGTAATCAACCAACAGACAAGGTAGCAAACTACGGTGTGGATAATGCAGGGTTTCATTGGTGGGATATTTGCCCTTCTTTTGCAACGGCTTTGTATGGCAGGAACCTCTCTGATTTTCCAGAGTATAGAGTCAGTTAATGTTTTATTTTCTTTCTCTTTCATCTATGTTGGAAGGATTTTAGTTGAGTTCCCATTTCTTTTTGTACTTCTTTTTAGCTTATTCAATGAATTTTCGTAGGGAGACGTTAATTTAGTCTCTCCTACGCTTACCCAAAAAAAAAAAGAGGGTGATCGTTATACTAGCTATTTTCATCAGCAGGCTAATGTTACGAAACGAAGAAACTCGTTGAAGGGACTATATGATGTAGAAGGTAACTGGCATGACGATGTTCAGGGGATGGAAAAGGTTGTCACAGATTACTTTGGAAAAATATTTGAAGCCTCAGAGATAGATACAGAGGCACTTAATCAAACGTTAGAGGCCATCGTACCATGTGTAACGGATAAGATGAATGGGCAGCTGTGTAGTGATTATTCTAGTGAAGAGATTAAACAAGATGTGTTCCAAATGCTAGGTTGCATGGAATCGGGTGCGGGTACGTGGAAGCGATGCGTTTTTTTGTTTAGAAAAATATTTAGAAGCGGGTACGTTTCGGAAACGTCGAATAAAATAATATATATATATATATATATATATATATATATATATATTAAATAGAAGCTCTGCAATGGTGTGCCATGAGATGTTCGTCCGTAGGATCATTCATGGTGAAGATAAGATCCCTTCCCACTTTTATCTTACTTACCCTTCACTATATATCAACCACCCACTCACACATTTCCCCTCATGCCTACTCTCCTCTGTTCTCTCTTCACTCTCTCCCCGAGTCTCTTTCCTCCTCCTCTCTCTCTTATCAAGTTCAATCCTTTTAAGTTTCTCACTGTTTTCCTTGATCAAGATCCTATCTTTAAGAAAACCCTATACTGGTTCTGGAGTAGTTTTGAGTGTTTTAAGTGTATATGGACGGGAAAGAAGTGAGTGATCATCACCAGTCCCAAATGATCATGATCATGAAGGGTAAGAGGACCAAGCGCCTCAACCACAGTGAACCCACCACCGCCTCCGCCGCTGCCCACCACCCCAAAAACGGAGCTCCAACTCCAAGTCCCCTGCCCCGCCCCTCTCAAACTCAACAAAGACTCCGTCAAAATCAAGAAGCCACATCCCCACCCCCACCCCCACCTCGACCTCCTCCGCCACAACCACTTCAATCTGCCGCCGCAGCAACGCCACCCCCACGTTTTTTACGCGCTTCCAAAATAGGAATCGGTGTTTCCATCGCGCTCCCAAAAGCCTCTTTTCCCGGAATCGCGATTTCGTCCAATTCCATCACGCTTCCATTTTGCTTCTGCTTCGGAAGCGCGAAACGCAGGCGGATTGACGCTTCCGTGCTACGCAGTCCAAATGTATCCGACGAAGGCATCAGGTCCTGATGGAATGCCTCCTCTATTGTTTCAGCATTATTGGGAGTTGATTGGAGATGAAGTAGTGTCAGCAGTTCAGAATTTTCTACATACGGGACAGATTCTGAAGCAGATAAACTATACTCATGTCTGTTTAATTCCCAAAGTTGCGCAACCGGAGAATATGGCGGATCTCCGTCCTATTGCTTTTTATAATGTCAATTACAAGATTTGCTCCAAAGCGTTGGCCAATCGACTGAAGGTAATCCTCCCTGCCATTATTTCACCCTTTCAGAGTGCGTTTGTTTCTGGTAGATTAATTACTGATAAAATATTGGTGGTAAATGAGATTGCACATTTTGTGCATAATAAGCGATCCGGCAAGGGTTATATGGCTTTGAAACTTGATCCGAGTAAGGCCTATGACCGCATGGAGTGGTATTTTTTAGAACGGGTGATGCTTCGCTTTGGATTCAGTACCCAATGGATTCGAATTGTCATGTAATGCATTACTACGGTCCGATATTCTTTTTTTATCAGAGGAAAGGCTCGTGGTTATCTGACACCGGGGCGCGGGTTAAGGCAGGGAGATCCTCTGTCCCCATATTTATTCTTGTTAGGAGCTGAGGGGTTCTCTACCTTGTTGAAACAAAAGATGGAGACAGGTGAGTTTCCTGGTATTACAATTTCTGAGGGAGCTCCACCCGTGAACCATTTATTATATGCTGATGACAGTATGCTTTATGCGGAAGCCTCTTTATCTACTACTTTTGTAGTGAATGACATACTTGATGTTTACAGCAGAGCTTCTGGTCAACGTATGAATCTTGATAAGAGTTCCATGGTATTCAGTGAAAGTGTGGATATGGAGAGGAGTTGTTTATCTCGGATTTGCTGAGAGTGCAGATAGTAGATTCACATGAGAAATATCTGGGACTTCCGACTTATGTGGGAAGGTAAAAATCAGCCATGTTTCAGTACATTAAGGAACGATTGGAGACTAGATTAGCTGCATGGCAAGGTAAATTACTCAGTGGTGCTGGAAAAAATATTCTGATCAGTGTGGTGGCACAAGCTCTTCCAAGTTATGCGATGAGTGTATTCCGACTTACAAAAAAAATCTGTGATGATTTGGAGCAGTTATGTGCAAGATTCTGGTGGGGCAGTACGTAGGATAAGAAAAAGATACATTGGAAGAGATGGAATGTTCTCTGTAATCCGAAAGAAACGGGTGGTTTGAGATTTCGTAGTTTATCCAATTTTAATCTGGCAATGCTGTCAAAGAAAACTTAGAGGGTACTTTTTAATCCTTCTTCTTTGATTGTATCTATTTATAAGGCAAAGTACTATCCAGATTGCTCTTTTTGGGAAGCTCCAGAGTCTACCACTCTATCCTTTTCCTGGCGAAGTATTTTCGGTGCTAGAGGGTTACTTAAAGAAAATATTTACTGGCAAGTTGGAGATGGTGTGCTGATACAGACATTTGTTGATAACTGGATTCCATGATCAGTGTTGGGACGTCCTGATATGGTGATTCCTACCACAGAGCCTATTTCCAGAGTCTGTGACCTGCTTAGTGGGAATGGTGAGTGGAATATTGCCAAGGTAAAGCGGTGTTTCTCATAGTCAGATGCGGATTTGATACTGGCTATTCCACTTAGCATCATACCAGAACGGGATCGTCTATGTTGGAAGCTAGCCTCTGATGGAAAGTTCTTTGTACAATCAGCTTACCGATATGTTTTTCTTCATTCCACTAGTTATCATCCTATTTTGTCAACCATTGGTAACACTTTTTGGAAAAAACTATGGAGCACTAATATTCCAAATAAGGCAAAGGTACATGGTTGGCGGGTGTGTCTTGATATTTTACCATCTCTGGGGAGTTTAACATCAAAGAGAGTGGTAGTGGAAGGTACCTATTGTGTGTTATGTGGAGCTTTTGGGGAATCAACTTTACATTTGAGTCGAGATTGTGTGTTCTTTAAAGCAGTTATTCGGTCCCACTCTGTTCTCAGAGATGTTTGTTACCAGTGGACTAATCTACACGCAACCTTTTTGGAGTGGCTTGGTCAATGTGCTAATGAGCTTAGTTTACTACAGTTTGGGGAACTTATTTTTGTCCTTTGGTCAGTGTGGAAGAAAAGCAATGAAAGAGTGTTGAATCAGAAATCCATGGAAGCTTTGGATGTTTATGCACAGCTCTCTGCTCATCTGAATGATTTAAGAAGTCATAATTTGGTAGTTCCTAAGCAGAGTTTGGGAAGAGGTCCAGTGTCATGGAAAGCTTCATACTTGGGGATCTGTAAAATTAATGTTGACAGTGCATATTATCCTCTCAGTCGTAAGGGTGGTTGGGGTTTCATTATTCGCGATCATTCAGGGAAGATGCTGGCAGGAGGTGCGGGATCTGCATCGGGCCTGGTGTCGGCAGAACATGCCGAATTGGTTGCATGTAGCAAGGCAGTTGAGTTTGCAAGTGATCATGGGTTTGATCCAGCAATATTGGAGACTGATGCTTCGGAAGTGAAGCGCCAACTAGATGTATTGACTCCTAATACATCGAGATTGGGAAGGCTATATGATAATTTAAAAATACAGATGCAGAACCAGGGTCATTGGATGGTGTCTCATACCCGTCGTCAGGGTAATGGGGCTGCGCATTGCTTAGTAGCATATGCTTGTTCTTTGGACAGGGATGAGTTTTATTTTTCTATGCCTTCTTTTCTTGAAACTGCTATTATCGCAGAATATTGTACTGTTTGATTTTGGTTCCCTTTAATAAATTTTTATCAACTAATTCAAAAAAAAAAACATTCAATCGAAAAAAATAGTACGTACCCTTTCATCTTGTTTGATGCAATAAGAAAATAAAAACTAACGAGTTGAAAGAAATATTTGATCCGTTGTATATGGAAGACAACATTCAATCGAACAAAAATAGTACATAACATTTCAACTTGGTTGATGTAACAATAAGAAAATAGAAACTAGCTAGTTCAAAATAATGTTCTATCGGCCGTTGTATATGAAAGAAGATTTAAGTGGGATTGTGAACCCTACCAGAAAAAAAGCTTTTCCCGACGAAATAAAAAAAACGGCCGACGACTAAAAATTTTCGTCGGTAATTCCATAGAATAGCCGACGATTTTATTTTTCGTCGGTAGAAAAACAAAATCGTCGGCCATAGTTTGGGAATAGCCGCCGATCCTTTTTTTTCGTTGGTATAAACAAAAATCGTCGGCTATATTCAGATTTCAGTCGACGATTTAGATTTTCGTCGGCCTTTCTCTGAAACATTAGCCCACGAAAACTTTTGAAATTTTGGCCGACGAAATTGTCATTTTCGTCGGCTATAAGTCTATATATTTTCAGATCTAGACAGCAGCTACTCATTTAAAAAAAAAACGAAAAAAAATGGGAGAAAGAGTGAAAAATCTGGGGGTATTGTTGAAATTCGTCCTCTCTTACATTGTGGAGCTATATATAGGTACGTATATGTGTATATATGTTCATTTTGAGTTTTAGTTAAGTTGATTTTGAGTTTTAGTGATTTTGATTTAGTAAGTAATTTTTTGTTTTGTTGTTGTTTTAGTGTTAGAATGTATGTATATATGTTGATTTTGAGTTGTAGTTGAGTTGATTTTGTTGACAGTAGCCGCAGAGGGGCTACAGCAGGCCCACAGACCAGCAACTAGTGAACCAGGACCCGGCCCGAAGCCCAGGACCGAACCACCAGCACCCGGCCTCGGGGTCCAGCAGGTTATCCAGCCACCAGGGACCCTGGGACCGGGGGCGCCTGCCTGCCAAAGAGGGCACCAGAATGTACAAACAGAAGGGAACCCGTCCCACATCGAAGGGTGAGGCCAGCCCTCACCCCCAACCACATATATAAGGGCCCCGCCTACCCTCATTAATAGGTAACTGATCTCTCTCACCGCTTACATACGTGCTCAAGTTATATATTCCAACTATACTGACTTAGGCATCGGAGAGGAGAAGACCGGCCCGCCCGGTATTCCCCTTAGTAAGCAGGTTTGCAGGAGACCAAGTTGGATTCATCTGTATCTACCAGGCCCCACGGTTTGAGCAGAAACAATTGGCGCCGTCTGTGGGAAATCTGAACAAAAAGCCGTGTAAGCAACACCAATGGCAGAGGGTAAGGAAGTGAGTCAAGAGAGAGGTACCACCGAGGAGGGACGTGTTGCAGTAGTGCAAACGCTCACCTCCACCCCGGTCGTCACGCGGGAGCCGCGCGGCGACCAGGGCAACGGTCAGGAAGGAGGCTGTGGTAGGCCGTCCGGCATGTCGGGACCGGGACACCACGACAGCACGCGCGGGAAGGGCCCGGCAGAGGAAGACAGTCCAGTGCTCCGGGGCTTCTCCTTAACATTCTCGGACTATCCGAGCAACCGATCTGAGAGCCCTGACAGCGACCGGGATCCTACGTACAGCCCCGACCAGAGCAGTATGGCAGGAGAGATACGAGCAATGACCGCAGAGGTCAGTCGTCTAAGAGAGGATGGCGACAGGGACAGAGCCAAATCCAACGCCCGGTACGAAGAAATGGAAGCGGTGAATTCTGCCTTGGTAGCCGCCCTAGAGAGAGGACAACAACGTAATGATGCTATGGTCAAGGCGCAAGCGGCATCCTCGCCAGTCCAACCTCAACAGTTTGAGGCAGGGCAATCATCGGGCGGTCGGCCCAGTGATCCCGTGCGGAAGAAGTCACCGGTCGGTGCAGGCCCGCCGAAGAGCACGCCAACCTCCCGCCAGCTCCACACTTCGTCTGTGGATGAATTTGAGACTCCGACTGCACGGGCATTGCAGATGTTAGCCGACACTATGTCGAACTTGAAGGCCCAAATAGAGGCCAACGAGAGAAGAGCCGCGCGGCCGATGGAGGGCGCTCGGTTTAATGAGCGTATGGGCCCTTTCTCGCACCGGGTTATAGAGTCGGGGAGGTCTGGCAACCAGAAGTCCCTCAAGCTCACCTATTCAGGGTCCGGCTGCCCGTATCAGCACCTGGACAGTTTTCGGTCCCAGACCTGTGCCAAAGGCTACTCTGATGCAGTATGCTGCAACATCTTCCAGGAAACTCTGTCTGGAGAGGCGCTCAGTTGGTTCTACGAGCTTCCGGCGAACTCAATCGAGGCATTCGAGCAGTTAGCCGACCGGTTCGTAGGCCGCTTCATCCTCCGGGTCGAGGGAGCCCGGACGTCGACCATCCTCTTCAACTGTATGCAGGCACCCGGAGAGGAGCTGAGGACCTTTGTCAACCGTTGGCAGACAGCTACGGCCGGAGTCCAGAACCTAGATAAAGGCATCGCCGAGATGGCGTTCAAGCAAGGGCTCCGGCCAGGGAAGTTCTCATACGCCGTCCGAGTAGAACTCCCGCAGGGGTATGATGAGTTGATGGCAATGGCCATCCGGCATGCTCAGGCCGATCACGAGACATACGGGCACCACATGCTGAAGAGGAAGCGGGATGAGCAGCAGGAGGACCATCCCCGGGAGGAGAACCCCCCGCCCAGTCAAGAGGACAAGCCCAGTCAGCGGACCGAGAACCGCGCCGCCCTGCCGAACCGGCCCAACAGAAACTAGCCGCAAAGGCAGCAGAGGCCTTATCCTGACAAGCCCCAGAGTGAGCACAAACCGGCACCGTACCGCTAAGAACGCCCCCTGGCGATCAGGCCGGCACCACCGGCCGGACAAGAAGTCTTCACCACTCTCACCACTCCTTACGAGGACATTCTGCTTGAGAACGGGAGTATCATTCCCCCACCACCCAAGAGAAAGTACCCGAAGGGGAAACTTACAACGGCGCAAACGGGCAAGTACTGCTCCTACCATGATGAGGCTACTCATCGAACGAGCCAGTGTTGTGCTCTCAAGACAGCGGTGCAGGGCTTGATTAATAACGGCCAGCTCCAGCAGTATGTAGGGTAAAGGAGAGCGGATCCCGACCAGGAGCATGACCTGGCCTGGTAAACCCGCTAAGTCTCCGAGCGGTTAGTTTAGCATATCACCGGTTCAACCGTTGTAAAAATCACATATATATGCAGACTACTTTTGAGAACAATTCTACCGGCCTTGCAAAATTCAAGTATATTCATAATCAAACAAGTATACAAGCAGTAACCGTTCCGGAAACATTACAAGGAGAAGAGCGAGAAAAATTCTAAGGAGCCGCGCCTCCACCCTCAGCGGGCAACCCGCTAGCCTCTCCTGCGGTAGCCTCGTCGTCGACCTCAGCTCCGGCCCCGGCTCTGGCTCGGGGAGACTTGGTACCGTTGGTAAAAGAATCCAAGTCCGAGCGAGTCACTTCTGTATCTTCCGGCAGATCTTCCCCCGGCTGCCCTTCCTCCGACTGTTCATGGATATCTCCTTCGGCACCAGTCGGCATCTGGGAAGTGTCCAGCCACCCCTTCTCTGCCCATTCCTCATACGCATCTGAGATGCCCGGTGCCCTGGCCTTCTCCAGGAACTCCAGGAACCGCTCGCTCTGTTCATACTTGAGAACGAACCGCTCATAGAGTTCTGGGTCCTCCTCCCCGGTAGCAGCAGCGGCATCCGCACGCAGAGCAGTGACTCCCAGCTGGAGCTCATCCACCTTGGCTTCCAGCGCGGCCCTCTCGGCTTCGGCCTGCTCCTTCTCCCTCTCCAGGGTTCGGATCTGCTCCTCCTGAATTTTGGCCCTCTCCTCCTGCTTCTTGGCCCTCTCCTCTGATCTGGCCCTCTCCCGATCCGAGCGGGACTTCTCCACCTCCAGGCGTTGCCGGGACTCTGTTAAAGCAGCTATCTGCCTCTTCAGCTCCGGCAGCTCCTCGCTCTGGTCCGGTTGGTACAGGCTGTACAGCAACTGCACAACAACGACAGTTAGTCAAGCAGTAAGAAAGCAAGCTACAAGCAGTGTAGTAGCGTCAGTTAGTGCTTACCCGGAGGACGGATTCCTTGCATTTTGGGCGGTTCCCGCCCGCCAGAGCTCCAGCAACTCCAGGCCTGTCCAGGCCAAGGCTAGCCAGGTCCGCTGCCACCCGCGGGGCTACTCTGCCGAGCGGTGGCATCCTTCTCCCCAGCGGAGCCAGCCGCACCGCTGGTTATCTTGAGCCGTTTGGCCCAGCTCTCCCGGGACGAACCGCCGGTAAGCGTCACCAGCGTGGAGGGAGGAATGTCGGCGCCCCTCCGCTTCTCTCCCCGGCCGTCTGGAGAAGAAGAAGAAGATAGTGCGCCTACCCGGGAGACCCGGGTCACGAGCGCAGCTGCCACCGATCGGCTGGGGATCCGGTTCACACCACCAGGAATCCTCACTGGCCCCCCAGTAGATTTGCCCTTACCGGGCACCGCCTTGGGCGCAGCGGAATGGCACTTCACACGCCTCAGGATGTAGGCGCCATCATCAACGTCCATGGCCCTCGGCTCGGGATGAACCGTTACCCGACCGGATTCCTCGTCCACCGAGGTCCGTGAGACAGCCTCGCCTTTCTCCTTCAGCTTGTTAAGGAGGTCTTCACCGTCCATGGAGAGAGTGGTTTCGGGCTTCGTGACCGCCCGAGAAGACGCACCTGCAGGACAAGTCAACAGTTAGTATTTTTAAACAGAACTAGCACAAGTATCACCGCTACGGCTTGCTACCCACCGGGATCCCGCCCGAGACCACAGTATTCCAGCACTTCTCGCTGGATGAAGTTGTGGGAACTCCGTTCCAGCTCGTCCCAGCATCCGAGCATAGTTAAGATCCTCTCTTGCTCCAGCTCAGATAGCTCAAACGACTGGTCGCCAATAGGCTGAAAGGCGCCAGGAACCCAGCACATCTTCCTATTCATCTGCTACTTCCCCCGCCATCACCACCTTCTTTCTCCAGCTGTTATCTACCCAGGAAGGCATATTGGTGATGATCGATCGGCCTGCCCGGGCATTAAAGGACAGGCAACCCCGGGACCCCTGCTTCCTCGAATAGGACAACCTATACAAGGCCCGGAATTCGTTTGCCGTTGGCATATTCATTCCGGACAACCCATATAGGCATCCGAGGCTCAGTAGTCGCCTCCACTGGAGCCCAGGAAGCTGTGCGGGCGACACTTGCAGCGCGCTCAGCATATACTGCACGTAATCTGGCAGCGGGAGCGAGAGTCCATGCCGGAACTGATCCTGATGCACGGCAACCCAACCTGCCTCTGGGTTGCAGGCTGACTCTTCAGGATTCAGTGGTCGCAGCAAGACTTCATCCGGGATACTCCACGTTTCCCGAAACGCTGCAATCTCTCCAGGGGTCATGCTACCCTCCGGTTCATCACACACCACGGCACCTTTCCCTCTACCGATGGTGTGGCTCCTGGGCGGAGCACCGGCAAACCGCACACCGCGCGGTATATCGGTCTCCGGGGATTCAGACCCAGAAGAAGCAGACGAAGACGAAGCCCCGCTTCGGGAGCGATCAGCGGCTTCAGTCTCCGGGGATTCCGAACCGAGCCAGTCTTCCAGCCTCTCCGCATCGTCCACAACAGGACCCCTGGCAGCCGATTCGGAAGCCCCGTCAGAACTTGAGGAAGACATCTTAACCTAGGGGAAGAAACAAAACCCTAGCGCTCGTCAGCAACAGGCTACAACAAGCGTCTTCTACGGCCTCTCCCCAAGTTTGCCGCAGAGCAACTCAGTCAGTGACAGAGATCCCCCCCCCCCCCCCCCCCCCGGCGCAAAACAACAAAAGCAAATAACAAGAGCAACACCGGGGCAAAGAAATCAAGAACTTACTGATTAATATGCTCAACCGAGGAAGGTCTGCCCTGCAAAAGCAGCGAGCAATGGTAGGGAGAAAGTAAGGAGCGCTTGAGAAAACGGATCTCGTAGGGCAAGGAGCTCAGAGCTTTCGCCGGACCTCTCTCTTTCTTAGTCTCTCTGGAGCAAGAAGCAAAAGTAGAAAGAAGAGCAGAAGACGCCTATTTATAGAGGGGACCGGTGCCCTAGGCGTTTGAAATCCCCTCAAAACACGCAATCAGAGCAACTCAAACGCCTACGAATCCAGGCCCTCCATCTCAAAACCGCTCCCTGCTGGCACGTGTCCCAGCATTGGAAACTGCCCATGCCATCATAACTGACAGGACTGATGGACTTCCTCCTTAAATGCATGTCAGCCACTTGTCTCGCACGCTGGCGACAGGGTAGTTAGGAGCGGGAACCGAGGCGTCAGGCCGCCCCTCCACTTCCCTAGGCTCCACGACTGCATCCTACTGCGGGCCTCGTCTCGATTTGGCAGGACGCCCGATAGAGGTCCACCCAGCGCCAAGTCTTGAAGACCTCCCACCGGTTATGATTTTTCAACCGGTGCCAGAGCATCGACCCGGGTATGAGCCATCCGCCCGGCACCATGGTAGTTCACAGTTAGGTATCATTCAACCGGCTGCATGGCTTCTTCGCTGCAAGTCTTGAAGACCTCCCACCGGTTATGATTTTTCAACCGGTGCCAGAGCATCGACCCGGGTATGAGCCATCCGCCCGGCACCATGGCAGTTCACGGTTAGGTATCATTCAACCGGCTGCATGGCTTCTTCGCTGCAAGTCTCGTTATGGCATCTCACTGGGGGACCCGTCTCGATATGGCAGGACGCCCGGTCGAGGTCCACCCAGCCGCATTTCACTGGGGGACCCGTCTCGATATGGCAGGACGCCCGGTCGAGGTCCACCCAGCCGCATCTCACTTGGGGGACTCGTCTCGATATGGCAGGACGCCCGGTCGAGATCCACCCACCGGTTACGTAACATTCAACCGGCTCGAGACCATCTCCCCGGTTATGATTTTTCAACCGGCTCGAGAGCATTTTCCGGGAACGCGATCCACCCGGCCCCATGGCATTTCACTGGGGGACTCGTCTCGATATGGCAGGACGCCCGGTCGAGTCCCGCCCGGTTCCATGGCATGACCCCGGTTATGAGAACATTCGATCGGCATGGGCTTTATACACCCGGGTGAGTTTACATCTAACCCATGTACTCTTGTCCAGCAGGATAAAAACCCTGCATCGCACCAGCTGCGGCAAACGGGGGCTGCACGGCGAGCTTTGTCACCTCAACGCCACCTCCCCCCCCTACCTCAACGCTACATAAGCTGAGAAGAACTAGCAAGTGTTCACCGGTGCTTTAAACAGCCCGCAACACCGGGGTAATCTCCCTGCAGCCTAGCAATATGGACTCGTCTCGATATGGCAGAACGCCCGGTCGAGGTCCTTTACTCCACCTCGTCTCGTTACGGCAGAACGCCCGGTCGAGGTCCAGTACTTAAGTTCACCTGAGACTCGTCTCGATATGGCAGAACGCCCGGTCGAGGTCCCATGAACTCCGCTCCGTACCGATATGGCAGCACGCCCGGTAGTGGCCCAGTGAACTCCGCTCCGTACCGATATGGCAGAACGCCCGGTAGTGGCCCAGTGAACTCCGCTCCGTACCGATATGGGAGAACGCCCGGTAGTGGCCCAGTGAACTCCGCTCTGTACCGATCTGGCAGAGTGCCCGGTCGGTCTCTCATGCACCATCTATTGCATGGCGGATTTCAACGCTCCATTATCATTCCATGCACACATATTTTGCATGGCATCATCATCTCATTCCATGCTCATAACACCACAACACTTGAGCACAGTACTACTTATATGGCAAACATACTTATAAACTGTTGCTTACTATCGGTAAACAGGCACTCACCCAGGTCACGCCCAATCTTCAACGCGGACTTGGGGGACTGGGCACCTTTGGGTTGGTAACCCTGCGGGTCTGCGGGACAAGAGCAAGACATACTTTAAGTCCCCATTCAAGATTGCACTTGACCGGGAACTTGGGGGACTTGTTGACAGTAGCCGCAGAGGGGCTACAGCAGGCCCACAGACCCGCAGTTAGTGAACCAGGGCCCGGCCCGAAGCCCAGGACCGAACCACCAACACCCGGCCTCGGGGTCCAGCAGGTTATCCAGCCACCAGGGACCCTGGGACCGGGGGCGCCTGCCTGCCAAAGAGGGCACCAGAATGTACAAACAGAAGGGAACCCGTCCCACATCGAAGGGTGAGGCCAGCCCTCACCCCCAACCACCTATATAAGGGCCCCGCCTACCCTCATTAATAGGTAACTGATCTCTCTCACCGCTTACATACGTGCTCAAGTTATATATTCCAACTATACTGACTTAGGCATCGGAGAGGAGAAGACCGGCCCGCCCGGTATTCCCCTTAGTAAGCAGGTTTGCAGGAGACCAAGTTGGATTCATCTGTATCTACCAGGCCCCAGAGTTTGAGCAGAAACAGATTTTAAGCTAGAGTTTAATTATGTGTTTTAATTTGATGTTATTTTAATTAGTATTAAAATATATATATATATATATATATATATATATATATATATATATGTGTGTGTGTGTGTGTGTGTGTGTGTGGAGTTTAATATTATATATATATATATATATATATGAGTTGATCTTGATAATAGTATATATTGTAATGTAATTAATTATTAAGGATATATATATATATATATATATATATATATATATGTATGTATGTGTTAATTAATTTCTTATTAATTAAAGTTATGTTGTAGAATAATCGGAATTGGTCTACTCATTTCATTGATAATCCCCTTTATATAGGGTGACTGGGTGAGTATTACAACGGTAATAGTAAATACATTAATGACAATAATGACTACCTAATTACCTCTCGTCAGTTACATTGACGAAGGCACATAATGTGTTTTTCCTTTAACACTCCCCCTTGTGCCGAGTCAGAGGTAAAATGGTGCATGTGGTGTTGTCGCATTAAAAAACTTTGCCAAGTAACAAAAACCCAATGGGAGAAAATAAAACTTTGATCGAAGGAGAAAGAGAGCACAACGCACCTATTACATTTGGAAACAACATGTATGTGCTAGACTCCCCCTAATGTCTGCACCTCCCCCTGATTTTTACATTAATCATGGGATTCTCCCTGATTCTTTCATTTGATCAAGGGAGCTTTAGTAACATTAGCATAGTTATGCATTTTCACATGTTTTTCCAAATATGACTTTGAGCAATGATTTAGTAACTAAATCTTGTCAAATCGTTCTCAGATCCAACTTGATTTACTTTGATCTTGAGGATATGGTTGTTCATGTACCAAACGCATAGGTTTATATTAAACATCAAGTTCACTCGTGGTATGAGCTTCATATAACAAAATAGTCATAATTTCGTCTAGAGTATGGGTGAACCATTAAGAGATTTGAAATTGATCTGTAATAACAGATTTTCTTATCTCACCTTTAATGCGTTTTTCTGTACGCATAGTTAGTTATTACGTAGATAATTTCTTTATCATGTCACATTGTATGTAGAGATTGAATAAGCCCAAATCTTTTATATCTTTAAGTATTTGAAAGAACCATTTGCGTTGCGTGGGCGCAGAGCTACACATAGCTTTACAAATTTTCATCGAATGAGAGGTCGAGTCTTACTTATTATGTTTAAGTACAATCATGCGTCATTGCACTTGTATAGGAATTTCATTTCCCAACACTTTTTCGTCATCTTCCTTTAGATGAAAAACGGATCTATTGTTAGAGTAAAGACTTCGACTGATCATGAGAGTATATGTAGGCCTCACTTTATTCTTTAGAGTGCCTAAGCCGATTGATGTATGGTCACCATCATTACAGTCCTTGAGTTTCATTTCAAGACTGTGTATTCCCAAGATCTTTTCATTCTTAACTTAGGATTTACAATACATAGAGTATCTCTTAATTCATTGAGAGTCTGTGTATATCCATAATGAGCACGCAAGGGCATAATTCACCAATCTCTTCCCAATCAAGTAGTCACTTTAGTGAACGTTTCAATTTCTTTTGCAAACGCACTTATGTGATCTAGTGCAACTTGATTTGGGTGGATGAAGTCCGTTTAGGATCCTCATGTATATCTCTTAATTTAGATCCCCATAGAGATATATGTATTGACCACTTTCATAAGCTCCATGTTCAATTTTTCGGAAACTACCAAACTGACAAGGTAGTGGAGTGCAATGACATCCATTACGAGAAATTGTCTCCTCGTCGTCCATTACGAGAGAATATCTCCTCGTAGTCGATTCCAGTGCGTTTTTGAGAAACGTTGCGCCATAAGGTGAGTCTGCATACTCTTATTCTCATTACGCATTCTAACAAAGATATATTTGATAGGGTTTATATTTACGGTGTCGGCGTCACCTGCCCAAATACCTATCTCTTTGTTTATACTGGATCGCTTCTTTCCATTAGACCAGTTTACTAAGTTGACATTTTTCAACGAAGTATGGTTCGATAGTAGACTCATTATTCCACGTCCTCATGTACACTAGTGTAATGTGTTTGTAGAGATCTCTTTACTTTAAGGATTGGTTCTAACATTTGAGGCGTCCCCCAATGATAACCACAATCCATAAATATTCTCATGAGACGGATTTGAGTATCACTGATCAATAGATCAGGTTGTGCCAAACTTGTTTTCTTCCTTTACACAAGTATGTATCGAACCTAAGGTGGCCTCCCCCTATTCCTTGGAGAGCCACGGCCTGTGACACCATTTATGCCACTTATGGCGTCACCATGCCACCATCCATGGTGGCAGTGCAATACCCAATTCCTCTTGGGTGGTACCAAGTCTTTTTGATAAAACACAATCCTTACAGGTATATTGTGCAGCAGGTTTATGTGATCTCGTCACTTTAATGTATAAGATATCTACACACCTTACTTCGTGTGATTTTTGGGGATCGAGATGAGACACAGTGGGGACAAACCACGAAAATTCATGTCGTTCTACTTGAACATGCTTGTTCTTATCTCCCCCTAACGACGGGAAGACTGTCTCATCCAAGTGACACACCACAAATCTAGCGGTGAGCAGATCGTCTGTCAAGGTTTCGACATAGCGGACTATAGCTGGAAGTTCATATCCAGCATAAATATTTATTCATCTCAAGTAACCTATCATTTTGCACTGTGGCGGCGCAATTTTGGCACATAAAACATTTAATGGAGCTCAAGGATTGTAGATCCGTGTCAATCCAAAAGAGCTCAAGGATTACAAGTTCGTTTGAAATTCTTTAAAATCCTCACATATAGTCACTAGCTATGGTGTAAATTGGTTCAATGATGATGGTCATAGATGAAAAAGTAACGCTGCATGCAAAAATTGCATAACCCAAAACGGAAGTATTGGTGTGCTTTACCAATATTAAGACTATTACTGTAGTCGTTTTCCGTGAGTAGGGCTGGGCATGGGCCGGGACGGGCCGGGATTTGCCTAATCCCGGTCCCATCCCGCGAGAATTTAAACGGGACGGGACCGGGACGGGATTAGGCTTTTTAAAAATAGATCCCGCAAGCCCGGGATCCCGTACGGGACCGGGACAGGACCGGGACTAAAACGGGATCCCTGTTCATCAATTTGTTCAATTGTTCATAAATAAAACTAAACTCTTGCAATTCAAAAGCAAATGTCCACAACATAACAAATCACATATTGAATTACATAGAAAATCTCATACTAAACAACATAGCAAAATTAATGTCCAAATAACATAACAATTAACAAGTTAATGTCCAGGTAACGTAACATAACAATTGCCTAGACCATAGACAAGGTTGCTTCAACATAGCATCCTGAAGACCTGAACAATCAGCAATTATACCAGGCTACTGCTCTGCTGCCCCTGCTGCCATGCTGCTCTGCTGCCCCTGCTGCCCCAAATAGGCATATCAACAAAAACACACCAAATAAACATCTCTATTTCATTCTCCAAGTAAATTTATACTTGCTCATTCTCCATTTTAAGAAAGTATGAACCCTGCATGTGAACTACAGGAAGACATAGTAGGAGAATATCGAAACAAGTATGATAATGGTAGGAATTTGATGTCAGTTTGGTGAATGTGATGTTTAAGATGGAGGACATAAAGGTACTGATAATGATGATGAGTGCATTATGATATCAAAAGCAGGGGAAACATATCAAAGATAAATCAGCAACAATTTGATTTGTCCATAAGACTGATGTGCTAATTCAACAATATTACCCGGAGCTTTTTCTACTGCTCTTATGCAATTGATATTGTAACGAGTCTAGGTCACTTTGCATTATAGAAATGCCTAACAAAAGAAACTTCATGACAACATTCTATTGACAGTTCTAAATGTAGTCAAGACAAGTAACCTAGATCCAATTCTTCAGTCAGAGCTAACCAAGACAATAGAGCAAGGACAAAAAGCAAATAGCAGGAAATATTTTGAAGCAGTTGTATTCAATTAGGTACTTGGAGGAAACATGTCAAATCCAGTAACAAAAACATTTAATCTGTAAAAGCTGGGGAGGAATAAGAACAAAAGGCAAAAGACCTTAATTTGGCCCTTGGCTTGAGAAGGTGGTGTGACTGGTGTCGTTTGAATCTTCTGAAGGTTCTTGATTTCGCCGAGCAACAAGCTTCTTCCCTCTAGCCATTCCTTGCAACAATCAATCTAATCAGTCTATTCACTTCATCTCTGAACTCCGGCCGAATTGGGGCTATCAACCTATTTGGGGCATCGGGCAAGCGCCAACGGGGAGAGGAGCAAGACGGGCTCGGAGACGGGAGCGGAGACGACGATGGCTTGAGGTGCGATTTGGGGCTTCGGGCGAGCGCCGATCGGGAGAGGAACAGGGATCGACGTGATGGACTGCCGAACTGGTCGAGCCGTCGAGGAGAGTCAAGAGACGACGATGGAGACGATGATGGAGACGACGTGATGGATTGCCGGACTGGTCAAGCCTCCGAGGAGAGTCAAGAGACGAAGTGAAGGTCTGAGGGAGTGAAGGTCTGACTGTCTGAGACTCTGAGGGAACTGAGGGAAGTGAATAACTGAGATACAGAGAGTAGAGATATCAGGGCCGAGGGAATTAAGGATTAATCTAACGGTCCAATGTTTTTTGGTTTTTTATTCAACGGTTGAGATTAAGTAAATATATATATATATATATATATATATATATATAATTAGTTATTTATTTATTTCTGCGGGACAGGACGGGACGGGACGGGATTTATTTAGGTAATCCCGGTCCCGTCCCGTTGATTTTGAACGGGATCGGGACGGGACGGGATTAGCATTTTTCAAATTTCAATCCCGTCCCGTCCCGTCCCATTTAGGAACGGGATCGGGACGGGATCGGGATTACGGGACCAAATGCCCAGCCCTATCCGTGAGACCAATTGGGTTTTTATATAGGAATATGATGTTCATTACAAATCCCATATAATAAGCCATAAAACCATCACACCTACGGAAATTAACCCGGCCTAAGTGCTTTGAATTTCTAGCATAAGCAACATAAATTTTAATTGTGGATGGTGTCATGACACGTGACCAGCGTGTCGACACAACAACCAACACCATAAAATATCTAAGGTGTTCGCAAGTTGGTTGAATCAATCCACTGAATCCTCTTTGAATTCAATATAAGAATATAATGAGAATACATGTGTCCTTTGCATATGATGGTGTCAATCATAAATTTTACGAGTTGGCTTTGAATGATATACTTTTATTCAAAAAATCACGATGGATGTCAGAAGCATAATAGGATATAAGTGCATATACTTTTGCATCAAATATATTATCATATCACCTTAGGGGAATGGTGGAATTTAAGGATTGAACACACGTCTTCAACCCTATATGGATTGTCTCGAAACAATATTTGAGGATAAAATATTTTTTGATCGTCCTCAGTTTCGTGTGTGAACCATATTCTTCTGGTGTTTGCTTCTATTCATCCAAAATATGGGTGTCCATAGAAATTTCTTTAATGTTCGGATCACCAGATCAAAGCCAATGTATGTCATATTTCCAAAAAATATCATTTTCTTTTGACTTTGGGTTCAATTAACGGTTACATATAACCCACTAAGTTGACATATAAACTTCTCTAATACTGGTTTACATTCGCAGTCATTAGAGGTAATGCAAAGGAGCTCAGATGAAATTCTCATCTATGTCTTATTACATGAACATCGTGGCAGAAATTTCTTTAAAATGTGGAACAAATTCAACTTTCTTTTATCACATAAATTGTCAATTTGACATATGCTCAATATATACATCGAAACGTAACTCAAGTTCTTTAGAGTAAATCGATGGGGATTGTAATAAAAAGGTATTGTAATCCCAGTTAGGCAAGTGCATTATGAATCCCAAAGGAACAGATATTTAGATCCTTCTCACTTTCATTATAGTACTACAGTTCTTCAGTACTATTGTGCTATTTTTGTGATATATTAGTACTATTGTCCTTAAGTACTATTATTTTAGGGAGTACATTGTGCATTTCTTTGCACACAGTTCTTTTCATGCCTATATTATGATGTGTTGCTTTACTTTATGCAATACTTTATAAATGTAGATGCAGAAAATTGAATCATGTATATCATGAAAAAAAATTTTGAATAATCTCAATTCATTGAGAGAAAATTTAAAAGTTAACATGCCAACGATGACATTCAGTCTTGTCCAATTAGAGATAGAAACTTTAAGACTAAAAGTCTAATTTAGGCGTAATAGCCTTTATAAGGATATCTTGTAAATTTAAAAGTAAACTAATCAAAGTCTATCTTGGATTGAGCCAGATCTTTTTTTCTCTTTTAATAGCTGCAATGATGAGTCGTTTCATTGACATCTTCTTCCCATTTTGTATGTTTTTAGTTGTAAAATCATTTTCAATGTTCTTGTTGGATATTGAAGATACTTTTCTAAAAAAAAAAATCCGCGTACTCAGATGATTCTTCATACTTATTGAAAGTCGTAGCTAATTCTTTGCTAGCTTATAATGTACGTATCAATAGTTCATTGAATTACAACAATGGCAGAGTGCTTCACTGCACATGACATGTCCCCTATGTCATCTTTTAAATGTTACATTGTTTCCACTTACTTTTGGATTATTATATGAATTTTACGTCCATGGTAATTACCCTTTGTTTTAGGGTCGTTGCATTACTTTGCCCAATTTGTTCAAGAATATATATATATATATATATATATATATATATATATATTTTTCTAAGACCTTACATTGTCATTGCCTTTTGATTTAGGGTTGTTGCATTACTTTGCATAATGTGTTCCAGGAAATTTCTTTTTTCTCATACCTTACATTGTCATTGCCCTTTGGTTTAAGGTTGTTGCATTACTTTGCATAATTTGTTCCAGGGAATTTCTTTGCTATTTACATAAAGCAGTTTGCATAAATATACCAAGCTCAAGCCTTAGTTGGCTCAGTAGGGGAATTTGGCACTCAAGTTCTTCAGAGTCCAATGTGTCAAAAACAAAATGTGATGATTAAACCATCTGTAAAATATTGGAAGAATAAAATGTATTAATTTCACGGTTTAAATGACATTCACGACAACTAATATAAGCCAAGATACATTATGGTAAATCCGATGCTTTGTGAAATTTCGTTATCACAATAAAATTTTGGTTTCTCCATTTTCATTGCACGTGAAGCTAATGAAATTCCATTATCGTTACTTTTTACACAATTAATAAGATATCCATCTTGAAAAATTTTCAAGAAATAAAAATTGGATTTCAAGACCGAAATTTGCAATGGTCATATTTTTCTTGCTTCGTGAAAATACTTTTTTCACAGTAGTAGGTTTGTCCATTTTTCTTTATATTACAATGCTCATGAAATTACATTATCATGGCAATGCTCAAATTAAATAACATGTTAAATAAAACAATTATTTAACACTAATAAAATGAACAAATAATGCTTCAAGTTTCACATTTATATAAAATACTAATGCGATCAAATACTGAATAAAGCATTATATCATATAATAACTAAAACATAATATAACGAAAGCAAAACTTCAATTTAAATATTACTTGTAAGTTTTCCAAATAAATTGTCGTCATATTTTAATCGCCGCATCGTAATTGATATGTCACATAAAAACAAACAATATTCATATGATTAGTCACTTTAATCATATATATTTCACATTTACCATATAAATTAAATAATTTCATATTTACTATTAAATTCGTACAACAGTAAATAATCACACAGCAAATATAAATAATTATGTGAAATTTCAAAAATTACCTTTAAATTTTTACCAAAAGAGATAACAATTCCCTTTTTTTCGTGGGTCGAGTCAGGCCCAAGGATCCGCGGGTCGGGTCGGAATCAATTTCTGGATCGGGTCGGGTCGATCTGCAACCGGGTCGGGTCGGGTCGATCTGCAACCGGGTCGGGTCGGGATCCGTATTTCTGCTGACGAGGCGTTGTTGGCAAAGAGGTTATTTGCAGCGCAGGTGGTGGACGATCTGGGTGGATAGGATCCGTTGGAGGTCGTCGGCGCGGGTCAAGAGTTCCGATCTGGAGCTGGGTGGTCCGATCGGTGTCGTTGGCGCGGGTCCGAGCCGGAGGCAGCGTCTTTGGGTGTCTAGATCAAATTGGAGGAGGTCCGATTGGGATCGGGGCGAGTGGGAGGAGCAGCCGATCGGAGTAGGAGGAGCAGCCGATCGGAGTGTTTCGGCTTCGTCCGATCGAGGCAGCGGGTTCGACCATAGGGCAATCTGGAGGCTGGCGTGCGGAGGGGACGGAGACGATCTGGAGGCTAAACCCTAAGCCTAGCTGGGAAGGAGGCGACGGCGGACTTGGAAAAAAAAAAGTAGGGTTTTTTTTTTTTTTTTTCTTTTGGCTAAAAGCTCTTGGTTAGACAAAGTGCTGATAACGTGTTGTAGAATAATCAGAATTGGTCTACTCATTTCATTGATAATCCCCTTTATATAGGGTGACTGGGTGAGTATTACAACGGTAATAGTAAATACATTAATGACAATAATGACTACCTAATTACCTCTCGTCAGTTACATTGACGAAGGCGCATAATGTGTTTTTCCTTTAACAAGTTATATATATATATATATATATATATATATATATATATATATATATATTATTTTCAGGCTATATATGGATCCGGATAAGAGTTGGATTTCGCTTCCAAGGCATGACCGACGATACATTACAGGAGTTGTGAATTTTTTGCAGTTCGTCGAGGAAAATGCAAACGGGAATGAATACCATTATTGCCCGTGCAATAAATGTAGGTGTCGCAGTGATATGTGTCGATTTCCGATTAGGACAGTATGGGAGCAGGTAAAGAGTAATGGGTTTTGGCCGAAGTACACACGTTGGATATATCACGGTGAGCCATCATTAGATGGATCGCATGATCATGGGCAGTTTTTTTAGGCGGGCAGTAGTAGTACATTCAACGATCCAACAATGGCATTCGTCAAAGACGTGTTTCCTTTTGAAAGCGGTGTACATGGGAAACAATATATGCATGACCCGGTGCAGCCCTTCCCACAAGTTGTCAACACTGCTGCCTTTGACAAGTACAACAAACTGATTGCGCCCATGTGTCTTCAAGTTCTGAGAAGACAGTTCTTGAAACTGTGATGGAGGTAATGAGGATTAAAGTCGAGACAAAATCGACTATAAGGCAAGTGGATGAATATCTACAGTACACTTCTTCGTTGTTGGAGGAGGGTCATCGTAATCCTACCAATCACCGTAAGGTCCGAAGTATCCTCAAAGATCTAGGGCTTTCCTACATTAAGATCCATGCATGCACATTTGACTGCGTTCTCTTCTGGGGTAAAGATGCAGAAGGAAATGACCTTGCTAGCCTTGACGCATGTCCGATATGTCATTCTGACCGATATAAGTTGACGGGAGCAGGCAATAGGAAACCTGTGAAAGTGCTTCGGTATTTTCCGTTGAGAGATAGGCTTGAGCGGTTGTACATGTCAGAAACCACCGCAAAAGTTATGAGATGGCACGGTGAGCGGGACATGAGAGACGCAGATATCATGACACACATCTCTGACGGAGCGGCTTGGAAGCATATAAACAATGAGTTTCCTCATTTTGCGTCAGATGTCAGAAACGTCAGGCTCAGGGTCTCAACCGACGGGTTCAACCCTTTCGGAACCATGAGTCTTTCATACAGTATATGACCGGTGATTTTGGTACCTTACAACCATCCTCCGTGGATGTGCATGAAGAAGGAATATAATATGTTGATGTTGTTGATTCTGGGGCCTGTTTACCCAGGGAAATGTCTCGATGTGTATATGAGACCATTGATTGAAGAGCTTAAGGTATTGTGGGACGTTGGTCATCCCACTTTTGACAAGTACAAGGAGGAGACGTTCCAGATGCATGCCATGGTTATTGGTACCATCAGTGATTTTCCTGCTTATGAGATGTTGTCGGGCAGCGTTATTAGGGGATACAAGGCTTGTCCAGAGTGCCTCAACGATTATGGGAGCACCCCTCATTGCAACAAGATATGCAGAATGGGTCATCGTGTGTTCCTTCCGGCAGATCACCACTGGCGTTACGAGTTCGCCACATTTGATGGAACCGAAGAACACGGTGGTCCTCCCAGAAGATGGACGGGAATAGAAATTTTAGCAGTGCTTAATGAGTACGATTTTGGGCCCCTCAGCAATCATCCTGATATTGTAGCGGAAATACCTGAAAGACCTGAGGAGTACAAATTCTGGACACATAAGAGCATATTGTGGGAACTCCCGTACTGGTGTGAGTTGTTGATCCGTCACTTCCTAGACGTTATGCACATAGAAAAAAATGTTTCTGAAAGTGTGGTGGGCACAACGTTGTGGAGCCGTTAGTAGCGTTGGCAAGATTTTTCCAAAAGGTATGCACACGGGAAGTGAGAAAATCTGACCTCCGGGAAATGCAACAAGATATCGTTCATATGATGTGTAAATTTGAGATGATATTTCCTCCAAATTTTTTCGACATCATGCCTCACCTCATGATCCATCTTCCTCGGCAGTTGTTGCTTACCGGTCCTGTGCACTTCACTTGGATGTATTCGATGGAAAGGTACGTATTTTACACCTTATGTTAATTTTCTCATCAATATATGTGATTTAGTATTAATGTACTATCATAACACTTTAAAAACTTGATTTATAGGCAACTTGGACAATACGGTGATTTTGTCCAAAACAGATCCGCACCTGAAGGATGTATAGCTGAAACATATATTGCGCACGAGTGCGTCACCTACATGAAGCTGTATTTAGGAGCGTTACAGGAAAGCATACCGGAAGATGTACCTTCACAGTTCAATCTTTCCATACTCTCCGACGATGTTGTACTCGGTGGAAAAATGTCAGTTTCCTACAAGTTGAAAGATTATGAGGTAGCCATTGCACATTGGTGGGTACTAATTAACTGTTTAGAAGTTCAGTTTTGGAAGAACATGCATCTAAACTGTGAACAAGTAGGAGGTGATCTCGATTACCACAACCGGACATTCGCAGAGTATTTCGGCCGCTGGGTACGTAACTTTAACATTATTCTATACGTATTTATATATTATTGTGTATAATTATTCATATTTATAGTTGATTCTGATGGTTGCAAATGGACCTTATTAAAAATGATAATTACCCAAATTGGTCGCACGAAATCAGACTTCTAGCGATGAAGCCGGTCTATTCAAAAGTTTATGCGACGTGCAAGGTGAATGGTGTGTTATTTTGATGTGAAGAGAGAGACGTCAGACTGAAAACACAAAATTCAGGGGTTATGACACATGGTGGGGATGATGGAGTTGACTATTACGGTGTTCTCCATTCAGTTGTGGAACTGCATTATGGGGAAGGCATGAAAGTGTACCTTTTCAAGTGTAGATGGTTTGACACACGGCCACAGAGCATGAAAACCGATCAATACGGCATAACTTCTGTGAACACTAGTACATCATGGTATGAGGATGACCCGTTCGTTTTAGCCACATTGGTGAAACAAGTGTTTTATCTTGATGATCTCGCCAAGGGTGACCCGTGGAAAGTAGTCAACACTATCCACCATCGCAACATTTACCGGGCGTCTACACTTGGAGTGGCTGAAGAGAACGAGGAAGGTGGCACCGCGTATCAAGAGCCCAACTCAAACGGTATTCCTGACTCCTCTTTTATTCGCCTAGACACGCCGGTGCGAATTCGACGTGAAGAGCCACTGCTTGTTGATGTTGATCCAAATGAAGAAACTAACGAGGACTCTAGTAGTGAAGAAAGACATAGATTACCCCTATCGAGCAATTCAGAAACCGAAGAAGACTCATCCGATGATTTCGATTACAATCTGACGGATTAAGTAATTTAGATGATGTAATCCTTTCATTTGTAATCCACTAATTTCTAAAGACAACTCTGATTCTTAAAAAAAACTAAGAAAAACATGCATGTACCAAGATATGTTTACGACCAAGCTGTTAAAGATAACAGCTGCTTTGTGACGACTTTCCCTACTCTCTAAAAATTTCAAAGGTGGGAGGTACTGACCGAAAACCAATAATTTCTCACCAGATGACTCACATAACCTAAGCATATTCATAAAGAATTTTGCCTTGATTCCTTCATTCAAGTCTATCGTCTCGACCAACTCATCCATTTTTTCATTTGAGTCAGAGGGTTTCCAGTCCTTCGAGACAGAGTAAAGTTTTCGGTGCAGATAAACAGCACTGCCAACTGAACTTTGCTTGAACTTCCTTGCTAAGTGTTTTTTTTTTTTTTTTTCATATAATAGCCGACGAAAATTTGTTATTTCGTCGGCTATACTCATAATAGCCGACGAAAAATTCATTATTTCGTCGGCTATAACTATATTGAAAAATACATCTTTTATTTTAGATAGAAAACAACAAAAGAATAGCCGACGAGTACGAGTCTCTCGTCGGCTATGATTTAAAGAAAAAAAAACAAAAAATGACCATATTCCATTTTCTATCACTAACGATAAACCATTGCTTCATCCTTCAAATGCAAAAATGTTGTGAAATAAGATATGACCAAAATAATGAAATACGTCTACGGTTGAAAAATGACAAGATTCCGATAAAATCTGAGTGTCGAAAGATGCGGTCAAAGGTTTTATTCCTTCGTTTCCCTAATGCTAGCGTTACCTTCGGTAAATATTTTGAGGAAACTTTTTATACGATTAGTTGCATCTCATCGATTTGAAACTATTATCTGTTGAAGGTCAGGCCAAAAAACGTCATTTAGACAGTCCAATTACCATTTCTAAGCGTTTAGATGTTTGACTTACCCGGTTAACCGTTCCGATCGAGCCTTTAACGTTGTCAGCTGAAGTTGGATTTTTTTCCATACATGTATTTAATCGTAACGGTGATATCTGACGGTTGGAATAGATTTTCTAAACTTTTAGATTCAAAATCAGAACATATGCACTAATGTTCCTTAGCTTGTTTACTAAGTGTTTAAGTGAATGTATAGTTTCAAATAGTTACTATACGTAGACTCTTCAAATGCAAAAATGTTGTGAAATAAGATATGACCGAAATAATGAAATACGTCTACGATTGAAAAATGACAAGATTCCGATAAAATCTGTGTGTCGAATGTTGCGGTTAACTGTTTTTTACTTTCGTTTTCCTATGGGTAGCCTGACGTTCGTTAAATCAATTTTGTAAAATTTTTATATGATTAGTTGCGTCTCATTGATTTGAAACTATTATCTGTTGAAGGTCAGGCCAGAAACCGTCGTTTAACTAGACTAATTTCTATTTTTAAGCGTTTAGAGGTTTGACTTAGTGGTTTGACCTATAGTTTGGCCGACGAAAATTATATTTCGTCGGCTAAACTCTTGCGATCCGCGCCTTTTTATTGTCCGCCGTTAGATGGCTCAGATCCGACGGTTGTTGATCTTCCAAAGTATAGCCGACGACATTCAAAGAATAGCTGACGAAATATTTTAAATCGTCGGCTAAACTCTTGCGATCCGCACCTTTTTATTGTCC
This sequence comes from Potentilla sterilis, assembly GCA_963682095.1. Classification (NCBI taxonomy): domain Eukaryota; kingdom Viridiplantae; phylum Streptophyta; class Magnoliopsida; order Rosales; family Rosaceae; genus Potentilla; species Potentilla sterilis. Next base: position 51,335,326 of record OY821755.1, on the reverse strand, counting down.
GCCGTTGGATGGCTCAGATCAGACGGCTGTTGATCTTCCAAAGTATAGCCGACGATGTTCATAGAATAGCCGACGAAATCTTTTAAATCGTCGGTTATTCAAAGAATAGCCGACGAAATATTCTAAATCGTCGGCTATTCTACGAAATCTTCTAAATCGTCGGCTATTCTTTTTGCTATAAAAGCTGAAAGTCACTTTCTCTCCAACCTTTTTATCTCCTCCTCCGCAAAAACTCCTCCTCCGCTCCTCAAATCGGCCGCTCTCCTCCTCCAATCCGCCTCTCTCCTCCTCCTCCTCCTCAAATCGGCGCCCTCCTCCTCCTTCCCCTCCTCCTCCTCCTCAAATCGCCGCTCTCCTCCTCCTCCTCCTCAAATCGGCCCCCTCCTCCTCCTTCCCCTTCTCCTTCCCCTCCTCCTCCTCATATAGAAAATCATCCCGTAAGTTTTTTTGTTTTTTTTTTTCAATTTATTTTAATTGTATAATTTAGGTATATAATTTAGATATTTAAGTGTGTGTTAAATTGTTATATATATTGGTTATATGTATAAATTGTTAGATTAATTATATATATAAATTTGTAGATTAATTATATAAATTGTTATATATTTGTTAATATTGGTTATATGTTAATGTATATTTTAATTGTTATATATAAATTGTTAAATTAATTATATATATAAATTGGTAGCCTAATTATATAAATGGTTATATTTATGTTAATATATAAATGGTTATTTGTATGTATATATATGTTAATGATGAAATATAGATATATTTATATATAAATGGTTATATTTATGTTAATGGTTAGTATTATTTAAAATTAGTTAAAATTTAAATATTAATTTGTTAGTATGTTTTAAAATATGTTAGTATTATTGGTTATTATATTAATTAGAATTTGTTATTTAATGTAATATAATTTAATATTAATTAATGTATTAATGCCTCAAGCTCCAGATGGCCGATGCATTTAGACAGTTATTCGGAGGCCGTCGTTCCAGATCTAGGGGTTCTGGAAGTTCTGGCGGATCCGGAGACTCCGAGAGGACCCTTAGCCAGCCTGAGAGGACCACCAGCCAGCCTCAGAGGATCGATTCATCCCAGCTGTGGAGGAGTGTGAGCAACCGGCACCAGACCCTTTTATCGGCGGGGCGGCCGTCGACCAGTTCACGTCCCCCTCTCCGGCCAGATCCTCCGAGATGTAGTACGCAGCTATTTGAGGAGGACATAGCTCCAGACGTTCATCAGGTCCGTATGCCTGAGTTTCATCGGGAGCCGATGACGAGTCCTGCGCCGTCTGCTGCTGACTCTACTGAGGGGCCTACTCTCCCTAATCAGCTGTACCTGTCATACAATATTCCTGCCATACCCGAGGTCGACGAGCGTGGTGTGCCCATATGGCCTGCTATGCCTCAGTACGTGAGTGTTGCGGAGGCATACCATTATGAGCCATTTGAGAGACCTGAGCTCCTGATTTCGGCGAGATTAAAAACAAAGTCGACAGAAGGGTCATCGAGTTCAGGTAACATTTGATTTTATTAATTAAATGTTTTATTAAAATTAACGCACTAATATTTAATGTTATTAACCAATCGTCGTTTATGTGATAGGGACCGCCGCTAGCAGTTCAAGCAGGAATACGAGAGGTGTCATATGTTTTGATACGCTCAGGAAAAATGTTGAGACCAGCGGGAGGATCCAGATCAACGAACCCCCTAATGAGGATGTTAAGGGGAAAAAACGCATCGATTACGCGGGTTGCGTGTGAGCACTTATTAGGGATAGAGTCCATATGTTGTGGACACGGTGGGCTGATGTGCCGGAAGAGATCAAGAGGGAGGTCAACAACGCGGCGTCGGTGAGTAATATAAAAAACTTAATTTCTTTATCGTAATATTTAATAATTTTCGGTATTGTTATAATTTTAAAACTAATAAAATATTATCTTTCAGGCATACTTCGAGATTGCCGAACACAAGCAGGCTTGGGCGTACGTGATGCAGAACTCGAGGTACGTTGGGAATTCCTCATCTTATAATTTGAAATATTTTATGATATTAATAATATTTCTAATGCACTTTTGTTTTTTCCGTAGGTTCAAAGAGTGGAAGAACGAGCTCCGTACCCACTTTACCGAATACGACAAACATGGTCGTATGGGTACTCCAAGAGAGTTCATGTTCAGGGAGTACGAGTGGCGTTGGTTGAAGACAGTAGACTTTAACAACCCAGTTATGCAGGTAAATACTAAACTTAACTATAAATGTTTATTTTGTTAATATTTTAATTATTAGTTTAATTATTTTATAATTATTACACTAATATTGTTTGATGTATTTTTTTAATATTTTATTATTTGTTTGAAGGGACGGTCTCGGCAGAACTCTGTGAACCGCCGTCGTAACACAACCCCCATCATGGTGGTTCTAGGCCATTTTCACAATATCAGGAGGAGGCGCTTAGAGATCATCCTAACTGCAACCCGTACGTAGAGACGTTCAAGAAGGCTTATCCATTAGTGACAGAAGAGCTTGTAAGTCGTTGATTACGATTTTAAAATTTTAATTATTAATTTTACTTAATTATATATTTGTTAGAATATTAATTTTTTTTTTTCCCGTTCAATTAGGAGAGGGTGAACCGGGCCGAAGAAGAAGTGTTGCAGGCAGTAGTTCGGGAGACACAACCGAACATTTCAGAGGAAGATCTGCAAGAAGCTCTGAGCCAGGTCGACCGATCGAATGTCCAAACTGCAGCGAGGATATTCGACGCAGCCTTCCCAAACACGTCAAACGACTACTACTGCCGGGGTTTGGGAAGTTCTGGAATAGGGGTCATGAAGACCACTAAGGGAGCTCAAAAGAAGGGAGGCGGGGACACCCAACAGATGAGGGGGGAAGTGCAGAGATTGGCAGAAGAAAATGCAAGATTGGCGGCCCTGTTCCAGAGATCACAGGAGCAACAACGCAGAACACAAGAGCAACAATGCAGAACACAGCAGTATCAGATGGAAATGGAGCGTTGGCATGCTGAATGCGAGAGAATTCGGCGACAGAGCTACGCCGGCCAACAAAACTGGTGGTATGCTATGTTCGCGGCACAACAATAAGGCCTTGAACCCCCGCCCCCGTTTGAGCCGTTAGATGAACCTCCAATGAGGAGAGCTCCCGAGTTCATTCAGCAGGATGATGAGCATGATGGACAGCAGGATGGTGGCCAAGATGACGGGCATGCTGGGGATGACGTGGTGGACTTTAGTGCTTTAGGTGATGATTAGGGTTATATTTTATGTATATTGGAACAAATTAAATAAGTCATTTAGACGTGTTTCTTGTTGGTGTAAATGCATGGATTGTCATTGTGAATTGCAGGTTGCTTGGAATGGTAATTTAGAAATTAATTTAATTTTTTTTTCCCAAAATGTAAGAATAGCAGACGATATTGGTATTATTTCGTCGGCTATAAGTGCTATAGCCGACGATTTTTACCAAATTTCGTCAGCTATAACTTTTATAACTGACGAAAATCACATTATTTCGTCGGCTATAACTAATTAATGCCTCTTAAAATATTAATATATTCCGACGAAATAACCGACGAAATAGATGAAATCGTCGGCTATATTTAAGAACAAATAGCCGACGAAACAGAAGATATCATCGGCTATAGTTTACGATATCGTCGGCCATACTCGAAAATATCCGATGAATTTCGTCGGATATTTTGCCAAGGTTTGGTAGACAAAATGAATTTTCGTCGGTGATAATTTTGGAATGGCCGACGATTTCGTTATTTTCTTCGGCCATTCGTTTTACCGACGCCCTTTTACTGACGAATTATAGCCGACGAAATTTCGTCGGTAGAAGGAATAACCGACGAAAATTTGGCATAGTAGATGAAATTTTTTTCGTAGGCTATTCTGTCTGATCTGGTAGTGGAAACTGTGAAAGGACTCTGTAGGGAGTTCCCAGCAATACGGAGTATGTCATCAAGTTTGAATATATACGTTATCGTTTGGTCTAAATACAACCTGAAGTGTACGTAGCGTTTCATAACGGAAACGCCTTAATCCCTTAACCCAGAATCCGTTACTTTCTCACGTATTACGGACTATGTCATCAAGTTTGAATATATACGTGTCCCGTTCCGTTCTCGTGCCCCGCGTGACTTCCCGTCATCATTCCCACGTGCCAAAATAATAACCAACCGCATCTCTCTCTTCGTCATCTCCCCATTATAATACTCACCAAAAATGGCAGAGAGAGAATGATCCTTTACTTGAGAATAGGGGTGGGCGCGGGCCGGGCCGAGCCCAAAAATCCCAAAGCCCGACCCAAAGCCCGACACCCTCGGTCCGAGCCGAGCCGGGTTTTTCTCAAGGCGAGGACCGGCCCGGGACCGAGCCCGACGAGCCGAGCCGAGCCCTCGGGCTTTTTCGGGCCCTGAAAAACCTGTTAGCAGTACTGTACATTGTAATTTCCAGCAAGTTTTTTTTTTGCCAAATACTAGTACCTGTTGTATTCCCTAACATTAATTCTCCAAGTTTCATGCATTTTCAACATTCTTACACATAATATAAGTTACAAACACTTCAATTAGTTCAATAACACAATACAAATCACCAAATATTAAGTTTATCAAATATCAAACACCTCATTCTTGAATGAAAGACAAAACAATTAACTGAAGTTGTTGTCTTTGTTTAACAATATCATGAAGCTGCTACTGGCCTGCTGCAACTCCCTGCAACTGCAAGATCTGCTGGTCTGAACTCAAGTCTGAAGTCCCATCTATTGATTGTTCCAGACTTCCAGACTTCCAGGCTTCCAGGCTCCAGCAGTCCAGCTCCTGTTTACTGAAAATTTCCAAAACAGTGGAACACTAACTCCAAATCCACAACCAGAAGCACAAAAAAAGGTCCCAAATTGACAACTAAACCAATGTTTGCATAATGGATACAAACACAGATTCCTTAGGCAGAAAATGACAAACTCAACTCAGCTGAGCCAAAAAAATAGATCACCAAAAATCCAAAATTTCTCGTTCAAAAATTGACTAATCATGTTTAAACCCTAAACGAGATCAAAATTTCTCCAATCAAACTCATTCCTAAAACAAAAAACAGTTTACCAAATTTCATTTCGCTTTAGCTCAATTAACATTGATCACCTTTCAAAACCCCAGTAACCACTATAACTTAGAACACAGACAGTGAATAAAAATAAGTAAAACCTGAAATTGATCTTCATCCTAATTATAACATTTGCTCACCAATACTTCTTAGTTCTCACATTCTCAATTGCAATACAAAATCTGACAACAAACATAACAGATAAACCCTAACGTCCCATATAAGTGAAGCCTAACCCAATTCAAAACAACAATCAGTCACATTCATGAAATAAGACAATGGCAAAACTGCAAAAGGAACAAAAATTCATGAAATAAGACAACGGCAGTAGCACCATTACTTAAAGTCTTGAAGTCTTGAACTCTTGAACCCAAGTACCCAACTACACAATTACTGAATTACACAATCACTGAATCACAATTCAAAGAATGAATTAGAGACGTGGCCTTCGGCCATTCACTTACCTCAGGACGAGCTGAGGAGAGAGGCGAGCTGAGGAGAGAGGCGAACAGGAGAGGAGAGGAGGAGAGGAGGAGCTGATCCAGTGAACCACAGAGCCAGGTCGGGAAGAGAGCAGAGGAGGGACGAAGGAGGCGGAGACGGAGGAGGCGCAGGGAGGAGGAGGTGGAGATGGAGATGGACACGGAGGAGCCCGAGGCCAGAGCTAGTGGCGACTGGCGAGGAGGGGACGACTGGACGAGGAGCGAGGAGGCCAGGAGGGGACGACTGGACGAGGAGCGAGGAGGCCAGGAGGGGACGACTGGACTCGGGCTAGGTTTGCATTGCAATTTGCAACTTCTGATTTTTTTTTTTTTTTTTTTTTTAATATATATGAAAAAGTCGGGCCGGGCCGAGCTTTCGGGCCCAAAAATATTCAAGCCCGAGCTCGGACCGACAAGTAGAAATTCGGGCCGGTCCTTCCTCGGGCCGGTCCTAAAAATTTTAGAGCTCGGACCGTTTCGGGCTTTTTTCGCCGAGCCGGGCCGGGCCTTCGGTCCCTCGGGCCCAAACGCCCACCCCTACTTGAGAAGAGAGGAAGAATTATCCGTGGGGCCCAGGAGAAAAGCCCAGAGAGGCGGCCCAAGGTTGGATTTGACAGAGCCTGTACTCTTGTTCTTTTCCTCGAGAACTGAGAGATTCGTCTCGTAGCCGCAATGTGGCTGCCACGTGTTGGGGTCAGGGAATCATCATCCCGGGTCCCACCTTGGACCGACCATATCAGCTCCCTATCTTTGTCCCTACTTGTCTCTTTGCTCGTTCCCGTTTTCTTCCATCAAAATTTTTCAATTATTTTCCGACTGGAGTTTGCTAACTAGATAGTTCACACTTTACACTCACGCTAAAATGTTCAAGGTATTTATTTTATACCTTTTCATTTCATAATTTAGTAACACTGAGGAGATTTGAACTATGAAAACTAAACACATTACATGTCAAAACCATTTTTCTGCTACATCACTTGCTGGCGTAATAGTTTCTAACTTCATAAATGTTATATGTGTATCTAAGATAAGAGTTGCAATTATAAAATTTTGAGGCTTCCAACATTCGCTAGCTAATAAATCGATTATCTCACTGTGCACCTCTCGAGACCGAGTCTCGAGAGTATTTACATATCACGTACGAAATATTACACCATGCAACTAATTAATGTGATGGCATACTCACGTATTCTGTCAGTTGGACATCAAATAAATATGTACACTGATCTAAAATTTTGATCAATGAGGTCACAACATTTCCTTAAAACATACGCATGAATATATAATATTAGGTTCCACAATAGATGGCAACCCAAAGTCGCCTAGTCTAGTTTGTACAATATATATATATATCGCTATCATAATCGACAATGGTTGGACATTACAACAATTCCAAAAACATTGACGGATTGGTTCGTGTCCCAATAAGAAAAATCTAAAGAAATGTATATCATGCTACTCAACTTAGCCATCAAGACATCACCATCCAAATCGAATAAAATCCTACTATGTTAAAACACTTGTTCACATCCAAACATGACATATATGTACGTGACGTATAAAACAACAATGTTTCGTCCATGACATTAAAAACCCACCAAACTATTTTTTTATATAGAACTTGATTAGAGGTCATGACGTTAGTTGATTCTAAACCCTTAGTCCTCTCTTTACAGGCATAATAGCTAAAATACATCATGAACTTGGTTCAAATTGTTAATTTGCACTCCAAACTTGTAATTGTTAAATTTTACCTCTTTAACTTGTCAAAAACTGTCGATTTGCAACTCATCCGTCAAATCTAACAGTTTCCATCCAATTAAAAGTCACATGCCTTGCACATGAGGGAAATTTTCGTTATTTTATATTTATTTCATTTTATTAATAAAAATGCACAATAAATTTATTTTTTTACAATATTTTCTACAATTATATCATTGTATTTGTGACCTAAAGACTACTTTTATTGAGATATTTGAGTTTTTTAGTTTTAGACAAATTATATCATGTTTGTTATTAATTAAAATAGTGGTTTGCAATTCAATTTTAGTTATCCATATAATTTGTCAATAATCCATATAATTTTTCTTATTGACAAATTATATCACGTAACGTATGCGTTATTTTGAAAAAAAAAAAAAAAATATTATGAGTAAATAGACATAATTGTACAAAAAATAAATTCCTTGTGTTAAAAAAATAAAATAAATATAAAATAACGAAAATATCTCTCATGTGCTAGGCATGTGACTCTTAATTGGATGGAAACAGTTAGATTTGATAGAGGGGGTGCAAATCGGCAGTTTTTGACAAGTTGAGGAGTTAAAATTTCACAATTACAAGTTCGGGGTGTAAATTGACAATTTGAGCCAAGTTCAGGCTACATTTTGGCTATTTTGCCCTCCCTAACCTCCATTACGCTCAGACCTTGTTTGTTTCACGGAAAATAAACGTCAAGAAAGGAAAGTTGTTCCTTTTCTGCGTTAGGGATGCTACAAGGAAGGAAAACACTTTCCTAATTGAAGGGAAAATAGGGAGGAAAGTGGTTCCTCCCAAAATCCAATGGAATTACTTTTCCACCTTTTTTTCTTGTATATATTACTCACAATACATTATTTTATTATATTAATTAACAACTTTTCAAATGATTTTCCTTATGTTACCAAACATCGGAATTGAAAGTTATCGAGAATTTTCTTTTCCCTTTTCGTTCTCTTCCCGTGGAAAAGACAAATGAATTGATTTCCTTTATGTAAACCAAACGAGACAAAGTAGTTTGTTTGGCTTTCCCATGAGATGGGAAGTTAAGTGACAAATGAATTTTCATTTTCGGTGTTTGGTAACAAGTTAGCAGAAAAATTGTGAAATTTTTTATAATTAATAGAATAAAATAATAAGTAGTGAGTAATAAATACAAGAAAGTGAGGAAGACAGTTATTTTCTTTGTGTATGAGTGGAACCAACTTTCCCTATTTTCCCTTTTATCAGGAAAATACTTCTCAAGTTTGTAGTTGTCAAAGAAAGGAAATGAACAAACTTATTTCCTTACTTTCTCAATTCCGTGAAACAAACGAGACTTAAGTTCTCATAAAAGTCGAAATTCCTAACCGGAGATTAATCGCCGTATAAAGAGTAGAGTCATATCCCACTAAGAAATCCCTGAACAACCAATTCCAGGTCGTCGTTTAAACTAATAATAAGCCGCAGCAGCAGTACGAAATCCCAACAAAATCTTAGGAGTGAATAGTTGGCCAAAATCCCAAGAGAGATTCTCTCCTCCAATAGTGAGAACGAGCGAGAATGCATGCTAAAATTCTATACTTGACACAGGAAGCCTACTCTGATACTCTCTTCTCTATTCCATTCCCTGTAGTCCAGTCAGGCCTATCAGATTATGTTTCCCGGCACGGTTTCCCATCACCGGTCACCACTTCAGGCTTTAAAACTGGGGTCCCTAGCTTCCCCACTATTGTCTTTGACTGATCCATTTTGACCAGTCAACTAACTTGACAATCTCCATCCCCATATCATTCCCTCGTCCCTACCATTGATGCATCATCCCTGCAAGGTCCCAACTGAATTTTTGATGCTATTATTGTGCTCCCGATGTGCTGTGTTCTTACTTGTGCACTGTGATCATCTCAATCATCTCACTATTAACTTTTGAAGAAACTAACTTAGGCGAAATCGACCTGATTTGATTTATCGTTGTTTGTTTGTTATTATGATCTTGTCGTATGGTTGATTTCACACAAACGACCACCCAAATCACACTGTTTTCATTGCTGACAATTGGTTTTGATGTAAATCGGAAGTCCATTGTGTGTCAAACTGCCCAAATCCTCTTATTTCTCAAATGTTTGTATAGAGCTGGTTTGTGGTACTATTGTTTTTTCTTTCTTTCTTTGATACGAGGAAATAAACAATTAGACGAGAGCACATAAAAATGAGGGGACAAGAAAACCAGAAGGCATGGCGTAATTTACCATGTTCAAGATCAGCTAATTTATCTACAACAAAATTAGGAAGCTAGATATGTGTTTCCATATTGCGGTGGTTGCATTGTGTTATAGAAGATGCAAAGTGATTTTTTATTTGATTTTCTTCTTTTGATAGGCTAATCAAATGATGATTAAGTTTACTTAACTATTGAGTTTTTTGTATATGGCACCCCTAGTATTGCGTTTTGTCTCACCTGGCCTAATTACTTATGTTATATGTTAATAATGATCGCCTTTAAAAAAAAATTGTTAATAATGATCGATCATCCATAATCTTTCTTGGGTTCTTGGAGTCTAAGACAAAATTCTCATAGGATCCAAAGAATGTGATCGATCATGGTGGTCTCAATCATTGTTTGTTTATCATTTTCTCCGCTATATGTCATATATTTCTGACAGATTAAACATGAAACTAGAAATTTGTGGTTGGTACGTTGTGTTTCCCGCTAGCTACTCCAAGAATCTTGGTCCATATATGGTAAACTTCAACACTTGTAAAGCTTATCAACTCTGAGCCGTCGGATCCCGATTTGATTGAGCTATCGACACCCCATAATGGGTTGCATGTGGATAACAAAGTACTGATGCTGCTTAATTTGATTAAGAAACAAGTTAATTAAACTAATTGTGTGCTAGTTTTCATTAGCTTTAGTCACATAGAGTAAGGAAGAAAAGCTGGTCTTGATGATATCCCTAGCTAGCTAGTGTGAATGATTAAGTAATAGACCCTTTTAGAACGACATATATTGCTTCATTTTCTTGGTGACATGAAAACATTGCATAGGTCACGTTGCTTTTCATGTTTAATTTTAGTTAAAAAAGAAGATTAGCCCACCAATTTATGCAAGAAAACAAACTGGGAATCATCATTGTTAATCTGTTCTTGGTCTTGGTCTTTGTAGATGATAGTTGATGGATTTGATTTCTGAGCTAGCTAGCCTTTGCTTTCTCGGGAGACTAGGGCACTCTTTTCCGGGAAAATGAAAGACAATTGGACATGTACTTTAAGAGAGGCTTGAAGCATCTTGTTGTTAGTGGAATTAGTCTAAGCACTAGCACACAATGAACACAACTCATCTACGAGGTGAGTTGATGAAGATGTTATTATGAATGGAACTTTACTCGTTAAGAGAAGCAAATAGTGAGAACATACCGTAAGTACATGTCTTGGTTGAAGCATTAAGCTGTCGACATTGGATCTCTTTTCTAATATATATTACTTTTTGTAACAAAAATTATGTTGTACTCAATTGCGACACCATCAATTCAATCGACCATGAAAAACGAGAGCTGAATCCACACACTAAGGTGTATTTGCATTAATAGTGTGTAACTCACGTAAGCTGTTAGCTAGTTTTTTCAATTCCGCTAGTATTCTTTGATGTTTTAGTGGCTGGATCTGGTGGACGTCGTTTTTCTTAGCGTTAATCTTGCGATTTTTATTGTTGCTTAGATAAGTAAGGGCGCCATCAAGATGAATTGGTTCTTGATTCAAAGATTTTGAGTTTTATTAATCCTAGTTTATCTAATAGAACAAAGATTCTTAAAAGTATATACAATCGTAATCCACGCTCCATATCCTTTATACATAATTAACACTTGGATTTCTTTACTGATGTACATGCTTGTTAACTAATTTGTTTATATAACACCCAATTTCGTTACAATTTCATTGATAATTTCTTTGGGAGTACGTACATAATCAAACTGCAATTAATAACGCTAAGAACAAAACACAGCCAGCTTTTGGTACAAGGTACCTGGTACAAAGACGACGGGATGTGAATAATGGTAGTAGTATTGCTCTGGAGGACGATTAGGACTAGTCACAAAATGTTCCATAGATGGACCACGAAGTATGACTGTATCCTGCAAACACCAAAGCAAAGAATTGCAGAGCCTGCTCTGTCCAAATAGCTCAGTCTCTCTAGCCATGTCGTCCATGAATGAGTACTAATAATAACGAAGAATGACGAAGCAAGTAACTGTGAGGGAAGAATTATTCCTTGTCTTGTGTCCCAATCAAACCCTGTCCCCAACCATCATCACCCTGTCCACATCATCAATCCCAGTAACAACAACCATTTGATTTGAACCCAAACAATTCACCAGTCCTCAGCTGTGTCCATACCCCATCCCCACTACAGTCCAAAATCAAGTTCTTCTATCCTCTCCTCCTCTCTGTTTAGACCAAATCTCTGTTTTCCTTTTGTCTTATTATTTTCTTAATTCTTTGTTTTTGGAACACGAAATGGCGCTAAGGAATTGGAGGCGAGCAGTGGTGGGGTCGGCGGTTGTGGTGGTGGTAGTGGCGGGAGGGGTCAGCCGGTGGGGACCACGTAAAAATAGATGCAATCCACGCGAGAGAAGGGACCCACATGCTTAGAAGGGCGAGCTAGGTTTTCTTTGCCTGACTCTCTCTGAATCAGCATCAGCATCATCATCATCATCAGCAGCAGCTCCATTATATAAAGAAACCGTTGCGGAAGAGAAGAGGTACTCGTGGGACTCAGCTACTCCATCTTCTTCTTCCTCTTCCTCTAATACTGCTACTTGATCAAGCTTTGTTTCTTTCTTTCTCTGCGTGCAAGCTACCTGGCCTGAACCTCCAAACCTCCTCTGATATCCATTATCATCTTTCGTACGGCAAAACCCATAATTTGTTTTCTTACCTAAGTCCTTCTCCTTTTCTCTCTCTAAGCCTCTCTGTCAGTGTCTTGTGGGTTTGCTTTGCTTTATATATTACCTCCTCGCTTTGCATGTGACTACTGCCTTTTCCTTTTCTTATAAACCCAGAACTCTCTTCTTTACTCTTCCATCTCCCAGTTCCTAGTTTGGTTCACAAACTAAGCTTACCATTCTCTCTTTCAATTTTCGGGCAGTGTTTGATCAGTGCATGAGCTTATGGATCCTTCAAATGGACAACAACACCAGGTAGGATATATTACAAGCTGTTTGTCAGCGGTTTGGTTTTCAGTGATAGCATGATCTTCTTGAGGAGCTTTCTTCATTTCTTTAGTCTCTACCTGGGTTAATTTGTTCATGATTCAGATTCTGGCTCTTTGGTTCAATATGTAAAGAAGAACTAGTCAATTTCCACAAGAGGAACTGATGATGTTCGAGTTTTATTAACCTATATATTATATATATTCCTTCAGTTCTGTTTGTGGTTGAGTTTCCTAATTTTCCCAAAATTCATGGTTTTGGTCTATATTCACACTTGATCAAATGATCACTACAACTACCTTGTTATTAAATTTTGGTCTGTAATTTGTGATAAATCGGTTTTGAGTGTTCATGAAAAGAAGGAAGCAAACATGGAAATGTGTTGTGATCATAATTTAGTTGAATTCTCTTGATCTGAGTATATCATGATGATGAGCAATTGAGCATTACATGTCATTATGTCAGTTATAGCTTTCAACACATGTATCATGAACTACCAGGTGTTCAATCTTGTGACCATATTATGACTTAAAAGCCAAGATTAGAATCTAATCAGTCATCATTTTCTTGTCCAAATAATTAACTTCTTTGATCTACTTTCAGGAAATGCAAGCTCATAATTCACTAGATATGTTGGTCTGCTCAAAATCCCAGCAGCAACCTGCAGACCAGAGAAAACCAAGGCCACAGCCAGAACAAGCCCTCAAGTGCCCAAGATGTGACTCCACCAACACCAAGTTCTGCTACTACAACAACTACAGCCTCACTCAGCCCAGGTACTTCTGCAAGTCCTGCAGGAGGTACTGGACCAAAGGCGGAACACTGCGCAACGTTCCGGTGGGCGGTGGCTGCCGCAAGAACAAGAGATCCTCTTCGAAACGATCGTCGCAAGACCCTCAGCAACCACTCACTCCCAACTCCAACCCTCTCCTCCCATCGCTCTCCTACGACTCAAATGACCTCAGTCTGGCCTTTGCTAGGCTCCAGAGGTCATGTGGGCAGCTGGGTTTCGAGGATCACCTATCCATGTTAGGAAACCAAACCACCAATTCTCACAGCGACTTATTGTCAAACAGTTCATCAGCATCAGCATCACCAGGGTTTCTGGATGCTCTCCAGACCGGGTTTCTGGAAACCCACAACAGTAACGGCTTCCAGAACAATTTGTACTATGGGTTTGGATCAAATGGGGGGAACAACATGGTGGGTGATCAGGTGGACATTGACAATGGGGTTTGTGGAGAAATGGGGCTGCACCCATATGAGGAATTGAGCAATGTAGCAACCACAACAGCTGTGACAGTCACAACAATGAAGCAAGAGCTGAGCAGGGACATTGAGACCAACAACAACAAGGTTTTGTGGGGATTTCCATGGCAGATGAACAATGGAGATCATCACAACTTAAACATGGGTGTTGGTGGTGGCGGTGGTCATCATGAGTACGATAATTCAGGAAGGGAGAGCTGGAATGGACTTGCAAATCCATCTTGGCATGGACTTCTTCCCCTAGTTTAAAATCAAGTGGTACTCGATCACCCAGAATATTACCAAAACTAAAAGCATAGTGTACTTTAAATTTAATTTGTTCACTTAGTTTTCATCAGAGACTCAAAATGTAATGTTTCTGTCCTCTAATTAAGTTTTGTATTAAGAGATGTCATGATATGAGCACTTCTTCTTCTTCTTCTAAAATCCCAAATTTTGTTTGCTAACCAAGACTAGAAACTTGCCGAGGCTGCCATGGAATTTTCGTTCATTCATCTCCAATTCTCCATAGAGAGTTTAAGATGTTACATGGTTTGGGGCTTCGGGCAGTCTGAACTCTCTGACTGGTTTGTTGGTTACAGGCTTTGGATAATTTCAACATATGCTGTGATGATTACTTAGATTTTTCGGGTAGATTTTTGTTTTTGATTTAGAAGTATCAAATTACAGAGGAATAATTGTAATATAATTGGGGTTGTTGATGTGTTTTCTTCTCCCTAAGGATGAAAATTTCGGTGAAGCATGATGCATGAGCACAAGTTTCATGGTGGATTTTTCTTCGTTCTTGGCAGACCAAATCCAAGTTAGGATTTGGGCGTGATAGAATAGTCAGCATTTTGTGTTTCTGAAATCTGCTGTGTCTGGTTTGTTTATTGGTTAATTTGAAAAAATTGGACTGGCATTTGAATTTGAAGTGGGACAAGATTTTCAATGGTTGTGCTAACAATAGAGTAATAGAATATATGAAAACATGGAATTTCATATTTAATTTTATATCATATGGTACTAAGTTTGGATTTGGCAATATGTCCTATTTGACCAAAAAAAAAGACAATATGTCCTATGGAAAATGACAGTGCATGCCAAATAGTTTTGGACCATATGGTTTGGTGGTTGGGTGCTTGGGGAAGTTGGGGCTATTCCAAGAGTTATGTTTTTCGAGATTACGAAATCTATCTACTTGCCTTTGTACTTTGTAGAATTGTAGTCAATGAGACTTTATATTTTGTGAGTTTGTCTCTGCATTCTTAGCATGCTATAAGGAAATGCACTATTAATACAACATCCCTGATACAACCTTACAAGAATTCAAGCATTAGGGTTAAATTTGGTGAACACATTCCCTGCCTTTTCGCTTTCTCTCCAGGTCTAAATTTCCAGAACTTAATAAACTTGGACAAGGATAGCTCGCAGAAGGAAGGAGTGTTATGTTCCATGCCAGGCTGATGGTTGAACCAGCTAGCTAGTAGCATGTTTACAGTGTCCAGTTCCAGTCATAGTTATATCCAAATTAATCAAGCTAGTACATGCAACAGAATGGAACTTACTACAGGACAGTACTACTGAAAGTTTCATAACGAAGGTTTTAACAGTGGCAACAAACCAGGATCCACTTTCACTTTTGACAACAATAAAACAATCAATTCCACGGTTGATGCATCTGCAGAGAAACCCCTCTGAACCATTTGTTGAATAAGTTCCACTCCCCGCAGTGTCTCATTGTTATTAATCAAGCCTCGAATAATTGTGTTATAAGTACAACCATCTGGACGACAGCCTTTCTCTTCCATTTCTTTTAGCAATATCTCTGCTTCACTGATTAGGCCTCCGTGACATAGTCCCCTAATCAATATGTTATATGTCCTAACATTAGGTCGAAGTCGCTTGGATGATAAACCACAGAAGACTTCTTTTGCAGATTCAATTTGTCCATCTTTGCACAAAGCATCAATTAAAATACTGTAGCTTACAATATTCAAATCCAACTTTTTGCCTTCCACCTCTCTAACCAACTCAATTGCCATTGAGAGTTGTTGGTTTTTACATAGGCCATCCAGTAATATAGCATAAGTCCAAACATTTGGAAGCTCACCCAGACCCTGCATATCAGAAAACAACTTCTTTGCATCTTCTATCCTCCCGACTTTGCAAAAACCATCCATAACAGTATTATAAGTAACAATATTTGGAATGACTCCCTTGTGAGACATTTCCTGTAAAAGACTCACTGCCTTATCGATCTTTTTCTGATTACAATATCCGTGTATCAATATGCTATAACTATGAACATTAACCATTAAGCCCTTGCTAACCATCAGATCAAACACTGCTTTTGCCTTGCCCATTTCTCCGCGCAGACAATAACCATCCATAAGTGAACTGTATGTAACCACATTAGGCTCAATATCTCTTTGTATCATAATTTGAATCACAGTTTCAGCTTCCAAAACCTTCCCCACTTTACAAAGTGAATCAACCAAGGCAGTGAAGGTTCGCACATTTGGAAAGATATTTCGACTCACCATTTCGTTCAACAACCTTGTGGCTTCTTTCCACTGACCTAATCTGCAAGTTCCATCAATCAACACGTTGTAATTAATGACGTCTGGGGCAAAACCCTTACTGATCATTTCTGAGAAGAGTCTCAGTGCATCTACAATCAGTGCATCTTTACAGAGACTGTCAATGATGGTGCTATAGACAATTTGATCAGGCTTGCATGATCCCCCTTCCATTCTTCTGAGTAATTGAATGGCTGCAACATTGTTACCCTTGCTGCACAAGCCCTTTATCAATGTGCCGAAAGTGATCACATTAGGCTGAATACCTGCTTCCCCTATTTTCCTGAAAACTAGTGCAGCTTCTGCATGTCTACTCTGAAGAAGAAAGCCTTTGATTAGAGTGTTGAACGTCGTGACAGTTGGTTGGTCACCAGATTTGAACAACAGACCCAAGACAGATAAACTGAACTCAATTCGGTTCAAACGAGAATAGCAGTTAATGAGTATATTTAGAGTGTAAGCATCAGGACTGATTCCCGAGAGACGCATTTGTTGATACAAAGTGAGGGCTTCCGCATAGTGATTCAATTTCACGACAGGACCCAATATCTGATTGAAACAAACAACAGAAGGCACAGAACGCAAGTGAAGCATTTCATCGAACAACTTGTAGGCATCTTCGAGATTAGTGATTTTGGGTACAGACGGGTGTCTCTGTCTCCCAATGTGGGCAACTTGGGTGGTTGTAGATTTGATTGGTTTAGAGGTTTGAGAGTGAAACGAGGCCGAGTGATTGCAGACAAGTACATGAAGGAGAGTAGAGTGACGGAAAGGCATACCTCTTCGTCTTCGTCCTCTGCTACTGCCGCGCATCGTCATCATTAAAATCGTGTTCAGCATATCTGAATCTCTCACTCCGAAGTAGTTGGCAAATTAAAAATCACGAGAGAGCTCAGTTCAATTCGACAGTGGTTGTTTCCGTTGGAGGCTCGTTGAAGTATTGAACACGGTTCTGTTCTTTTTCATTTTCATATATACATTTTTTTTCCGTTTTTGCTGATTTTTGTATTTTAATTTTGTCCAAAACTATTATTTTTAGAAGAAAAACAAAGACAAAAGCAAAGAAGAATAGAGATTATTATTCCTCCTCGTGTGATCAGTTAGTTAAGGTAAATTTTAATGGTTCATGCAAAAAAAGAGTCGAGCAGTCGTGGCATCGACGAGAGACCGAGGGAGATAGATAGGATACAGATTATAGGCAGATGCTAGGCGGGATCTAAGCGAACAATAAGTACTCTATCTCCCTCGGTCTCTCGTCGATGCCACGACTGCTCGACTCTTTTTTTGCATGAACCATTAAAATTTACCTTAACTAACTCCCGCCTAGAGTCCACCTAGTGCCCGCCTAATTTTTTTTTTTCCTTTTTAGAGATGTTATGGAGAGGTATGAACTGATTGAAGTCAACACATTTGGTGAGCAGCATCAAGCCATCACAGAGGAATGTTTTGAAGCGACTTCAATATGTTGCAAAATTATACAACGACTTTCTGAAATAGGGGCATTTTCAAGAGCAGATGAAAGAAGATCTTGAGAGCTCAATTGAGTACGAAAGTTTAGGAGGAATGAGCTAGAACCTATGTGATACAGCTTCGCATGGAGTTCTCCAGTTAACTCCCAAGTAAAATACTATACCATCGGAACATTCAGCATTGCAACAGGAAATTACGAATTGAAAATCCTGACAGACGATTTAAATTAAAAGCAAATGTAAGCTGACAAATACATAAAATTGATTAGCAAGTTCATCACCAACTTGTTTCTGCTTTCTACTCCACATGTAGCAGCAAATTCTGATTTTCTTGTATGCTAATCAGTTTCTAAGATTCAAACAAACTTCATAGTGAATTTTATGTGAAACAAAGACTAAGAAAAGCAAACAACATCAGAGTAGATGCTACAGCATGATGTCATTATTTCTCAATAATAACTTCTCTGCTTCACTAATTAGGCCTCCGTGACATAGTCCCTCAATCAATATGTTCTATGTCCAGATATTAGGTGGAAGTTGCTTAATTAAGTGATAAACCAAAAAATACATCTCCTGCAGATTTGATTTGTCCATCATCGCACAAAGCATTGGTTAGAAGACTGTAGATCACAATATTGGGACAAACTCTGGAGAGACGCATTTGTTAATAAATACAACAAGATTGCTTCAGCACAAGGCATCCTACTCACGACGTGACCCAACAGTTGAATGAAAAAGTCAATCCAAGGCCGAGGACGTATGTGAAGCATTTCATCAAAGTGATCAAACACCTTCAAGCATCCTAGAGATTAGTGACACTGGGTAAGGGGGGGTCACTCACAATCTGGGTGTTTCTGCATTTGGAGGTTGGGAAAGAAATCAATATAAATGAAACGAGGCTAAGCAAATGCTGTGCAAAACAAGAAGGAAATTTCTATATAGAAGCATAGGAGCTTTTAGGTAGTACCAGAGGTTTCCAGAAGGTAGCAGGAAAGCTAACCAACTTTACCTTCTGGAAACACCTTGAATTTCGAGATTTAAGTGAAGGAATTGCATATACCAGAAAGTAACTACTGACTACAACTTCAAGTCTCACTCATGATGTATTTTTAACGGCCACAAGAACTTTACATAAATCCCAGAATTGCGTCTCTCCACCTAATAGGTTTCATCTTTCAACATGTTTACTGAACCAAAACCAAACTAAAGGAAGATTTTCAGATCAGAAATCTGGGGTACAATACGACAAGATTAACAGTCAACTGTCTCAATGGAAAATAGACTAAGAGACCAAACAATCACGGAAATTTCGGAAGATAAAACATAAGCATCTGATTACAAGCATGGTCTTAAAGATATAACAAAATTGTATCTAAATTAAAACATAATTGCAGGCAGATCAGAAGAAACATCATTTAAGATCTTGGCTTCTCCTTCTTCTCCTTGAAGAGGGCCAAGAGTGACACGCCTGAGACCTTCACAACCTTGAACCTAACTCCGGGAATATCACCAACAGCATGACCCTTACGTCCAAACCCAGCAATCAACACCTCATCCTGCATGTAGACAATCTAATCAGTAAAGCCACAATATATAACTCAGTACTTGTAAAACATAAAATTCTCCCCTATACTCACATTCTCTTCAATGTAGTTCAGGCAACCATCGTTGGGCACAAAGGCGGCAATCTTCTTCCCGTTTTTGATAAGCTGGACCCTAGCACACTTCCTAATGGCAGAGTTAGGCTGCTTAGCCTCAATACCACTGCAAATTAATAGCAAAAATCAGTTACAACTAGATGTTCAAGTATTCCAACATGAAAGAATATTGGTCTATAAAACTATAAGTAAATGCATCAAGAATATTCCACATACATCTTCTCAAGAACAATGCCTTTAGCATGGGAAGATCCGGCAAATGGCTTCTTCCACTCGTTTCCAAGATGTGACTTCTTGTAAGACTTGTCAGCCCATCTTTGCCTTCTACGGTGGTTCATCAGCTTGCGAGCTGCTCCCATTCCACGTGTTTTCCTGTAAAAAATTGACTACCAGTGTTAAGTAAAGCATTTTATGCACGGCTTATAGCATATAAAAACAAACGCAGAACTCCAAAAATTCATGTGTAGTCCATCTTTTTATTTAATCCAAGAACTGATTAATGAAGATATCCAGACAACACCTTCACTTGAAAGAATAAGCATATATCTTCTGTTGACCCTAAACAAACAAACATCGGAAATGAAAAATCTAAAATGGACTGCTTTTACATAAAGACTGTAAAAGCCTACTTTACTCAGTAGCATTTTTGGTTTTAACCACATAAAAGTGCATTTAGAATGCATATACTTCCTGGATCAAAGGTGCAAAAATTCTTATAGCTATGATACTTCAGGGCAAACTTTTAGATGCTTCTTACTCCTTTAAACAATGAAAAATCCTAAACACTCGCATATTACATAATTTTATAGTTGGCAAAGTTCCCAATGCAAAATAATTCACATTTGATATACAAAGCAAGCCTCTACCTTTCATTTAATAAAACTCTGAAATCGTAACAATTTACCAAGCTAACTATATAAAAAATCTCCATAACTATAATCTAAGTTTCTATAATTCTATGTCAAAATTCAAATTCGATGGTATATAATATTCACCAATGAACAATCTAGCAACCAAACCACTTCCTGGATACATTGAACTAGGAAAAAAAATTAACACATTGCTCACAGAACAACTCGATTCTAAAAATCAGTAGTCAACAAAAATCAAACAAAATTTCAACAAAGAAAAAGTTCACAGATTCAGGTTTAGCTACTCAACAACTGGATTAGTTTCCAGAAACTAATATAATTAACGAACTAATTGAACTGAGGGACTAAGTAGATCCTTTAAACCATGAAATAATTTGATTTGAGAGAAGAGAAACAAAGAGTGAGAGAGAGAGAGAGAGAGAGAGAGGATTGATCTGAAAGGAGGAAGAGACTGACCCCATGGTGACGGAAGGTGAAGAGGCTTAAGCAACGACGGCGATAGAGAACTTCGGCGCGGCGGGAGAGCGATAAGAGCTTTAAGGCTATTAGAAACCCTAGTGCCTTCTTTTACCAAATTTATATTCCTCTTTGTTTTGGGCTTTTCATATGGACTTTACCTGCAAAATGGGCCGTTTATTTAGGCTAGTATCGTCGTCGACCCACTTTAATTATATCTGTTTTCTTAGTAGAGTTGGTAGGGCCACAGATCTCCGTGTGATACGAATCGATGATTTGGACCTGAACGATCCCCGTCGCTGGACAAAGCCATGAGCAATGGGTTCTGCTGGTTCTGCTGGTTCTGCCTTCACGGGTAGCAACTGTTGTGGTATCACCCACTGGCACTGACTCTGTCCAAACCGTGTTCAACGTGCTTCAGTAATCACAACGAGTCTCACCCTCTTTTGATGTATATATTTTGTATGGGAACTGTGTTTATTCTGTGGCCACTCCTACGCAGTATTTAATGTCAACATGCTCCAGAGACCCAAAAAAAAATGTACAGTTGGTAAGGACAAATTTGAGATCCATATCGATTAAAAAATAAAATGAGAATAAAAGTGACTTAAAAGCTTTATATTTAGGGAAAATGACAATTTGCACAAAAATGAGAAAAACTTACCCATTTCAATGTTACCTACCCACTCCAATGAATTTTGGTAAAAATACCTAATTACCCTCTATTAAACCCTAATATCGTCATTCTCCCCCTTCTTTCTAACCACCAGACCTCACCTTTCTCAGACTTCGATGGCCGTAACTACGTCGTGGAGGAGCTCACCGCCGCCAACTTTGACGGCGTGGATAACTGTGGTAATCTTATTGGGGGTGCGGATGAGAGGACGGGTGGCTGGGCCGATCCACACTGGATCGGGTGGCTAGGCAAAAGCGTGGATCAGGATCAAGCGTGGTCCTGTGTAGATCGAGGCCGTGGTTGACAGCGTCGACTGGAGGAAGCCGGATCGGGGGAGAGCACTGATGGGTGTCCAGATCAATTTTGATCTGAGGTTTGCGCTGGGCTTCGTCATCAAGGTCGAGGTCGAGGGGCGGCGATCCGGGTCTAGAGGCTTCGAATCAATGTCCGATCTGGACTGCAGCAGGCGTGTCGTCGACCTTAGACTACTGTGTAGAGGAGCAGACGCCGATTGGCTGCATCGAGGGTTAACTTGGTCGTGGGTGACGATTGGATCGGTGCAGGTGGCCCATGTAGGTGGTCCATGCAGGTCGACGGGGATGAAGGGATCGATGCTCTGGAGCGGATCGACTGGGTACAATAGGGTCTGCAAACCGGGTCGAGCAGATCCGGCTTTGGGGCGGCGTCGATCTGGCAGAGGAAGCAGGCCGGAGAAAGGTGGGGTGCCCAGAGTATATTTCTGGGTGCCTTGACTAGGTTTCTGGGTACCCATAGTAAAAAATTTAGAGTCGTGTTATCTGCTCCTTCAAAGATGTAACTTCTGGTTTGCTCTTTGCTGTTTTCACTTATCTAATCTGTAAAGGAACAAAAACAAAAGGATTATCATTCATATTCAAATATTACTTACCCATAGTAATCAAATTACTGAACCTCAGTAATCGATTACTGAACCTCAGTAATCAAATTACTGACTCCCAGTAATCACATTAAAGATACTCACTAATCTATTACTGACCCTCAGTAACTTGAGTAACTTGAGTCCAGTGACTGGAATCCGGCGACTAAATTAATATTGAAAAAAAAAATTTCGGCGAAAAAAAAAAACCGGAGAAAAAAATTTGGTGACCGGAATTCGATGACCAAACTCCGGCGACCGGCTATGGGACGCCGACGGAGTTGGGTGACCTTTCGGCAAAGTTTCTCTATCTTCCACTTTCTCAGCACGTTATAATTCAAAAATCTGTTAGATAAGACAGAAGGACAAAAAATGAAGAAAAAAATTAAAACTGTACTAGGGTTGAAAAGATTTGTTCAAATGAGCAATAGGAGTTGTTTACCTTATGTTGAATAGAGGAAGAAAATAAAATGGTCATTGAAATGGGTAATGAGGGGGGTCAAATTAGTACTAAATGGACATTTTCTATTATATTTATCAAAAACGTAAATTTTTCATGTGAAACGAGGATGGTTAGTAAATCTTTCATGTTCATTGAATTATATATGATTATCCCGGTAATTTCTTTATTCCAAATCGACCATACCATTTAGACAGAAAATGATGGCATCATAATCTTTAAGCTGATTGTTACTTACTAATTGCATAGACAGTTGGAGGAATTATTCTATGTACCCGGAACACCAGCTGGCGTGCTGATTTGGTGGTCCGCACCTATAGAATCATGACACGTGGACAACTCCAAAATTGACAGGATTCTGAATTTTGGAGACGGCTCCGTTTTTTCTTGCCGTTTATGAACTCCATCTCGATCTAACAAGTCTAAAGAGGAAAAAAAAATTGAAGATCTAAACACCTCCCTCTTCTCTAGTAAAAAATGAATAACTCTATGCAATTTTGCGGTTTGCATCGCTCCTTCGACATCTTCGTCATAGCTCTTGTATGCGGCGGGCTTGGTTAGAGCGTCACGGCGAAGACCATACTTCCATGGGCAAAAAGATTCCGATGGGGTTGAGGTCAGCGTCGGGGATATGACTTGGAAGACGGCGGCGGCGCCGTTGGTGATTTAGTGCTTGGCGAGGTGACTTAGTTCAGGTCGGATCTTTATGATATTGAGAGCAAGTAAATTTGCAGAGCATAGTTTGAGATATGAGGTAGCTTACATCTCTTCAACAACTTTAAATTGGTTCGCGGATTCTTTGCAGCTCAATGCTTCAATGGCTCCCACAGTATACTAAAACAATTTTGATATCGTCTCTAGATGATTTCCGGATTGTATCCAGTTATTATTAACTATTTACTAGTACATTTCTTTTCCTTTTCACCGGGTGTCAACAAGTTTTTGAGACATTTTACTGATTATAATAAACACACATTGAGCCTGTTTTGTAAAGTATTGTGGGGATCTTATATGTGAATGTTGATATACCGTAGAGGACTTGCAGTCTGCCTTGCCGAAATCCAAGCATGCTATCACTATTTGGACAGTTACACTTAAAATTGATAGCAATCTAATTGAAGTGTTTATCATGTGGATGCCTAGCATGAGTTTGTTCTGCCGAAAATCTGAGAGTTTGCCTATAATTCTATAGAACATTCCGACTTCAAATATCTGGTTGGGTTAGCCATCGCAAGATGTCCTTATCATCAAGTCATGGACATTTCAGGAGCTAGCTACATGATTTCCACAAGATAGTTGAGGCATATTCCGATATTGGATTCTTTCTACGATTCAGTACCTTAATCAAGATCCAAATATTCTGTATCCCACTTGACCTTTCATCCTCACATAAAATCTCAGACCTCTGATAAACCCTAACCCCCCGGAAATACGACTAAAATCCCTAAAATAAAGTTAGCAGAGGTCACTAGATCACTGATTAGAGATTAATAAAACTAATTAAGTCCCATCATTCCTCGTCATCATCCTTATACAAAGAACAGATCAGACAGGCGGATAAACCAATTGAAATTGCAGACTAGATTCAATTCAGACGCAAATGATAAAGATTGGATAGTATATACAGATCAATAATTACATTCTTCATCAGCTTAATCACGCAATTAATTCAATAAAACAACCACAAAATACATAAAAGTTTTAACATTTTCAACCCCTCAAATATGTAGAAACAGGGACTTAATTTGTAGTTTGTTTATCAATTCATTACCAGATCACCTCGCCAAGCACCAAATCACCAACGGTGCCGCCGCCGTCTTCCAAGTCATATCCCCGACGCTGACCTCAGCCCCATCAGAATCTTTTTGCCCATGGAAGTACGGTCTTCGCCGTGACGCTCTAACCAAGCCCGCCGCATACAAGAGCTACGACAAAGACGTCAAAGGAGCGATGCAAATAGCAAAATTGCAGAGCTATTCATTTTTTACAAGAGAAGAGGGAGGTGTTTTGATCTGCAATTTTTTTGAGACTCTTCAGTTTCTATTCGATTTACAGCCAAATAAAAAAGATATATATTCGAGTTTAACGGCAGTGTAATCCAAAATTCAGAATCCTATCAGGTTTGGAGATGTCCACGTATCATGATTCTATAGGTGCGGATCACCAAATCAGCACGCCAGCTGGTGTTCCGGTACATAGAATAATTCCTCTAGAGAGTTGAAAGAATTCAAGTACATGACGTGGTGAAAGTGCATAAACTTCACCATACATAGTGAATTGCCTCACATATTATGAAACATATGCCTTCAGTTTATTTAATCTCCGCCCTTTATGCAGTGTGAACTTCTGCAAAAATAATGGCAGCTCCCTGTCACAGTAATGCCATACTCAATTAATCTCATCAATGTTGTTTGCATCACTTGTTTACTTCATCAATGTCGTTCGTATTTCCATCATTTCGTAAATCAAAATATACTATTTGAACTAGAAAGAATCAACAAATTGTATCATAGTGGATACTTTCATTTCAACGATGCAAATTAACTTCATAATGCATCATTACCTAGGAAGTAATTTATTTGGTTCTGGATTCGAGTCACGACAAGTGCTTACGTGTGAAACTCTTAAATCTCTTAAAAAAAAAAAAAACTTCATAATTAATGCACTTTCTAACAAAGGAAACAAAGCAAAATCTACTTTTGTCTCTGGACAATAGCCAACTATCAATTCCATAGTGGATGCATCTGCAGAGAAACCACTATCCACCATTTGTCCAACAAGATTGATCGCCTTCCGTGTCTCATTGTTATATATAAAGCCTCAGATTAATTGTATTATAGGTAGAGTCATTTGGAAGACAACCTTTCTCTTCCATTTCCCTAAGCAACTTTTTCTGCTTCTCTTATGATTCTGTGTTTCAAAATATGTGAGTGGACTCAGTAAAGTAAACTCAGAAACGATGAACTAACATCAGCAGAATTCAGTTAAAGTACAGGGCTTTGTAGATATCTCAAACGAGCAACTGAAAATGTACATGATGCATCTTGTTGCTCCATAAATAGCCCACAACCAACGGTCATCCTTCCGACCTCACTAGTTCCTACTCCAATCTTACAGGGTGGCATCATCTCGAAGGAGACAACCAGTTGAATACTCATTTACAGAACATGTACCACCTAAGAACTGTATAGCCTGCAAGGTCCAATGTAATGGAAAAATCCATATATGTAAAATTAGAATATGTTACTCCTAGGCTGTTTTTTGCACGGATAAAGATAGACATATTTTAGTTCTAATTATACAAACCACTTAGCAGAATCAAGGAGATTATGAACTTCAATATGGGTGCATTCAAGCAATAAGCGAGCTCAGTTGATGGCCCTGAATGAGGTTTGCGTTTGAAGGGACAAATTACTTGATTTTAAAAGTAGAGACCAAATGGAATTACAGCAGGATATTTTACCTGCAAAGCAACGTGCGTGGCTCTTTCGGCCGTAGATAATATAACTCCACCACAGTCCGAAGAGTTTTATTCACAGAGGTTATGGTCCAAGAATTTATTTTTTGCCAAATCCTAAGACTTACAATGAAAAAAAAATAATCAGAAAGCAAAAGCACCTTTGGGTCAAGCCTTCCATTGTCCTAGGTGCAATAGTTTCATCTTTCCTAATGATACTAAGACATGCTTAGAATCAAATAACTTCATAAAGAATTTCCTTACAGTGCAACAAACTGTGATTTACTTTCGGTTTAGACAACAACTGAAAGTTCTATTCTTTGCATCATATCATTAAGAATTTTTCAACAATACTTCAGAACGAGACAATACCAATTCCACGGTTGATGCATCTGCAGAGAACCCCTATCCTTCATTTGCTGAATAAGTTCCACTGCCCGCAGAGTCTCACTGTTATTAATCAACCCTTGAATTATTGTGTTGTAAGTACAATCATGTGGAGGACAACCTCTTTAACAATCCTGGGTTCGAGTCAGGACAAGATATGTGTGAAACCCTTAGATCCTCTTTAAAAAAAAAATGTGGAGGACAACCTCTCTCTTCCATTTCCCTCAGCAACTTTTCTGCTTCACTTAATAGGCCTCGTTTACAAAATCCACTAATCATTGTAGTATACATCCTCACATCAGGTTGAAGTCGTTTTGATGATAAACCAACAAAGAGATCTCTTGCAGATTCAACTTCTCCCGCTATGAACAAACCCTCAATAAGAATATTATATATTACAATATTTAGTTCCAGCTATAGGCCTTCCATCTCTCTAACCAATTCGATTGTAACTGAAAGCTGTTGGTTTTCACACAGGCTATCTAGTAAAACAGCATAAGATTGTAAGTCCGGAAGTTGACCAAAAGCTTGCATATCAGAAAACAACTTCTTTGCATCTTCTATACTCCCGACTTTGTAAAAACCAACAATATTTGGAATGACTCCCTTGTGAGACATTTCCTGAAAAAGACTCACTGCCTCATCGATCTTTTTCTGATTACAATATCCGTGTATCAATATGCTATAACTATGAACATTAACCATTAAGCCCTTGCTAACCATCAGATCAAACACTGGTTTTGACAGCCCATTTCTCCGCGCAGACAATAACCATCCATAAGTGAACTGTATGTAACCACATTAGGCTCAATATCTCTTTGTATCATAATTTGAATCACAGTTTCAGATTCCAAAACCTTCCCCACTTTACAAAGTGAATCAACCAAGGCAGTGAAGGTTCGCACATTTGGAAAGATATTTCGACTCACCATTCATTCAACAACCTAGCTTGTGGCTTCTTTCCACTGACCTATCTGCAAGTTCCATCAATCAACGCGGTACAAGTAATGACGTCTGGGGCCATACTCTTACTGATCAGTGCGTCTACAATCAGTGCATCCTTACAAAGACTGTCAATGATGGTGTTATAGACAATTAGATCAGGCTTGAATGATCCCCCTTCCATTCTTCTGAGTAATTGAATGGCTGCAACATCGTTACCTTGCTGCACAAGCCCTTTATCAATGTGCCGAAAGTGATCACATTAGGTTGAATACCTGCTTCCCCCATTTTCCTGAAAACTAGTGCAGCTTCTGCATGTCTACTCTGAAGAAGAAAGCCTTTGATTAGAGTGTTGAACGTCGTGACAGTTGGTTGGACACCAGATTTGAAGCACAGACCCAAGACAGATAAACTGAACTCAATTCGGTTCCAACGAGAATAGCAGTTAATGAGTATATTTAGAGTGTAAGCATCAGGACTGATTCCCGAGGGACTCATTTGTCGATACAGACTGAGGCCTTCCGCATAATGCTTCAATTTCACGACAGGACGCAATATCTGACTGAAACAAACAACAGAAGGCACAGAACGCAAGTGAAGCATTTCTTCGAACATCTTGTAGGCGTCTTCAAGATTAGTGATATATTGGGTATAGGAGGGTCTCTCACAATCTGGGTCTTTCTGGATTTGATTGGATTTGCAGGTCGGGAATGAAACGAGGCTAAGCGATTGCTGCGCAAAACAACAAGAGTAGAGTGAAGAGAAGAGATGCTTCTTCCTCTTTTCCAGTAAGAAGAAGAAGATGCGGGCTGCAGCTTCCTTAGCATTTTTAGGTGGACGGAATGTTTAACGTTGCTATTGAGTGATTACAGTGTTGGTTATACTCTCATTTACTATCCTTCTGTTTTCCAGGGACATCTTAATCTTGGCTGTAGATTTTGATCCCCATTTTCATTTCAAAGCTTTATTTTCACATTCCAGCGTCCACTTCCGACTAACACTGTTTCATGATTCAAAACTCAGTATCATAAATCATAAATTAGGTGGAATTGCAAGCATTTACTACTTCGACTGCACAAGATGGCCTTTGGACTTAGTAACTGAAAAGCCAACCAACTTCAGATTTGGGATTCTACACATAACTGATGATTATATGTTTCATCTTCCAACAAGACTGAACTAAATTAGTCTAAATATCAATCCAAAGGAGGTACAAAATGACGAGGATATAACTGTCGAACACATAGAATAGATTAAGAAAGGAAACATCCAAGAAAATCAAAAAAATAAAACAGAAGCATCTGATTACCCAGCATGGTCTTAAAAGTGATGACAAAATTGTATCTAAATCAAAACATGCTTGTAACACAACAGATGAAAATCACTTAAGATCTTGGCTTCTCCTTCTTCTCCTTGAAGAGGGCCAAGAGTGACACGCCTGAGACCTTCACAACCTTGAACCTAACTCCGGGAATATCACCAACAGCATGACCCTTACGTCCAAACCCAGCAATCAGCACCTCGTCCTGTGCGTAGACAATCGAATCAGTAAAGCTACAATATATAACTCAGAACTGGTTAAAAATGAAATAATTCTCCACTGAACTCACATTCTCTTCAATGTAGTTCAAGCAACCATCATTGGGCACAAAGGCGGCGATCTTCTTTCCGTTCTTGATGAGCTGGACTCTGGCACACTTTCTAATGGCAGAGTTAGGCTGCTTAGCTTCAATACCACTGGAAAGCAATATCCAAAATCAGTTAAAACTATGTCTCCAAGTGTTCCAACCCATATTATTTGAATTAAAAAATTTTAAAAAAAAAACAAGAAAAAGCAACAAAACTATTTCACATACATCTTCTCGAGAACAATGCCTTTAGCATGGGAAGATCCGGCAAATGGCTTCTTCCACTCGTTTCCAAGATGTGACTTCTTGTAAGACTTGTCAGCCCACCTTTGCCTTCTACGGTGGTTCATCAGCTTGCGAGCTGCTCCCATTCCACGTGTTTTCCTGTAATAGTTGGATAGCAGTGTTAGGTAAATCATTTCAAGCAGGGCTTGTATCAAATAAAAATCAACAAAAACTCTACATATTTCATGTTTAATTCCTCCTTTCAAAATCAAGAACTGATGAATGAAGATATCCAAAAATCAAACTCTGGAATCTCACGATCAAGTTTTGAAAATGAAACCAAAATCTTATATGGACTGCTGTAAATAAAGCCTACTTTACTCTGACAGCAATTTTTATATGAAGCACATAAAAGTGCATAAAGAATCCATGTACATTTTGTATTATTATAAACGCAGTTCCTAACAGTAATTGCCCCTATATAAAGTTGTATATAATTCCAGCAAGCCAAAGAGCCCAGAGTTTAACTACAGAGTAACTTGGTACGACAACAGTTCAGATAAAATTTTATATGGTTCTTACTCCTTCAAACAATGAAAAATCCTTCCGTCTTTGGCACAGACATCATTTCATAGTTGGCAGCAAAAGCCGAAAACTAATTCACATTTGATGCACAAAACAAGGCTCTACCTTTCATTTCATTTCATTGAACTCTGAAACCGTACCAATTTATCAAGCCAACTGTCTCTCCATGACTACATTCTATGTTTCTATAATTATTCAATCTCAAAACATGAATCAAAAGGCATACAATCTTCACCAACGAAGAAAAACAGACATAATTTTCACAGATTCAGCTAAGCAAAAACTGTACTAATTTCCAGAAACTAATTCAATGATTCAATTCCGATCTTTCTCCTCACCATTAAACTACCGTATTGAACTAATTGAACCAAGAGACTAAGTAAATCCTAGACGATGAATTTAAAACATGAAATAATTAGAGAGAAGAGAAACAGAGAGAGAGGATAGATCTGAAAGGAGAAAGAGACTGACCCCATGATGAATGAACGCGAAGAGCCTCAAAGCTAAGACTGGGGTAGGGAGCTTCGGCGCGGCAGTAGAGCAACGATAGCTGCTTTTAGGCAATGAGAAACCCTAGTTCCTTGTTCTACCACTTAAATAAAACCCCTCCTCTTTTGGGCTTCCAATTTGGATTTCATGTGCATAACGGGCCGTTTCTGAGCCATTGGGCTACTCAAATATATATCCACGTCTCCTCTCTTTATTTTTCTATAAATAAACAATTAAATCTTATTGTAGATCAAAATATTACGTAATTTTTCTTTATGGAATTATAGAATATAGGCATCAGCTTTATATTAACAGATTAACAGTATCTACTCTCATACTTGTTATGTATTTTCATGACTATAAAATAAGTGAGCATTGGTTTTCTAATCAGTGGCCAGGAATAGTGATGGCAATTTTGGCTTGAGCAGAATGAACATTTGCCTTATTGTCGAAAAAATGAAATAGCTGGATCCCAGGAGTAATCTATAAACCAATCTGAACCAACTGTTTGTGTTCTTAACAAGTTAACATCATATTTGTGGTATAACTGCCGGTATCATATAGTGTGGCAAGTGGAATCACGACCACCACAATGATCACAATCGTTGGAGGCAAAGCCTGCCTGAGCAACCAAAGGACAGACAGTCATATAAGCAGCAAGTCAGACGACCGAGCAGTGGAATAACAACATATGAAGTTAAGAGGCATCAAGGATAAAACTTCCCCAAATAAGGGTTTTCCGATAGCTGTTTCAGCTCTGTTGGATTATCCTACTCTGCTATATCAAAGCTGCAAAGTAAACTACAATGGATAGAACCACGAACAACAGATCAACAAGAAGCACAGCCAACCTAGATACTTTAGTAGATTAATTGTTTTCATAATAGCAGAATTTGTCTTAACCGATACATACACATATATCTTACATAACTAATGGCTTAACAGCTCAATATTCCATAAAGCAGATTAATCTCTGGTAAAACAGAATGAACCAAAAATAATCATCATCTGTGTAGTGCGCAGCCACCACACTAGTTATAGTAGCCTGAGCAAATTACCAGCAGCTCAACCAAATGACTTCGCTGTACCCAAAACCACAAATCTGTCAAAGGATAAAGAGGAGAATGGTTGGCCAGTTAGAACTTACAAAGAAAAGAATAATTGCAAAGATAGGCATAACCAAAGCGAATATCATTAACCTGCCTGGCAGAATCTCTATTTCTGTGGCTTCTTCCAAAAGACACCTATCTTCTTCAGCACATTCCCATTTTTCTTCTTCAGCATCTCATCATCCATGTCTTCAGAGTATGGCGAGCCAAGCTTTCCAGGAACGTGATAGTTGCTGTCCATGGATACAGTTCTCTCCATGATCTTGCCGTTCCCAGAGGAAAGTATGGCTGCAGCTGCCTCAGCAGCTTTCCTCCACTGGTCAGACTGCACCTTAAGCCTTCTCAGTTCCGCCTCCAATTCTGAACTGGCCGCCTGTGCGGCCTCCAGCTGTTCAGTCACCCTTGCTACCTTCTTATTGCTCTTATCTGCCTCCTCCATCACAATTCCAAGCTTCATGAGAGCCTCTCTCTCAGCACACCTTGCTGCCTCTACTTCAGCTGCTACCTCCTCATTTGCTTTGCCCTTGTCCATTTCGCTTTTATTGATTTTTACTCGCATCATTTCATTTTCTTCTGAAATACTCTGCAATTCTGTTTCTTTATCCATCAAATGAGCCTTCAAATCTGCAACATGTTTTGTCAGTTCTTTCAATTCCTTTTCCAGTTCATACTCTCTCTGGCATGAGAGGCTCTGCTGAAGCTTCAAATTCAGCCCCTCGTTTTCCTCAGAAATGCATTGCAACTCAGTTTCCTTATCCATTAGGTTAGCCTGTAATGCTTCAATACCAGCTTTGGTTCTCTTCAGTTCATCCTCCAGTTCACCCTCTCTCTGACTAGAAGCAGATCTCATCTCATCTACCAGTTCATGAGCACTTCTTATCTGAACAGTGCTCTGAATTTGTTCTTCACGATATTTGGTCTCAGCAGTCTCAAGAGTAGATTTTAGTTGTTTTACTTCAGACTTCAAGTTGTAAAGCTCTGCCTCGACCTCATTAGGTCCCATAGACTCATGCTTTTCTCCAAATTCCCGCTCAAGGTCATTGTTGCTGCTTACATTGTTCAGGTCAGCCTTGAGTTTGGCAACAATTTCTTCTAGTGAATTTACCCGCGCTCTTGACTGATCTAACTCTGAAACAACCGAGTTGTAAGCTTCCATGGATTTCATGCCATCTGAACCGAGTATCTCCACTGTTCTTCTCGCAGATTCCAGCTGCAGCAGGGTTTGACTAACCTGTGCCTGTGCTTCAGCTTCAGCTTCCTTACTATCATTCAATTCGTTTTTCATGTTTTCTACAAGTGAAAGAGTTTCTGCCAAGTTTTCTTTCAAGCTTTGGAGCTCTACATTGACTAAATCTGCATGCTTCGTCTGATCAGCTTCAGATATAGCTACCATTTCCAGCTGCAGTTTAAGCCTCTCAATCTCATCAATCGCTGATGCCAAGGCAGCTGCATCGACTGAGTGCTGCTTCTGGACAGCCTCAAGCTCTGACTGCCATGCTTGATCTCTTTCTTGTGAAATCTTTTGGAGCTTGATAACACGAGCTTCCTCAGAAATACAAAGATCAGGAATCTGCTGCTGAGATTCTTCAAGCTTTGATGACAATTCGAGCAGTTGCTTCTTTGATTCCTCAGAATCTTGCTGAGCTTGTTTCTTGCATGACTCAGAAGACTGAAGTTCGTTGTTTGCTTTTTTCAAGTCCTCCTGGAGTTGAGAAATCTGAGATTCCAATTCAAATACTCTACTTGGGCCTTTCTTCTGGTGAAGGGAAGAGATGATTATTAGAAAAGTATACAAAGAATGCCACACTAACATTTTTAAATACAAATTCAATGTGTACACGTGATGAAAAGGGTACAAAAGTGTGAATGATGAGTGGGGTAAGAATGCCCTTCTATAAAATGATGAAGAGGGATTTGACAAATAAAACCATGAACATATTTTAAAAATAAAATTACTGAACAAACATATGATGTTATAGTTATATAAATGGTAATGTGCATCAATTAAATAGAAGACAAGCATATCCAACTTCCAACTTTGTTGTTATGAAATAAGAAACTTCCTTCGCAACAATGAACCAACAAAACACAAAAATACCCAACCTTCCATATTTCTTACAACAAAGAAAAGAAGTTTAGAATAGAAACTATTCTGGTATGTGACAGACCACTTTTAAGAACCAAAAGTTCACCCAGAAAACAACCTAAATTGTGTGAAAACCAAATGAGTTCTCTTCCAATCCAAGCATTAGTTCAGGCATCAAATTATCCCTACACCAGTCCGATGGTTGTACAACACTTTATCCAGATATTTGTGAAACAGCTGAGACATCAATGTGAGTAAAATCAAAAGTACCTCAGGCAATGGACTTCTGGGTGACCGCCTCTCATTGACCTTTGGGCTTCTGTCTTTAGATAGTCGTCTAGCTTGAGTTGAGGTAGATGCAGGATCAGTCTCCAATGCAGTTGGCTTAAGTTGGCGGCGCACTACTCGAGGAGAGTCTTTTTGAGTTGGAGATACCTTTTGAGTTGGGGATACCCTTAGAAGCGGCGTTACCCTTTGAGTGGGGGATAGCCGTTGAGGTACTTCAGAGGCACCACTTCTGATAGAAGATCAGCAAAACGACAATCAGGTTTAACGATCAAAAGCTTCTAGAGTATAAAGGAGAAAATTAAAACAGCAATTTAGACCATAAACGGCGAAATTATGAGCGAAATTGCTATAAAAACAGGTTATGTAAGCTGCAAGGTACGATCCTAGATTATCAATAAATCAAACTCACATTCCAGTGTGACAAGTGGATCAGTTACATAACTAGACTTTCCAAAACAACTCATCATCGAAAAATAAAAAAAAGGCAATTTTTAAACTAGTATAGTTGAAAATTGTAAAGCTATAGAGCTGGAGCTATCAAATTCCACTCTAAACTTGCAGTAGAAAAATGCATAATACAGTTCCGGTATCTTCGAAAGGAGGATATTAAGGAGAGAGGGGAGGCTAAACTAAGCCAATCACCATCTGGGATTTCTGTCATTTATCCCAGATCATATACCAAAAGTCTATAGTCATACTTCTGTTTTTTTTTTTTTTTTTGCATTTCACAAATTACACTTCGATTTACTATCACAAAACATATGTTCTTTTTTATTCATGGAAGACCTCATAGTATGAATATCCTACTAGCTGGAAGCCCAAAAACCTTTACCAATGGAAAGATCCCGCATTAACATCAAAGAAGATGTACACCTACACCCAAACCAAAATAAAAACCACACTTTGTTGCGACACTGATTTGAACGGCCAACGAAATCTGACGAGCAATGACTATCAATAATTGAAGAACCACAGTATAGCGCGCGCGCACAATAGAGCATAAGACACACAAACAAAAATCCAAAAATCTTATTTGCTACAAGGAACATACTGCAGTTATTTCATTAATTACAAAGAAATGCAACATAGTGATACAGTCCCTCCCTTTCTAAGATGAGAAATTTTGAATAATGATACAATTTAATAAATGATTGTGTTCTCTTCTAATGTTGGATAGAAAGAAAGACACCATTAAAATCAAACGGCCAAGTTAATGAGTCCTCAGTCAAATGTGGCCACAAGATTGTACAATTACAGCTGCTCAATTGGTCTAGAGAGGAGTCCTTTCCGCTCCTC
Organism: Potentilla sterilis; assembly: GCA_963682095.1. Classification (NCBI taxonomy): domain Eukaryota; kingdom Viridiplantae; phylum Streptophyta; class Magnoliopsida; order Rosales; family Rosaceae; genus Potentilla; species Potentilla sterilis. The sequence goes on along the minus strand of OY821755.1, from coordinate 51,299,955 downwards.
CGATAGTTCTAGTGGGTCCTGCAGGCTGCATTATAGCTGCCAAGAGGACCCAGCATAACCTCAAAGCTAGAAGAAGACAAGCTGTTAAATATTTATAATGACACTGAAAGAAGGAAACCGGTATGTAGCCACTTGCCACCAAAACTGGTCCATCATTGTTACTCACGCAGTGAAAGTTTCTAATGAAAGGGATACAAGAATGACACTCCACGACGACGGAACAAACACGAAACAGGATGTGAAGTTAAGCTTACAAAAACATGAGTGGCTGAATTCATACAAGGAGCTCACAAGAAGATCAATATAGCAACGAGGAAAGTATAAAATGCCACACGCATAATCTACCTTCTGGCTCAGACAACACAAACAAGCGCCTGCTCTATCAAGCAACAGACCAACAAGCCTCTAAAACCAAAGGAGAAGATAATCATATACAAGCCAAAGTTACCTTGCTTTTGGGGTTTGCATTTTTGACTGCTTTTTCTATGAGCAAAGTTGAGAGGGAGCTAACAGTAATCTAAAGCTCCACTACTTGATAGCCTCTCGACCCACAAGTCCTGAAAAACAGTTAGATCAAAATCACAAGCTGGGCCAGGAGGATCCAATGTTTCTATGTAAGAGAAATAAATAGGTTTCATGTAGAGCATGTGCTCCTTATCATCATGGAAGAAAAGGCCATTATGGCAAAGATGTGCCAATTCACACCAAACAATTCTATACTCTAAACCAACAAAACAAACAATGAATATCACAGAACAGAAATGAATGAATAATATCTCAAAAGCCAATTAAATGCTTACTACCTAGTTCCACACTCTATCCATGCTCAAAAGACCCATCATTGTTATCTCCATCAAATCGGTTGTAATTACACAAATACCCCCTTCTTCAACTAACAAAGAAACATGGCTGTTATAGAGAAACACCCTCCTCCAGTTTTGCCGTGAAGTATGGGCACTAAATTGAAACTGAAGAACACCAAACAAGGTGATTGTGCTCAACTGCTAAAACCTTTTTCTGATAGTGAGGGGAGTTGAAACAACCACCAAACAAAGCTTGTTTCTTGACTTCAACACAGAACCCTATTTTCTTGAAAAATTTATCATTATTTTCCATCGAAACAAACAAAACAAACGGATCTAAAACCAACCCCCAAAAAGAAGAAGGTGGAATCAGCATTTGCAGAAAAAACAAGCAATAGAGATATTAAAAATTAAAACAATGGCCTCCTCGGAGGGAAAACAAAAGTAGATTGTGTAGACTTTTTGAGATTCGCTTTACTTTTATGTTCTCTAAAATTAAATAAAAATAATTCAAACCAACAAAAAAAGAGCCTGCAACAATGAAGCTCTTGAGCAAGAAAAGAAGAGCTACACTGTACCACTTAACAGATGAACTTCTTTTCATGCCCAGATTTCACCCATAACAAGCTTCAAAGAAACATCATTTACCCTAAGAATCCAGTTAACAAATTGAAAATAAAAATAAATAAATTAATTAAAAAAAACTAGCCCAGTTTGAGATTTTTCATGAAACAGAAACCCATCTGAGTTCAGAAACAAAATGCAGAAAAATGCAAGTGAGATTCTGTTGTGTCCCCTCTTCTCTATCTTCCAACATTTTCCCAGTAACAGCAACCAAACAAACATGAACACAAAAAACATAAGAGCAAATCAGTGATGGGGTGATGTACTACCTTACAGTATGAGCTTTGTTCTTCTTCTTCTTCTTCTTCTAATCTAGTTGCAGTTTCCGAGGCTTTGAAATATGGATAGTGGGGGGTGAGGAGTGACTATTGGGAGTGTTTCACTGTTTAAGGGAGCGTGAGTGAGAGAAGTGATAAGCACTAGATTACAAAACCACAGAACACAGAGAAAGCAGAAAGAGGGAGTACACTACTTGTCGTTTCGTGACCAAGATATTAAACTGGAGTTAAATCCGGTTTTACGTCCGTCAATATCATATGTTATCCAACTTTTCAAATTTCAAAGTAGAAGTAGAAAAACATTTGTAGCCGGACAAAGTTATTTACTGTGCTGTAACAAAAAAAAATTATTTACTCTGCCGGTTTAATCCTATAGTACACCGCCTAATCCAGAGTTAATCTACTATAATAGGAGTTATTTCTATTTTTTGGTTCTTTGGTGGTAATATATACACATATTGAGCACGTTTACTTACCTGGAATAGAATTAAAAAATATATAAATGATTCCACGAAAAGAAAATTCATGCGTTTACTTATACATGATGGAATCAGATTTTGTGTGGGTCCCACCTTCCAATAAAGAATTAATTCCTTGACAACCCGGAATTGAAAAACCAAATGGGAAGTTGGGTTTAGGAATGAAAGCTCATGAATGAACTTTTTATACCCAAAATATCCTCACATTCAATAACCCGTAATTACCCAACTCTAATTAATTTATATAGAAAATGTCTATTTAGTACTAATTTGGCCCCCTCATTACCCATTC
>OY821755.1:50962516-51297279 GCA_963682095.1 Potentilla sterilis | reverse complement strand
AAATCGTCAGTGGATATCCAACCGGAATGGAACATGCTGGATCAAATCCCGTTCTCGACATTCTCCAAGCTATCTTTCACTGTGCCTGAGCCTGAGGATCTTCTCTTATGCGGCACGCTCGAGACCTATAACCGAACCATGGATCGACTCACGCGGAAGAACGAGCACATGCTGGAGTGGCTTAAGAACTGCAAGTTCCCCAAGATCACAACCTCTGATGTTCCAGTCATTCGCCGTCTTGCGAATGAAGATAATGCTATTCTTGATTACTTGAAAGTAATAAACTAAAACCACAAAACACATAAACACACAATACAAGTAATATCAAAGAGAACATGATATTATCATAACTAATATTTAACAATTGTACCAACCTTGTGAAGCCATTGCTTCGAGGAGATGAATGAATGTGGACTGATGCAATAGGAGGGCTTCTACAGAATGCTTAAGTGAACTCTCAATGGGAAGAGTACTTGATTCACATACAATAGCTTCTGCAGGGACCTCCTTTTATACTAGTCGAGGTATTTCAACGGTCATCCCATCAACAACCCTTTGAGTTCCACCTCTATAATGATTATTAAACACATTACTGTAACAGCCATATAATTAAGGCAATTATCAAGTCCCTTCATCTTATAAATGTTATAAGACTTAACAAAGGATTAGATTGCATAATGAATTTCTTAATAACTTATTCTGCTTAGTCAAGTGACTGTCAATACTTGATATAACTAATGCTTGTCCATAATATTCTTACATTCTCCCATTTGGACAACCATTAATTACTTGACAAGAAACTATGTTAGATCAAATATAGTCATTATCTTTAGTGCACATGAGATTCAAATGCAATCTTATAGCTTGATAAACAACAACACATCAATTTAACAACTACATTGCAGAATGAAAAATAGAACTACATTATGAAAATGCACCTTATTTAATCATCACTTACAAAGTATTCATTAAACAAAGTATCACCACAATAATGCAAATCTGTAAGTACACACAAACTGAACTAGACTTACATCCTTTTTCGTGTGTACAAAAGGTCCTCCTTATATGCTGAGCCTCAACACAGCTTCCAATTTGAAAGCTTCCTTATGCGTTAATTCAGTCTTTGAGACTGATTTCCTTTTCTGAATTCACAAACAATCAAATACAAGATTAATGCAAGACTGTTTTACAGAACTCAAATAAAAAATATGAGCTCAAGACAAAACCATATGCTGCAGCAGTAATGAATGAAATTCATCAACTTTTATTTAACTTCAATAATGAGAGTTAAAGAACATCCTAGTAAATAAGTTCACAGAACTAAGATCTTTAAAAGATAAAACCGAAAACAAAATTCAAAATCAGTAATGACATTACTCCCACTAAACTTATCTTACTCCCACTAGAATCAAGCATCCAAACTAGACAAAACCCCCATATTGGTAACATGTTCTGTGAAGGCTGCCACTCCCAAGGCTTTGGTGAAGGGATCAGCTAACTGAGATAAAGTGTTGATCTTCAAAACTACAATCTCCTTACACTTAACCCTCTCCCTAACACTATAGTATTTGAGATCAATATGCTTAGAATTTGTTGACCTCTTGTTATTCTTTGAGAAATAGACTGCAGCAGAATTATCACAAAAAATTTTCAATGGCTTAGACACAATCGTATCTACCACATTGGTCTGGATCAGGAAATTCTTCAGCCATAAGCCTTCACACACTCCTTCGTATATTGCTATAAACTCAGCTTGCATTGTTGATGTTGCAGTCAAGGTTTGCTTGACAGTTTTCCAAGCTATGGCTCCACCAGCCAACATAAACACATAGCCTGAAGTGGATTTTCCTGAATGCGGATAACTGCTTGCAAAATCTGAATCAGTATAGCCAATAACCTCCAACTCCTTGACTCTTCTATAAACCAGCATATGCCCTTTGGTCTTTTGAAGGTACCTGAGTACTTTCTTCCCCCCAATCCAGTGCTCATAGCCTGGATTTGATTGAAATCTTGACAAAATACCAACTGCATATGACAAGTCAGGCCTTGTACAAACTTGTGCGTACATCAAACTACCAATCAGCTGGGCATAAGGCTTGTTCTTCATATTTTCCTTCTCTCTTTCAGTTTTAGGACATTGATCCTTATTCAGTTTGTCGCCCTTAGTCATAGGCACTGAACCTCTAGAGCAATTAGACATATCAAAACGTTTCAATACTTTATTGATATAATTCTCTTGGCACAGCCCCAAAACTTTTCTAGCTCTGTCTCTCTTGATCTCAATCCCCAAAACAAAAGAAGCTTCACCTAAGTCTTTCATGTCAAACTTTTTAGACAAGAAAGACTTTGTTTTCTTCAACATGTTCATGTCATTGCTAGCAAGTAAAATGTCATCAACATATAAAACCAGAAAAGCAATGTTTTTACCTTCTGTTTTCATATAAACACATTCATCCACTTGATTTTCAATAAAACCAAAATCATTGATGACTGAATCAAACTTCAAGTACCACTGCCTTGATGGTTGCTTTAAGCCATAAATAGACCTATTCAGCTTGCAAACTAAATGATCCTTCCCCGGTTCAATGAAACCTTCAGGCTGCTTCATATAAATCTCTTCTTCTAAATCACTATTAAGAAACGCCGTCTTCACATCCATTTGATGCAGTTCCATATCAAAATGAGCAACAAGTGCCATAATGATTCTGAATGAGTCTTTGGTGGACACCGGAGAGAATGTTTCATTGAAATCTATCCCTTCTTTCTGTGTAAAACCCTTGGCAACTAACATGGCCTTGTATCTGTCAATACTACCATCTGCACAAAGCTTGGTTTTAAACACCCATTTACAACCAATAGGTTTGTGTGTTCCTACAGGCTCAACTAGAGTCTAAACCTGGTTAGTTTCCATGGATTCTAACTCAGCAACCATTGCTTTCTTCCGATGTTCACTTTGCTCGCATTCTACAGCTTGTTTGAATGAAATGGGATCAGTGACTTCCCCAATATCATAATTATCCTCTTGAAGACAAAATTGAAAATCAGTTGCAGCCTCTTGAAGATAAACATGATATTCAGTTGCAAGTCTTGCAAGAGTTGATATTCGATTTCTCTGTGACCTTCTTAAAGACTGAGGATCAGTGACAACTTGTGCCTCATTCTGAACTAAGTTTGCCGGTTCAGTGTGCACTTCTTGTTGCACTATTGGCTCAAGGTTCTGGTCATGCTCAAAATGATTATTTTGAACAATGGAAGCTGTAGATGCTACTACTCCTTGTGTTTCAGGCACTTGGAAAGGTTCTAAATGAGATAAAACTTCAGTTTCAGTCATTGTGGCTATTGGTTCATCTAGTAGAACAAGTTCAGATTCCTCAAAATTGTGAGAATACTCAAACTCATTGATAAAAACAGCTTTATTAGTCTCAATAAATCGAGTAGAGTGTGAAGGACAGTAGAACTTGTAACCTCTAGAGTGTTCTGGATACCCAATAAAGAAACAAGAAACTGTCTTGGAATCAAGCTTGCTCTCTTTCGGATTATAGGGTCTTGCTTCAGCCTTGCAACCCCATATATGTGTGTGGCCAACACTCGGTTTTCTATTTTTCCAAGCTTCAAATGGAATTATGTTTATTGCTTTGCTGGGGATTCCATTGGTTAAGAAGTTTGCAGTCTTAAGCGCCTCGCCCCATAGAAAAGTAGGAAGGCCAGAAGTGCACATCATGCTTCTAACCATGTTCAACAGCGTCCTGTTTCTCCTTTCAGCAACACCGTTCTGTTCAGGAGTTCCTGGAGTTGTGTAATGCGCCTGAATTCCATTTTCCTCTAAAAACAACGCAAAAGGTCCTTTGTGTTGTCCTCTTTCAGTGTATCTCCCAAAATACTCTCCTCCTTTATCTGACCTCACCACTTTAATCTCCAAATTCAACTCCTTTTCAACTTCTGCTTTAAAGATTTTAAATTTTTCCAAAGCTTGTGATTTGGTTGATATCAAATAAACATAACAAAATCTGGAAAAATCATCAATGAACGTGATGAAGTACTTATTTTTACACACTGTCTCTATGTTGAATGGGCCACATATGTCAGTGTGAACAAGTTCCAACAAACTAGAACTTCTTACTGTTGTTTTCTTTTTGCGGTGCACAAACTTCCCTTTTATGCACTCAGTACAATCAGAAAAATCACTGAAATCTAATTCAGGAAGCACATTCTCTTTAACTAACTGTTTCAGCCTATCTTTAGATGCATGGCCTAGCCTCCTATGCCATAAGAAAGCTGATTTCTCACTGAATTTTCTCTTTTCACCACTTAAGAATTCTGAATTTTCAATTAACATCACATCTTTATCATTCGGATATGAGCAATCCAATAACCAATAGCCATTCACAAAAGAACCAGAACCAATATTTTGTGAACCATGGGATATTTTTATTCCATTATACTCAAACATAATACTGAAACGTTTCTCTGCCAACAAGGCTACGGAAACTAAACTCCTCTTCATAGGGGTACATAGTAGACATTTTCCAAAATAAAATAACGACCAGAACCTAAATCCAATCTAACATCTCCAATAGCCTTCACAGCCACCGGCATCCCATTTCCCACACTAAGCCTTACTTCATTTTTCCTTGGCTGCCTTCTCCTTATGAACCCCTGCATAGAGTTTGAAATATGCACAGGTGAGGCTGTATCTAACGTCCATGTAAGAGGTTGGGCATTAACTAAATTTATCTCAATGAAAAAAGCTGAATCCTCAAAAACTGAATCCATACCTTTCTTCGCTGCCCACTTCTTATAAGCTTCACAATTCTTCTTCATGTGCCCCTTTTTCTTACAAAAGAAACACTTAAAAGCCTTCTTCATGTTCACAGCCTTTTTGGGATTCTTAGAGGTACTAGCAGTGAATGTAGAGGGTTTTCCCTTTCCCTTTCCAGATTTCCATTGCGGTTTGGTTAACAGGTATACTGTGGGAGTGTTCTTTCTAATTCTCTCATCCTCTTGAACCAATACAGCAATCAGTTCATTCAAGGACCATTTGTCCTTTTGAGTGATATAGGTAGTCTGCAATCTATCAAATGGTTCTGGTAGTGATTTCAGTGCAAGATTGACAACCACTTGATCATCAAGTTTCATGTCTAGAGCAGATAGTTGGCTAGAGATGTTAATCATCTGCATTATGTGTTCCCTGATGTTGGTAGACATGTCATATTTCATGGTCATCAGCTTGTCTAGCAAAAACATAGCTTCAGCCTTATCACTCACTGTGAACCTTTCTGCAACAGCCTGCAAAAGTTCACTTGCCAGCTCTTTCTGTGGGATTCCTCCCCTTGATGACATCAGTCATGGTTTTCAGGGTGGTCAGCCTACAAATTCTGTTTGCCCTAGTCCATTCAGCATGAGAAGTTCTCTGCTCAGCTGTGCTCTCATTAGTGAGCACAGGTTCTGGTACAGTTAAACACCAGTCAACATTTTGTCGAATGAAATAGAGGTCTAGGTCTTCTCTCCATTTCTTATAGTTGCTACCAGTGAGGGGAATAATTGTCTCAATGCTAATGGGAGTTGTCAAGTTCATCGCTATAAAGATGAAACAAAACATACTAAGTTTTATGCTTTAAGTTTTATGTTGAAAAGGTATTCGGTTTAAGTATAAACTCCATAAACATACAGAGAATCATGTTTTCAATCAAAAAATAGAAAACACAGAATACATTTCAATCAATTCGCATACACTTTAATAACAAGTCTACCTGTTTGGCAAAGCACATGTTATTCCATTTATCCTTTTCACATAACCATTGCAGTAAAGATCAATTTTTAAATCAATTTACTCAACACATGTATAGCAAGAAGAAGTAAATTAACCATGCCTTAGATGACCTCTGCTGCAATGTTAAGTGCCTTTTGCTAAATAAAGCTGTGATTGTTTAAAAGCTTCTGTTGAAGATACAAAACCAGTATTAAGTAGCAAAAGCAATTTAGTTTCTCAAACTTGATAATCATGTTAATACCTCAAAATACGTTGCTGTGTGCATATATATACTCCAAAATATTAATACGATTTTGAGAAACTACCAGATTGATCTACCTTATAATCTCATACCACAGCAGTACACTGCTAGAAATTTATCAATCATGCTTGTGTCTTTTAAGTTTTGACAGAAAAATTATTAACCTGGGAGAACAGCCATAATAATTTCATGCCAAAATTTCACAAGTACATTAGCATAATAATAGCAAAACATGGTTTCATCAGTAACCCATGTATTGCAGAATCATAAATTCACCACAGATAATCAGTGAACAACCAATACGAAATTTAAGTTTCATCTGGGCACCAATCCTAATAACTTATATGTCCCCCAGGAGAGCTCTAGGGTTCTTACTCTTAGATTATGCACAAATGAATGAATCTTGATTTTGAAAAAACAAACTTACCAGGTTGCTTTCCAGCGCTTCAAAGAAATTGTTAGCACAAAGAATATCATGTCTATAAACCACTTTCCAGTTCGAATTGATGCTATGCAAAGCAATAGCCGAAAAACCCCAAATCTTCGTAATCAATCATTGAGAAAACGCAGGTCTTGAGAAGAAGACAACTAAACATGGTTGAATGCTGCGCGTCTTCTTTCTTTTTTTTTTTTTTTTTTTCTTTTTTTAATAATAATAATAAATAATTTCCAGAATAGGTTTAAGGCTCTGTGGTTTGGCTCTGATACCACATGTTATTCTTGATTACTTGAAAGTAATAAACTAAAATCACAAAACACATAAACACACAATACAAGTAATATCAAAGAGAACATGATATTATCATAACCAATATTTAACAATTGTACCAACCTTGTGAAGCCATTGCTTCGAGGAGATGAATGAATGTGGACTGATGCAATAGGAGGGCTTCTACAGAATGCTTAAGTGAACTCTCAATGGGAAGAGTACTTGATTCACATACAATAGCTTCTGCAGGGACCTCCTTTTATACTAGTCGAGGTATTTCAACGGTCATCCCATCAACAACCCTTTGAGTTCCACCTCTATAATGATTATTAAACAGATTACTGTAACAGCCATATAATTAAGGCAATTATCAAGTCCCTTAATCTTATAAACGTTATAAGACTTAACAAAGGATTAGATTGCATAATGAATTTCTTAATAACTTATTCTGCTTAGTCAAGTGACTGTCAATACTTGATATAACTAATGCTTGTCCATAATATTCTTACAGATAAGGCCACTATTTTCACCACCGATGCTATCCTCTCCACTGTCATGTGTTCACCGAGGTCGGTCTACTCTTGGGACATTGTGGTTCAGCGAGTTGGGAACAACTTGTTCTTTGACAAACGTGATGGCTCTCAGCTCGATTTGGTTTCGGTATATCGGTCATTTTCTTGTCCAGATTCTACATACGTGTCAAAATAGTTAGCCACGTCAGCAACATAACAGGTGGAGTGACATAATGGACTAAATTATTGAAATATGGGAGATTAAGGATCTACGAGTTTAATTTGAAAGCAGAGCGACAAAACTGTTTTTAGGTGAAGAATTTAGGGGTTAACAAATATTTAATCCTTAATTTTTTCATTAATAGGATAGGTGTATTGATAGATTGGAAGTTGTAAGCACATGCATCGAAATGGAACTCTAAACTTTATTTTTTGGTCGAAGAGCAACTTCTACTGTAAGGTATATTTCAAGCCAAATTGGCTAAGAAAAGAAAAATATTCTCTACCAAAAGTTTTTAGCTTATCGGATTCTCCCACCGTAAGCTAAATTTTTAGCCAAATTTGACTTTAGAATGACTCCCACCGTAAGCTAAATCCAAAGGTAAAGCTATTTATTTTTTCTTTTGTCATATAAATATTTAACTCAAAAATTAACCATATGGAAGATTATATATAATTTTTTTTTTGATATTGAGCTCATATAAAAGATCTCGTCAAGATTTTTGTGATGGTAACAAATTTTGTTTATAATGAATTTTTAATGCTAATTTTAGAGAAAAGGACCATCTAGCTTTGTAAATTAGAAAAAAAGCCCCCTGTTTTTCACTTCATAAAAAAGGACAGGTTTTTAATACTTTTATCACAAAAACCTCTTTTCAATTTTACTAAATTAGAAAAAAGGGCTGTTTTTGATTTTCTAACGGACGATTTTACCCTTAAGCATTGAATTTTATCCCGTTCTGTTACGTTTTCTCTTTCATCTCTGTTTTCGTTTTCTTCTTCTCACTGCCGCCTCTCTCTCTCTCTTTCTCTCTCCCTCTGATCTTCAATTCCTCATTGCCTCTGATCTTCAATTCCTCATTGCCTCCGATCTGCAATTCCTTTTTTGCCGCCGATTTTGTAATTCGTTTTCTTCCGGCGATCTGCAATTCAACTGTTTAATTGCTCAATTTGCGATTCAGATTTGTCTCTGAATATTTGCGTTACGATTGCGATTTGTCTCTGAATGAGGTATGTTAATGTTTTGCAGCTGTTTAGATTTGCTCATTCTGCCATTTTCGTTTTTTCCTTTGCGTCTGTTATTTGTCATACTGTTACTGCTTCGAAAATTTACTCATACTGCTCCGAAAACTTCCTCATACTGCTCCGAAAAGTTCTTCATACTGCTCTGAAAACTTCCTCATCATGTTTTTCCGTTCTGCATTTTTTTGATAGTTAGTTAGGTAGTTACTGATAGTGAGATATTTACCAAGATGATAGTTAGTACGATAGTTACCAATTTCATGGTTATTATTTCAGTTTCTACGATAGTTAGTAAGCTAGTTACTAGGCTGATAGTTGCTGCATTTTTTTATTTTTCGTAGTTAGTAAGATAGTTAGTAAGATAGTTCCAACCATTTAATAGTTAGTAAGATAGTTACCAATTTCATAGTTATTATTTCAGCTTCTACGATAGTTAGTAAGCTAGTTAGTAGGCTGATAGTTGTTGCATCTTTTATTTTTCATAGTTAGTAAGATAGTTAGTACGATAGTTAGTAAGATAATTACTAAAATGATAGTTAGTACAATAGTTAGTAAGATAGTTACTTCGATGATAGATACTATAATGGTTAGTAAGATAGTAACAGATATAATTATGATTCCCTCTGATAGTATTTATAATTATTGATGTTGTTATGATTTTTCCTGTAGGTGCAATGGACAATTTTTATACTGCTAAGCTCATGTATTCTGGTGAAGGAGCAGCACTTTCGTTTGTTCATAATTGTAGTTTTGTTGATTTTTGTCATCAGATACGTGATCGTTTTCCTGACTTGGAAAGATTGGTTTTCAAACTTAAGTACAATGTTTATCCAGATCCTACTGTTTACTTTCTGGAAAATGAGGTTGATATGCGCATGATGTTTAAAGTTTTGGGACGATATCAATCTGATTTTGTTGATGTGGATGTTCATTGTGTCGATCCCATTGCTTCTGTTTCCGAAAGTGCAGTTAGTAATACTATTAGTGAGGAGAGTAGTGTTTTGGTGGAAGAGAATGAATTTTTGGGATGTTATAGGCGTGAGGACCCAAAAATGTATCTTTCTAAAGGATGGAAAGATCTTATTCACTCTAAGGGTCAGACGTTTGAGGGTGGGGCAAAAGAGTTTAGGCTCAAGTTGCGGATGTATGCTGTGGAGACTGGTTTTGAGTATTTTTTTGATAGAAATAAGCCTGAACGCATTGTTGCTTTCTGCAAGAAAAAACATTCTGAAGGTTGTAATTGGTGTGTGAAGGCATCTTTATGCAGGTACATTTTCACTAGCCGTTGCACGTAATTTGTATTTGTTAAATTTAATTTTGTATAGTTGATATCAGCGTGCTGCTATATTTGCGGTGCAGCGGCACGCTGCATTGTGTGCTTTATTTTTTAAGTATGATAGTTACTTAGATAGTTATTTATATATTTCTTAGTTTTGAACTCAGACAAACTTTTATTTTGATAGTTACTTTGATAGTTACCTGTTTTTTTCTTCAGTAGTTAGTAGTTTCTTAGATAGTTACTTTCTATATTTGCGGTGCAGCGGCACGCTGCATTGTGTGCTTCATTTTTTAAGCATGATAGTTACTAGTATAGTTACTTAGATAGTTATTTATATATTTCTTATTTTTGAACTCAGACAAACTTTTATTTTGATAGTTACTTTGATAGTTACCTGTTTTTTCTTCAGCTGTTAGTAGTTACTTGGATAGTTACTTTCTATATTTCTCAGTGTTAACGTTACAGGAATTGTTAACTGGATAGTTATTAGTTACTTGGATATTTACTATGAAAATGTATATATGTTGATTGAGTTTTGCACCTTTTATTCAGGTATAATGGTTTCTTTGTGATCAATGAATTGGTGAACGAACATAGATGTCGTTGTGTCATCCGGCTTCAAAATAGTAAGATGATGGGCAGCAAGATTATTAGGGAGGTGATGCTTGACAAGGTTCGTGAGAATCCCAGTAAGAAAGCTATTGATATACTGCAAGACATAAAGCTAAATTACGGCTTAGATGTTCCCTATCATACTGCTTGGTATGGCAAAGAACTTGCAAGGGATGCTGTGGTTGGTGTTGACTCTGAGTCTTACCAGAATTTATCATGGTTTTGCCAGCGCACATATGAATGCAACCCATATTCTAGGCTAGCTGTAGAGTACGAATCTGAAACACAAAGGTTCCAGCGTATGTTTGTTACGTATTCTGCTTGGTTGAATGGTTTTCAGTCTTGCAGACCAATTCTCTGTATTGATGCTACATTCATCACAAATAAATACAAAGGCATGCTTCTTGCTGCTTCGACAAAGGATGCGAATTGTGGTACATCACTTTCTCTATTGTTTTGTTCTTTCTTTTCTTCATTGCTGTTGGTTTTCATTTCCATTACTTTCAGACCGACAGTTATTGTGATAGATACTATAGTAGTTTCTTATACAGTTACAGAAAGCTCAAGACCAAATAGTTACTTTTGATAGATAGTATGGTAGTTACTGGTATAGTTAAATCAATTTTTCTGATTATACATTTACTTTGATACATACTACTGGAAATTCTTTTATTTTTCAGATTATCCTTTTTTTTTACTTTTTTGTTTTGTTTTTTAGGTGGATAAATATCGTGAAATTTATTGAGATATGATAGTTACTGAGATAGTTACTACTTATTGAGATATTTTTTGATAGTTAGTAAGATAGTTACTAGTTATTTTTTTCCTAGTTACTATCACAATTAGTAGTTACTAATACAGATATTCAACAACTTGATAGTTACAAGTTAGTTTGATAGTTACTATGATAGTTACTATCATAGTAACTAAAGAAGATGATAGTTACTTAGACAGTTACTGGTATATGAATCTGACATTATTTTTTTTCTTTCCTTTTGTTTAGGATTATATCCAGTTGCTTATGCTATTGTCGATTCTGAAAATGAGAGCAACTGGACCTTCTTTCTTATGATGTTGTCTGAAGAGTTGTCGAGATATTCTACAAGGCAAATTACTTTCATATCTGATCGTAATATTGGTCTTCTAAATGCAGTTCGTGCAGTCTTTCCCAATAGTCCTCATGGATTTTGTTATAGGCATCTTCAGGCTAATCTGAGCAACAAGTTTGCATGTGGTTCTTATCTGAGCAAAAGAATTCCATTGTTGTTTATGAAGTGTGCTTATTCTCGCACTCGTGAATATTTTGAGATTAATTTCGAGAAGTTGAAGCATGAAGGTGGTGAGGTTGTTGATCAGTTTTTGAAGGATCTGCCTCTGGAAACATGGGCTTGTAGTTTTTTTAATGGTGAAAGGTTTGGTGAAATGACAAATAATTTGGCTGAGTGTTTCAACAATTGGGTGAAGGAGTTGAAGAGCCTTCCCATTATTGAATTTAACGAAGGCATTCGTGTTAAGTCTATGGCTTTAATTGCTTCTCGGAAGGAAGAATCTGCTAGATGGGTTACTGAGCTGTGTCCAAATTTCGAAAAGAAGCTGGTTGACAACTTGGAGTTGGGTAGACACTGGTTAGTGAGTAGATCTGATACATACGTTTATGAAGTTCAGTGCCAAAAGTATTCTGTGATGGTAAACTTGGAAGCGTTATACTGTTCATGTGGAGAATGGCAAGTTCACGGATTTCCTTGCTCACATGCCCTTGTCGTGATTCAGAAACACGGTTCTAATGTGTACTCATATGTCAATCCAATTTTCAAGGTGCACCACTTTTCCTAAATTTAACATTATTTAAACAGTTACCGAGGTAGTTAGTAAGATAGTTACTTCAAATAAAATAGTTACACTGACAGATACTAGTTACTATCACATTTAGTAGTTACTAACACAGATATTCAATAACTTGATAGTTACAAGTTAGTTTGATAGTTACTATGATAGTTACTATCATAGTTACTAAAGAAGATGATAGTTACTTAGACAGTTACTTGCAGATAGATAAAAAGATAGATGCTCAGTTGATAGTTACTATCATAGTTACTAAAGAAGATGATAGTTACTAGTGCAGTTACTGGTACAGTTATATGAACTTGACATTATATCCTTTTTTTTTCCTTTTTTTGTTTTTGTTTTTTAGGTGGATAAATATCGTGAAACTTATTCTTTCGCAATCAATCCGGTTCCTACTATTTCAAAGCCGGTGTATCTAGCTCAGCCTGCATTGTTGGTGCAACCACCATTAACAAAGAGACCACCTGGAAGGCCAAAATTACAGAGGTACAGAAGTAAAAATGAAGTTAAAAGGACAGTCAAGTGCAGCAGGTGTAACAAATATGCTGGTCACAACAGAACAAGCTGTACAGAAATTATATAGTTACCTAGACAGTTATTCATGCAGTTCTATTTTTTTTTAATGATTGTTACATTGAAATGTACATTGATTGTTTACTTGTTTTATAATAATTGAAAGGTTACTTTTATTATTTTATTCATGTTGAGTTGTTGCGCGGTGCAGCGGCACGCTGCATTCTTCATACTTGGATAAGTTTCTCTTCTGTGCAGCAATTTTGTTTTTCATAGTTACTTATATAGTTACTAACACAGAGTCTGGTTGGTACTTAGATGTTTGCTAGCAATATAATAGTTACTTTGATAGTTAGTAACTTAAATAATAGTTAGTAAGATAGTTATTAATTTGACAGTTAGATAATTAGAAAGTTAATTAGGAAGATGATAGTTAGTAAGATAGTTACTAAAATGATATTTAGTTTGAGAGTTTCTGGGTTAAAATGATAGCTATTCATGCAGTTCTATTCTTTTTTTATATGATTGTTACATTGACATGTACATTGATTGTTTACTTGTTTTACAATAATTGAAAGGATACTTTTATTATTTTATTCATGTTGAGTTCGGCAGCGTTCCGCTGCCGCTGCGCGGTGCAGCGGCACGCTGCATTCTGTCCTGCATTTTTCATAGTTAGCAACTTAAATGATAGTTAGTAAGATAGTTATTAATTTGACAGTTAGATAATTAGAAAGTTAATTAGGAAGATGATAGTTAGTAAGATAGTTACTAAAATGATAGTTAGTTCGATACTTACTTGTACAGTTAATTTGTTAGTTAGTTTCCTGCATTTGATAGTTCATTTGATAGTTACTTGTACAGTTAGTAACGAAAATGATAGTTAGTTTGATAGTTACTGATATGATAGCTAGAAAGATAGTTTGTATTTACATAACTTCTGAACAGATCTGTACTATGCATAGAATCATCTGTCTAGTTGATCACCTTTCAAACTAGACAGAAAAACAGGGGTTTACAAACTCAACAGAAACATAATCAGATTGCAAATAATGAAAAATCTGTTTAATCCATCTAAGGCCTCCAACTATGCCGATTCTGCGCAAACTGCTTTAGAATTTGAGCCCTGAACTTGTTAGCCTCTTGCTTCCCAAATTTCTTCGCAAAATCACCTTGTGTAAAAATGATGTTCATGAAGTACATCACATATACTCCACAGTCGACGCTGTTTTGTCAAAATAAAAAGATTACTTAAAGTCAGACAGTTATAAAGATGACAGTTACAGATATGATAGTTACTGAGATAATTAGTACTATAAAAACATGATAGTTATTGAGATATGCTGGGTTTAGAAATTTACGAATCATCTTTTTGTTGAGGCAATTTTCCCTTGAACGGTGCTAAAGTCAGGTCGGACTTGTAGTTCTTCTTAATCCAGCTTATTGTTTTAATTTCATTTTCAGTAAGAGCCTCTTCCACCATTTTCAGTTCTGTGCTGGAGCTTTTGCTGGTGTCTATTTTGTACCGGCATCCTTGCTCCAGCATCTCATCGGCTTGATCAAGGACAGCTCTCATCCATATATCAATCATTGCCACCTGTTAATAACATAGTTAGTCAGATAGTTCATATAAGATAGTTACTGAGATAGTTACAGACATAGTTAGTTAGATAGTTACTGAGATAGTTGGTAAGATGATAGTTATTCAGATAGTTACTAACATATATACAGTCACAAAGACGATAGTTACATAGATAGTTACTGAAATAGTTGATAGTTACAAAAACAGATAGTTACTAGAATCATAGTTACTATGATAGTTACACAGATAGTTAGTAAGATAGATACTCAGATTATAGTTACAAAGGTAGTTACTATGATAGTTACCAAAATAGTTGATAGTTACTAAAACAGAGAGTTACCAGAATGACAGTTACTAACATACCATTTTTTTAGCATCGTTAAAACTTTGCCCGGTTGCTGGTCTTCTGGATCTGATGGAGTCGAAGTGTGCAAATCTGCATGCCTCCGTGTCAAAAGCCAGTAGAGTATGGTGAAAATTCCTCGTGTGAGTAAGTGGGATCAGAATCATTTCTGCTTTACCTAGATTCTCGTATAGTGGTTCACATAGGAACTGGTGCATGGGTTTTGCCTCTAGCTCTTCTGTGGACATCTGTTTTCAAACAAACAAAACCTATGATTAGTTATCTCATAATTTTTTACAAAGTATAATTGTCCGGTTAAAAATTTATCTTACCCATGAGTGAGTCTGCATAATTTCTATTTTATACTGATGTGGATCGTCCATGTCTATCATTTCTGAATGCAATAGAGCAGCATATGCATCGATCATGTTGTTTGCCACTTCAGCTCCGGTCACCACTTGATTTATTTCGTACTTGGAAATTTCTGTTCCCACCTCTTTTCCTTCCCAGAAGAACACTCTGCACACATGATATAGAATAAGTTGATAGTTACAAGTTAATTTGACAGTTACTATAATAGTTACTAGTTAGTAGATACATTGATAGTTAGTAAGATAGTTACTAGTTATTTTTTCCTAGTTACTATCACATTTAGTAGTTACTAATACAGATATTCAATAACTTGATAGTTACAAGTTAGTTTGATAGTTACTATGATAGTTACTAACATAGTTACTAAAGAAGATGATAGTTACTTAGACAGTTACTTGCAGATAGTTAAAAAGATAGATGCTCAGTTGATAGTTACTAACATAGTTACTAAAGAAGATGATAGTTACTTAGACAGTTACTTAGACAGTTACTTGCAGATAGTTAAAAAGATAGATGCTCAGTTGATAGTTACTAACATAGTAACTTAGACATATACCCGGAAATAGTTAGTAAGACAGATAGAAGGATAGATTACCCGCTCGGCGCCTTGTTCCAGTATTCTTGGAGCCTTTTCTTCGTGTTTTCATCCATGTGATCTTTGTAGACTGTCTGGTCATCCCAGTCCATCACCTCTTGTTGGCTTGGAAGATACTGTTCCTCTGAATCTCCAACAAGGAATACGGGTTCACCTTCCTCTGTCACCCCAGCCACATTGTCGAATGACGTCTGAAGAGCAGTTACTGGTTCAATCTGAACAGCAGTTACTGATTCAACCTGTTCTTGTTGCATCAGGTTTCTCAAACGTTCCTCCTCTTTTTTTTTCCTCCTCTCTTCTTCAAACTTTTTTCTGTTCTCTTCCTGCCTCTTTCTTTTGGATTCCCTTTCAGCTTTGACTTCACCCCACCAGTATATGTCGTCCTTTCTTGACGTCCTCTTTCTGTTTTTTATGCGCACAACATATGAATACATTCCCAGCGACTCTGCTGAAGACCCAGTGTGCATTTCATCAATCTTAAATTCTGTCATACTTTTGTCTGATTTGAAATTCACTTTTCTCTTCTTTCTGGCCTCAGCTTGGTTGAAAACAGGCGTGGTAACCGGTGACTTTATGATCTGGAAATTGTGAGGTTCAGCTAACATTTTATTCAGAGAGGGTGATGGAGTCCTGACATATACTCCTGGAATTTCAAATCGCTGCTGCGGTGATGCAGTTGGAGTGCTGTAACCTCCCCAAGGAGAAAGAATCCCCGGCAAGATGCTGAAAGAAGGCATTTCCGGCATTTCTGGCATTTTCGTCACTGGTGTCTTTGGTGACCATCTTGCTTCGTTTGGTATTTTTCTTCGATGTGTTCTTGTTTCAGCCGCAACATCTACGAGATAGGAAATCAGATGATAGTTATAGTTACAGTTATAGTTACTATTACAGATATTCAGATGATAGTTACTCAGTTCTTTTGATAGTTACTAAGATAGTTACTAAGATAGTTAAACAGATAGTTTTCTCAGATGATAGTTACTAAGGAATTGCACAAAATAGGGTACAAAGATGATAGTTACTAAGATAGTTAGTAACATATTTACACAGAATAAGATAGTTACTAATATAGTTACTAACATAGATACACGGATAGTTTTCAAAATTGATAGTTACTAATATTATAGTTACTAATACAGATACTCAGATGATAGTTACTCAGTTCTTTTGATAGTTACTAAGATAGTTACTACAATAGTTAAACAGATAGTTTTGTCAGATGATAGTTACTAAGGAGTTGCATAAAATAGGTACAAAGATTATAGTTACTAAGATAGTTACTAACATATTTACACAGAATAGTTTTCAAAATCAGATAGTTACTAAGATAGTTAAGCAGATAGTTTTCAAAAATTGATAGTTACTAATATTATAGCTACTAAGATAGTTATTCAAAATTGATAGGTAATAACAAATTTTTATTACCTTTGCTTTTTTCTTCCTGTCTTGTTTTTTCAGCCTCTTCCTTTTTCTTTCTTTCTAATTCTTCCTCAACTTTTTTCAAAGCCTCTAGCTGATCTGCTACAAGCTGTTCGTCTACTTCTTCTTTTTCTTCTTCTTCTTCTGCATTTTTCTCACTGCTTTCCTTCACTTCAGTTGGCTGCCCTATTTTTTCGGCTTCAGTCGCCAGTTTTTCCAGGCCATCTGATTGAGATTGTGGTGGTGTCATCTCCATTGGGTCAGAGAATTGAGTCAGTGCGGCCACAATTTTCTTTTGCTCCTCCAATTCAGCCTTTAATTTTAAAATTTCCAGCTCTTGTGCCGTTGCAGTCTCTTTCATCACCACAATTTCAAGTCTGGCGTCTTCCAAATCTTGTGACATCTGTTCTAGATTTTTCTCCTTTTCTTTCAATTTTTTTTCCAAATGCTCAATCTGCATTTGCATTTGCTTTTCCCTGAGCATTTCTGAATTTTCTTTGTTGATTATTCCAGGTTGCATTTGTTGTACTTCAGTTTGCTCAGCTGCTTCCGGTTCATCCTCATCCTCACTTGTCCCTTCCTGGTCTTCTTTGCTTTTTGCGAAATGTTTCTGAAAAAAATAAAATAATAATTTCTCACACAGTTACTGACATAGTTACCAAAATGATAGTGTTACCAAAATGATAGTTACTAAAATAGTTAGTCAGACATAGTTACAAAGATGATAGATAGTCACTTTTTATAGTTACTAAGATAGTTACTGACTAACATAGTTAGTCAGACATAGTTACAAAGATAATAGTTACTAACACAGTTACTAACATACTAACGCAGGTTGTTTACAAAATTTATAGTTACTGAGATAGTTACTAATATAACTACACAAATAGTTTTCAAAATTGATAGTTACTGAGGTAGTTAATAACACAGTTACAGAGATAGCTATTTCAAAAATGATAGTTACTAAGATAGTTACTGACTAACATAGTTAGAAAGATAATAGTTACTAACACAGTTACTAACATACTAACACAGGTTGTTTACAAAATTGATAGTTACTGAGATAGTTACTAAAATAACTACACAAATAGTTTTTCAAAATTGATAGTTAATAAGGTAGTTACTAACACAGTTACAGAGATAGGTATTCAAAAATGATAGTTACTAAGATAGTTACTGACTAACAAGTCCTTCAGTTGATATTTCCACATCTTTTTCTTCAACTTTTCCAGGTCCCATTTCCTGATCTGGTGTTGTTCATTCTCCCTCCCTGGAATTGGCTCCACTAAGTTTGTCTTCATGCACAGCCAATACTGGTTGCAGAAGGAATGTTAATTTTTTATAAAACAAAATGTTGTAATATAAAAAAAAAAATAAAGGAATATAAAACTCCCGCACTTACCAGAATGACATGAACACATCCTCCTGTATTCTTGGATGCATGTCTTGATTTCTTGTACATTGTTAGACATTTTCTCAAGAATATTTTCACTTCTTTTGCCCAGGCATAGGAGGATGTCTCTTCTAAATCCTCCACAGCTCTGACCATGTCTATGTGGAGGCTTCCCTTTGCATTTGGGAAGAGAAGCTTGACAAGAATGTCGATGATGATCAGCCTTGCTATATCTCTGTTTCTGCTTCCTCTTTCTTCATCAGATTGAGGATTCTTATTTAATTCGGCTCTTATGGCTGTATTCACCATCTTTTTATTAACTTCCTTTGATTGTCCGAAAAATTTTATCACAAAATCAGAAATGGGCGTCTCTTTTCTCTGAATGTACACTCCTGTACGGTTCAGCCCTAGAATTTGTGAAACATCTGATGATTTTATTCGGAACTTCTTCCCAGCAAACTGAAACTCATCTCTTAAATGATCATAACCTTCTAGCACCATCCCCACTTGGTTGTTTGATTTTGAACCGTAAACAAGGTTCTGGTGTAGTGCTTGAAAAAGCTGGGCAAATGGAGTTCTCAGGACCAGCTCCACCACTTCTTGTGGTATTTCGCACCCATACTCTTTGAAATTTGGAATGGTGCTTCTGAACTGTAGTGTTGGGCCTTTTTGCTTCTGCTTCTGTTTCTGCTAATTTTAAAACACAATTAACACAATTAAAACAAAATTAGTATGACAGTTGATAGTTACTAGTGTTACTAGTTACTTTTGATAGTTACAATGATAGCTACCAGTTACTTTCATAGATACTATAATAGTTACTACGATAGTTACTAGTTACTGTGATAGTTACAATGATAGTTAGTAGATTTTTTGATAGTTACTATGATAGTTACTAGTTACTATGATAGTTACTAGTTACTTCTTCATAGATACTATGATAGTTACTAGTTACTTTCAGAGTTTCTATGATAGTTACCTTGATAGTTACTAGTTACTTTTGATAGTTACTACGATAGTTACTAACATAGTTATTCAGACATAGTTACAAAGATAATAGTTACTAACACAGTTACTAACATACTAACACAGGTTGTTTACAAAATTTATAGTTACTAAGGTAGTTACTAAGATAACTACACAAATAGTTTTCAAAATTGATAGTTACTAAGGTAGTTACTAACACAGTTACAGAGATAGCTATTCAAAAATGATAGTTACTAAGATAGTTACTGACTAACATAGTCAGTCAGACATAGTTACAAAGATAATAGTTACTATGATACTATGATAGTTACTAGTTACTTTGATAGTTACTAGTTACTTTCAGAGTTTTCTATGATAGGTACCTTGATAGTTACTAGTTACTTTCATAGTTACTATGATAGTTGCTAGTTACTGTTATAGTTACTTTGGTAGTTAGTAGATACTGTGATAGTTAATATGATAGTTATTATATACTGTGATAGTTACTTACAGGATTTTGCAGTTGATGTTCCTCTTTTTCTATCAGTATGATCTTCTTTGCACCTTTATCATCATCTTCATCAGTTTGATCATCAGATCCACTACCACTACTTGATGCATCATATTCAGTTTCATCACTATCATCCTGTTGTTGCCATTTTCTTTTTTTATCTTGAGTTCCCCTTTCTTCCCTTATCTGCACATTTGATAAACAAAGTTACTATGACAGTTTTTTCAATTATAACACAGTTAGTAAGATAGTTACTCAAAAGAAAAACAGTTACTATGACAGTTACTTACTGATTGTGATGCTTGCTTTCTTTTTCGTCCATCAGCAGCATCATTATCATCCCCGCTGCTTTCACCATTTGTTTTTCTTTTTCTTTTGGCAGGTGACGATACTTTACCTTCGCGTGGCTGCACATTTAATAAACACATACACTGAGACACTCATTCAGTTGTAACATAGCTACTGAGGTAGTTACTTATAAGAAATACAGTTAGTAGTTTTTTTACATACTGATTGTGGTGATTTCCTTTCCCGTTTCAATTCATAGTTAGATGATTTATACATTAACATTTTGCATTTACCAACTTCTTAATAGTTACATTAATAGTTTCCATATTTTCATAGTTACTATGATAGTTACTATCTAGTTTTGATAGGTACTATGATAGTTACTACCACCTTTTGATAGTTAGTAGATACTATGATAGTTACTATCTAGTTTTGATAGTTACTATGATAGTTACTAGCACCTTTTAGTAGTTACTAGTTTTTTTTTTTATAGTTACTATTTTATTTTCATAGTTACTATGATAGTTACTGTCATATTTCTCAGTTTCTATAAAAAATAAAAGTTTCAGTTACAAAGATAGATAGTTACCTTTTGCTGAATTTGCTTTGCAGTTGTTTTGTGGACGTTTTGATCATTCTTTTTCTTTGATCTTAACTCGTATTTCATTTCATCGTCACTGCTACTGACCTGTTTTTCTTGAGTACTTGTTTGTTTTGGTGCCATTTCTGCATATATATGTATCAGCAAATTCCACAGTTACTAACACAGTTATTGAATACTTATACAAGATAGTTTCATTCACATAAATTGAAAACAGTTTGATAGTTACTAGAATAGTTACTGATATAGTTTCATTCTTATACAGTCAGAATATTTAGCGCTCAAGCAAAATTCAAAATGAAATAGTTACTTTGATAGTTCCAACCATTTATTCTTTCACAAAATGTTCTATAAACACTGCTAAACACTGTATATATGTAATAAACCTAAAATCATCTTCGATTTTGTTACCTGAGCAGCTTAGATCTGTGGAGATAGAGGAGAGGAGAGCGGTCGAGATACGATTTCGGAGAAGGTTAGGAGACCGGTGGAGGTTCGTCGTCTGAGATTCCGCGTCGGATAGAAGTAAAAGGCGAGAGCGGTGGCGATGCGTCGTCTGATAAGGATTAGGTTTTCGGAGTGCAGAGCAGTGGAGAGCACACCGATGGAGAGCACAGCGATGGAGAGCCCAGCTATGGAGAGCACAGTGATTGAGAGCACAGTGATGGAGAGCAGAGCGATTCGTCAGAGAAGGATTGAGGGAAAGAGAGTGAACAGTTTTTGATTTTCAGAGAATGAATAGGGTTTGATATGTGGGTAACATGTAACCAATCAACGGTAGTGGCCTTTTGTCCGTTCCGTTCCGTTTATTCAGTGGCATGATATGTAAATATATCAGTTATTTTGAGTATTTGTTAACTGGTGCCCTTTTTTATAAGGTCTTTAAAATTTAGGCCTTTTTTCTAATTATGGACTTTCAATAGCCCTTTTTTATAATTGGCCCTTTTAATTTAGATAATAGTGCAAGTTGGAAGGAAAAAAATTAAGTTGAATAAAATAATATATGACTTTAGCTTACCAATCCCATAGGCCAAATTTGGCTTAAGAAAATTTCTCAGGCTAAATTTTTTTTCTTGGGATTGGATTTTTAGCTTATGGTGGGAGTGATTTTAGCTAAAAATTTGGCCTATTAGCTTTTGGTGGGAGTTGGTCGAAAGGAACTCTAAACTTTAATCTTGCAAGTTTAGACTATTGGTAGTCTATACGTTGCTATTTTCAATATTTTTTGTATTATGTACCCTACTGAATCCATGATATTGAGCATCTCCCCCTAGGTCATAGGCCAAACCCATATAACCTACTAAAATAAGTATATTCTCTCAAAGATGTTGTTTTACCCTATCACCAAAAATTTAATTTCCCACCATATGCCATATTTCGTAGGCCAAATTTTCAAATGGGAATTTCTATTCATACCTCCAAAAACAGTACTTGGACCTCCCTATTTTTTCAAATTAGTACCGACTTTGTCAACGCATGTGAATTTACCAAAAAATCATCTTACCAAATAATTCTCACCTTACCAAACAAAAATATCCATCTAACTAAAAAAATCCACATTACCAAAAAAAAATCTCACCATACAAAAATAAATAAATAAATTAATATCTCACATTATTGTTGTCTAAGAACGATAAATTCATAATCATCCACAATTAACGGTGAAGTAAAATTTTATGTAAATTTTGAAATATGATGCAATTTGTTTTAGTTTTAAACTTTTTTTTTCGGTTAGATTATTTTTTTGTTTCGCTTGCTTGAATGCATTTGTTATAATCAACGATTAGTGTAAAGAACGTGTCAATAGTTGTACTGTGATTATGAATAAACAAGATTCACAGTCTCAACAAAGTTAATAATGGATGAGAAAATATAATTATTAAATGTTCAAAAATTGGAAAAGAACTAATTACAGATTTTCTTTAAAATCTTCTAAAAAGAAATTTTTTATTAATTTTTTAGAGATATGGCTATTTTGGAAAAATAAGGGAGGTCTAAATAGCATTTTATTTCGTTGAAAAAGTAAATTGGAGATCTATAAAGCAAAGAGGTCAAAGTTCTGTTTTTGGAGGTATGAATAGAAGCTCCCTTTTCAAATTTGTATAAAAACGTCTAATTTGCCTACCTGACTTTATATAAATAAATGTGTCTATACATATATATATATATATATGTATATATATATATATATATATGTATATATGTAACGGCTAAAAACGGCTAAATTTATTTTTGAAAAAAATATTAATATTTAAATAATATTATGATAATAATTGTGAATAATTGCTATATTCTAAAAAAATCTATAAAAGCATGCAAACTATCCATTGTTTCCATATTTGGAATTTATTTTCAAGTATGGTTTTGATGAGGCTATCAACAAAATAGTCAATTTACTTAACCAATAACATATATGGGTATACATCATACAACAAAAAAAAAGAACATTTAAACACAAAATTATTAACATATCAAAGATTAGGCTCATATAAAATGTCACAACGAGGTCATTATTATGTAATAGTTTTTATATTTAAAAACATTATAAATAATACATTTATATAACAAAATAATTATTTCCTAAATGCTAAATTGATAATACAAAATAAAAATAAAAATAAAAACCATAATACGGTGGGGCCCGCAATATAGCCTATGAAGTTGGGTATCCAAATTTGGCCTGCCTTTGGCCGAAGGCCATTTTTAATTCCTGGGATTGATGTATTTGGCCTATGGGGGGGTGCATGACAGAAGGCATGTTGACAGTAGCCATAAGAGAGGCTACCCAGGCCCCCAGACCCGCAGCAAGGGCTCCTGGACCAGGCCCAAGGCCCGGAAGTTCAGCACCAGCACTTGGTCCGGCACCCGGGCGAACCTTACTGGTGAGCGGGACCCGGGGACAGGGGACATCAGCTCCCCAAGTAAGGGCCGAAACAGTCCAGTAGTATATGCAGAAGGGGACCAGTCCCACATCGAAGGGTGAGGCCAGCACTCACGCCCGACAGCCTATATATGAGTCCCAACTACTCTCATTAATAGGTAATCAATACTGCAACTACTCATTCCCGCTTAAGTTATCAGATTATCCCAACTTTACTGACTTAAGCATCGGAGCGGAATAGACCGCCCGCCCGATATTCCCTTAGTTAGTAGGATTAGCAGGAAGGAATCACACCAAAGTCCACCGGTCTCTGTGACTCTACGGATTCAGACAAAAACAATTGCCGCCGTCTGTGGGAAGAGTTCAAAAAGTTTGTGTTGTCCTACTAGCAGGAAGTGTATCTGTCAGCCCGGGAACCCCCCCACCCCCCCCCTCAAAGGGTTACGAGGTAACTATGTCCGGAAGTATAGGAGACAGGAGGGGAATAAATTCAGAGGACCAGTGGGTTTTGGAGTCGGTGCTAGTCCAAATCCCGGGGGCGAGGCAGGAGCAACCTGCTGGAGATGACAGTCAGAACGCTGTTACCAACCGTGATCCGGGTGGTACGTTCGGTGAACGCGACAGAGATCTACGCGGAAAGGGCCCGGCGGACAATCTCCAAGTCTTGGGCCTCGAACCCGCACCGACGTCCCCCGCTG
Source organism: Potentilla sterilis (assembly GCA_963682095.1). NCBI lineage: Eukaryota > Viridiplantae > Streptophyta > Magnoliopsida > Rosales > Rosaceae > Potentilla > Potentilla sterilis. The sequence goes on along the minus strand of OY821755.1, from coordinate 51,272,907 downwards.
CCCCAAACAGAGGGGAAGATTGGCTGCCCAGTAGCGACAGCCCGGACGATGTCTCCAGTCCCAGCCAGTACGACCGAGACAGGGCAGAAGCCACAACCAGGTATCAAGACATGGAAGCAGTTAATGCCGCACTGGTGGCTGCCTTGGAAAGAGGCCAGCAGCGCAATGCCGCTCTGGCAAAATCATTCGTACCACACCCAAAAGAGCCTCCCCACCAGGAGGTGGGCCAATCATCGGGAGGGGAGAGGGACACCGGCGTGGCGGGAGACTTGTTCCTGGCGGACACAGTGCCACCAAAGGTCGTCCCAGCCCCTCGGAGGAACAGCGGCTCGTTCGAGGAAGATACCATCAGCTCGACCACACGGGCACTGCATATACTATCTGACTCGGTGTCAGATATGAAGACCCAGATGAGAAAGGCAGCGAGACCGCTGGAGAGCGCACGATTCAATGAGCGGTCGGACCTTTTCACTCCGGGTTCTGGAATCCGGAAGATCCGGCACCCAAAAGTCGCTAAAGCTGACATACTCCGGGGCCAGCTGCCCATACCAACACCTGGACAGCTTCTGGTCCCAAAAGTGTGGTAAGGGCTACTCCGACGCCATTTGCTGCAACATATTCCAAGAGACCCTATCCGGAGAGGCGCTCAGCTGATTTTACGAATTACTGGCGAACTCTATAGACGCATTCGAGCAATTGGCCGATAGATTCGTGGGCCGGTTCATATTAAGGGTCGAAGGGGTCCGGACCTCGACGGTCCTCTTTAACTGCAGGCAGGCAGACGGCGAAGAGCTGAGAGCTTTTGTTAGCCGATGGCAAACGGCCACCGCCGGGGTCAGGAACCTGGACAAAGGGATTGCCTAATCAGCTTTCAAGCAAGGTCTCCGGCCCGGAAAGTTCTCGTACGCTGTGCGAGTGGAGATCCCGCAGGGTTACGACGAACTGATGGCGATGGCTATCAGGGAGTCGTCAACACAAGAGAAGGCAGGAAGAGCCCGAACCCGCTCGACAGGAAGCTAGAAACTGGCAGCAGGGCCACGACCGAGGAGCCTCGATCGACAAAAGACCAAGAGGTTGGGGGAACCAGTAGCGCCGGAGGGACTATGTCGACATTCCCCAACGAGCAGGGAACCTCCCATCCTACCAGCAGCAAAACCGTCCCCTAGCGGTCATGCCACCAGGACGACAAGAGGTATTCTCTACTTTGACCTCTTACTACGAGGATATCCTGTATGAGAACAGGAACGACATCCCTCCACCGCCAAAGAGAAAACACCCGAAGGGGAACCTGACCAGGGCCCAGACGTATAAGTACTGCTCCTACCACAATGAAACCACGCACCGGACAAATGATTGTCTCTCCCTAAGAACGACGATAGAGGGACTGCTCCGCCGCGGCAAACTGCAGCAGTATCAAAGATAAATCGACACCAAAGGACTGCGCGAAACCGCCCCTTCTGTTCCGAGAAAACTCTTCCCGTTTAACTGGGCGTAATCTTAAACAGGTGTAATTTCACAAGTCAACTCCAACTTTGTTTCAACTAAGTACAAAGGTAAATCGTTGGCAACCAGATCAAAAGAGCAAATTGAAACAGGTGTAACACAAGCACAGGAAAAATCTCCATTCATTAAAACTCAGATCAACGTCTACAATGGACTACCACTCCGGACGCAAACCCGGTGGCTAAAAAAATAAATAAATAATAATAATATATGTACGCTAGGGGACTTCCGCCTGCTCCTCCTCTTCAGCAAGAGCTCCTTCAGCGGCGGTATCACCCGTGGCAGGTTCACCGAGCGGCACGGTATCTCCTTCCTGCGCCTCTTCTTCATCCGCCTGCGACGGCGGTAGCTTTGAAATATCAAGATAGCCCTTAGCCTTCCAGTCGTCAAAAGCATCGGCTATCCCCGCCTCCCGGGCCCGTTCCAGCAGGTCAAGAAGCTCATCACTTTCTTGATACTTCTTAACCGCCCGCTGATAAACCTCCGGGTCATTCTCATCGACCGGCCCGCCGGCAGAAGGGGAGCCCGTCGCCACCTGCCGCTGGCCTTCCTCGACCTTGGTCTCCAACTCGGCCCTCTCCTCCTCCAGACCCTTCTTCTCCTCTTCAAGAGCCTTGACTTGGGCCTCCAGCTTGCCCATCTGCTTCCTGGCCCTCTCCTCCAACCGGGCTTTCTCCCGTTGGAGCTTGGACTTCTCTGCCTCTAGGAGTTCCTAGGCGCTAGTCAACTCTGCCACCTGATTCTTCAACTCAGGCAACTCCGCCCTTGCATCTGACCGATACAAGTGGTACAACAGCTGCAGTTTGGCTGGCACCGGTTAGAAAATAACCAAGCACCAACTAATGCTCCAACCGGTGTGGAATCCTTACAGCACCACCCGGGGGCTTGGACGGCCCACTAACAGTCTTCCCCGATCCAGACGTCGCCTGGGGTCCCGTTGCGTGAGTCTTTACGCGCTTTAAGACGTAATCCTCGTCCGCAACATCCAGCGAAACGAGTTTATCATGTACGGTCAACTCCCTGGTTCCCCGGTCAACCGTGGACCGCGCGGAGACATCTCCCTTCTCCTTCAGCTTTGAGACAAGCTCCTGATTGTCCATCGACAGCGTTTCGTGGGCTTTGATGGCCGTCCGGGAAGATACACCTGCAGAACACAAGCCAAAGAGGTTAGACAACACTAATTCACTCAACGGAATCACAGACAGTCAACCTACATTCTACCACCCACCGAGATTCCCCCCCAGGTTACACAGTTCTAGCACCTCCCGCCGGATGAAATTGTAGGAACTCCGCTCCAGGTCCGACCAGCACCCAAATACCTGGGCGATCCTATCCCTCTCCAGGTCAGACAACTGATACGATTGATTGCCGATCTGCTGAAAGGCCCCGGGAACCCTGTAAGTCCTACTCCTCTTCTGCCAGCTCCCCCCCACCCCCCCCCCCCCCCCCCCCCCCCCGCCGCCATCACCACCTTCTTCCTCCAGTTATTGTTGAGCCAAGAGGGCAAGCGACTTATCACCAGCTTAAAGTGCCGAGCGGAAAAACTGACACACCTTCGGGCCTTCCTCTTCTTCGATTACGTCAACTGGTACAAGGCCCGAAACTCGTTTACCGTTGGGCAACTCATATCACTCAGCCAATAGAGACAGCCTAGGCTCAGTAGCTGCCTCCACTGGTTCCCGGGAAGCTGTGCCGGTGATATCCTGACGGCACTAAGCAGGTGTTGCACAAAGTCGGCCAGCGGGAGAGATAACCCATGCCAGAATTGGTCCTCGTGCACAGCAACCCAACCCTCCTCCGGGTTGCAGGCCGACTCTCCGGCATACAGAGGCAGCCGATCTACCTCTCCGGGAATATTCCACCTCGCCCGAAAAGCAGCAATCTCCCCGGGAGATAAAGAGCCCTTTGGCTCATCACAGCTTATGGTTCTATCCCCGTCAACAAGCATATAGCCTGTGGCGCCTACTGGCTGAGCAGGGTCCAAGGACACTCTATAGGGAGCATCCTTCTGTCTTAGAGACCCGGACGTCGACGCCTCACCGGTCGAACGAGCGTTGGCGTCTGGCCCCGAGGATTCTGAGGCAAGCCAGTCCTCCATCCTCTCTTGGTCGTCCATCACTGGTCGTCTGGCGGCTGATTTGGAGGCCTCACGGGAACTTCCAGAATCCATGTGACCTAGGGGAAAGAAAAAAAAAAAAAAAACCTATGACCGGTCAGCAGTACAACCTAAACAACGACTGCATCATGTGACGCCTCGGCACAGCCCCGCAACAACCACTGGGCTTATCAGCCGAAAAATCCTAGGTCTTGTAGAGATTCGGACCCAGCGGGGTCCCATCCAAAGGGCAAACAATAATACAACTAGGTGCCAATCAGATCGACCCACGGACAAGACAAAAGGAATTTTCAAAAAAAAAAAATACAAAGGCAGAACTCACCGATTAGTATGCACGACGACGACAACTCAAGAGGAAAACACCGAGCAATTGTGTTCAGTAGACTAAGTAGGGGAACACTTCTTAAACCAAAGGCAAAATGCACGAAGTAGCAGGGGCTTATATACAGGTCCAATATCCTGAGCGCCCCTCGAGTTCCCCTCAAGCTACCCAGTAGGGCAAGTAAAACGTCCATGGATCCGGGCCATCCATCCCTCACCGTCTCCTGGCGACATGTGTCCCAGTATTGGTAACTGCCCAGGCCATAATAACTGACGCGACTGATGGAAAACCCCCATTCAATGCATGTCAGACACTTGCCTCGAATGCAAATGGTAGTTGAAAGAACAGGGAACATCACCGAACCATCCTGCCTACGAGCCTACGAGCCTACAACCCAAGAACCATATATTCCAACGGTACAGGGCATTCCACCAGTCGAACCTATTCCACCATTACAACCAAACAACAACGGCTCGGTATAAACCCGGGAAAACTCTTCTTTAACACAAGAAAATTCTTCCCGCAAGCTAAAAACCCTGCAGTAATATTATGTACAGGCTACGATATTCCAACCGTAGTGCCTGCTCCAGTTCAAGGCTATCCTAGCTGTCGGTCCATCTAGCTTCAACTATTGGATGCGGTTTCACACCAGCAATAATTACACTTGCTTATCGCTATCCAACGGAATAACCGGTTGTCCGAAACGAGAACGAGAAATTCCTACGGACAGCCTTGTACGACCTAAGGGATCCATGTACCACCGGGCTTTATAAACCCAGGAGACTTGATCCTCTCATACAGGATAACTCTTCCCGCAAGCTAAAAACCATGCACAATACCTCAGGCCTGTAAGAACAAAGGCGGGGAAACCATCGGGAATGTTGACCGGTACCAACACAGGACCTGTTCACCCCGGGAGACTTGATCCTCTCATATAAGACAACTCTTCCTGCAGGCTAAAAACCCTGCACATCCTATATGCCTGCAGGAACAAAGGCAGCAGGACACGTGGGGACGGCGGTCGAGGCTCTCTTGGCCACGGCACCCCACCGGGAACTCCTCTAACACATGGCACGTTTCCCGCTGATACCGTGTCACCTCCTCAACCACTGTTTAAATCAATTGTTGCCCTCTGCGGCTACGGTTCTAAAACATGAGGGACTCGTTCATCTCCTGCACAATATCCACCGGGCTTTACCGGAACATAGCACGACACGGCGGATTTTTAACGCCACATTATCATAACCATGCAATAATTCTCATGCTCGTATGCATCTGTCAGCATGAACATCATAACCAGGCACGCATCACAATACGCATCACCATAACAGGTTCATTCGATCGCCCGGCCAAGTCCAATCTTAAACGCGGACTTGGGGGGCTAGGGCACCATAGGGTAAGCATCCCTGCGGGTCTGCAGGCCTGTAAAGCAACACAGATTTAAGTCCCCATTCAAGATAGCACTTGACTGGGAACTTGAGAGACTTGTTGACAGTAGCCATAAGAGAGGCTACCCAGACCCCCAGACCCGCAGCAAAGGCTCCTGAACCCGGCCCAAGGCCCGGAAGTTCAGCACCAGCACCTGGTCCTGCACCCGGGCGGATCTTACTGGTGAGCGGGACCCAGGGACAGGGGACAGCAGCTTCCCAAGTAAGGGCCGAAACAGTCCAGTAGTATATGCAGAAGGGGGCCAGTCCCACATCGAAGGGTGAGGCCAACCCTCACGCTCGGCAGCCTATATATGAGTCCCAACTACCCTCATTAATAGGTAATCAATACTTCAACTACTCATTCCCGCTTAAGTTATCAGATTATCCCAATTTTACTAACTTAAACATCGGAGCGGAATAGATTGGCCCGCCCGGTATTCCCTTAGTTAGCAGGATTAGCAGGAAGTAATCACACCAAAGTCCACCGGTCTCTGTTAGTCTACGGATTCAGACAGAAACAAGGTAAATATGGCGTTATAGCTTACAGTGGGAGATGCCCTTATAAGGGCTACATTGTACTCGGTTTGGTCAGTTGACAATATGGCTGATCCATCCTCGTGTATTATATTATTTGATCCTTATATTCCAATGAAGTCCAGTTTCTAAAAATAAAATAAAAAAATAAAAAAAATTAATAGTAAAAAATAAAGAAGATACTATAAGTCCTTAATAAAAAATATAAAAAGTCATATGTTGACCAAGTAAGACTCGTGTTATTTATTGTTGGGCAAATGACCCAAATACACACACACACACACACACAATTAAACTAGAAATACCGCAAGTTCTCTCCTATTTATTCTCTCTCTCTCTAGGAAAACTAGGGTTAGGGTTTTTGGAGAAAAGCAGTTGAGTGGCGCGACTTTGATTGCAGCGATGACAGCTTTGGTGGCTTCCATGACTACACAGCTGGTGTCTAAACTCTCTCTTGGCAAGGAGGAAGAGTCGATGGACCTTGGTGACCTTCGGTGCCTGGAGAAAGACTTTGTTGCGCCTTGTTTCTCTCTGGTAGGGCGTCTCAACACAACCAAAGCAGTAGTTTTCCATTCGTTCCGCAGTGCAATACACTCAATGTGGCGTACTTTCGTTCTGGTGGAGGTAGCAGTACGAAGGGATCGGTTCCTTTTCACCTTCAACAACGAACGCGATCTGGCTCGGGTTAAGAAGGGTGGTTTTTTAGAGGGCCATGATTCTCTTGAATGACTATGATGCCTTTTCAGATATCAAGCAAGTCCATCTCGATTTCATCTGGATATGGGTCGAAATTAAGGGGCTGCAACCGGCTCTCCTAATGGTGGCTACAGCCCGGCTTGTCAGGGAAACTATAGGACCGGTGATCCAAGTTGATACTACTGCTTTGAACCGGGGCATAGCTAGGGTTCGCCTAATCCCTCCCCTCAATGATCCGGTGAAACTGGAGCGTCGACTTAGGGTTTCCCTTACCGACGTGATCACAGTGGAATACCGGTATGAACGGCTTGTCGAACCTACTCCATGCTCAACCACAGTGGGCTGACTTGCCCTAGAGGGGGAGCAGACACGGAGGAGCGATCGGTCTCCAATACCAAAACGACTCTGTTTGCAGTCCCTCCAATGATGGTTTTTAGGGCTAACTCGGCCTCAGGTACATTTGCACCTACTATTCCATCGCTTTCTTCTTTATCGGGGCTTTTCCCGAAGGAAAAGCGCCAAGTGCAGAATCTCGAAGTACCAGAGTTTCCTTCTCCGGCTAAGATTGCAAGGTTACGGCGTACTAGGGAGGAGGAGGACTCAACCTCTGGCAAGCGGTCTAAGCACTATTTGGAGATTATTCCCTTGGAGCTAGGACCGGAAGACCTATGGTGGGCAATGACGGCTCAATTGGCCTTGCTCGTAAGTCCCCAAAGAAGCGTGGAAGTCCAAGAGGTAGTAAGAACAAAAAACAGGCAACGAGTTTGAACTTTGACTCCATGGCTTCATTGTCTGGCGTTGCTGGGTTGCCAGAGAATCTTGAGACGGGTGGGAACAAGCATGGGGGACCGATGGAACCTGAGTCGGCCTCGGAGATAGGCGAGAAAGCTGGTGGGGAGTGATTCCGAGCAGATGTTGCAGAAAAGATCCTAACATGAGGGTAGCAGGGCTTACTCTTCCTTAACTTGATAGGTACACCATGTGGTCTCTAGGCTGGATGGTTATGGTGGAGTTCCTTCTATCCCTCGAGTTGGTTAATTTGCTTTCGTAGTTTGGTGTCCGTTTGTTTTGGACGATTTCTTTTTCTGGATTCTGTTATTCATTTATTTCGTTTTGTTCATTGCATTTTGGTTTGGACCTTTTAGTTTATAGTGGAGTTTTTCTTCTGCTTGACCTGACATAAATTGGTCGTATGACAGTTGTCGTTGGAATATATCCATCATTCTAAAAAAAAAAAAAACACAATTAACAAGGCCTGGGTTCCATATTGAATTAGCTGGGCTACCCATTCCTTGCTCAATTTGAGCTTTATAGTTTCTTTGCTCCTACAACTTTGTAATTATTATTAAAAAAGGAATACAAAGGATGAAAACCCATGCCACTACTAAAGTACCAATTAGACGTCAAATTCTCTTTTTATTGTCCCACTCCACAAAGGTATGGTTGAGGAACTTTATCACCGACTAGTTTTTTCGTAAGCTACTTGGTACTCTCTCTTTTGCATATAATTCCAAAATCCAAATTTTAACGTAGGGACGCCCACAACGTCTCTCTCTTTGGCATCACTTTCGTTTCTAGCTAGGTACTTGCTGCCTAAGTTATTCACGCACTCTATACGTCTGCTTTGCATCACTCTCAATCCTGCAAGGTTTTCAGCTCAACAGTCAAGTGTCGACACAATATCCATGCAACTCCCGCAAATCCAAGGTCCTGCATGAGTTTAGTGGTCGACTGCGGACGACCATGAAGATCGACGCTGAAGGAGAAGCATATATAGTTAGGAGGAAGTTATAGTCCAAAGACGTCCACACCTTAGTTATATACACATGGATCTATTGTCCAACCCTATCTAGTAGATGTCTTCTCCCTTGCTAGTTCGAGTGATCAATTCACGCATCTCTTCTAATTTACTTTATTTTCTTTGTAAAAGAAGCTGACGCGTGATCAAGCTACTCTTAAGTAGTAATAACTAGTGAGAGCTATCACTGATCACCAATATTGGTATAAATAACACATGAGATTGTGTCATGTGTCTGATTTAGTAATCAAATTAATACAACTAAAAATTAATTCTTAACCTCGTTGCCTCTAAATCCTTAATTAATTCTTGATTATTTATTTTTCAAGTAGTTAACACAAGCATTACTATCAGTTGGCACACTAAGCTAGCTCAAATAAGTTAAACAGCTTATTAGTCGATGATTCATTAGTAACTCCATATTTTTCATCAATTACTCACGACCAAGAGGTTCCAAAATTTTTAATTTTTCTCTCGGATCACATTTCTTTTCATCCGAGAAGACATATATATATAAAGTTTGGTTATCTGAAAATGTAAGATGAAGTTGAGAGGTAGCTCCACTTTGAAGTTTGAAGTTAAGACTAAGAACTAATAAGCCCTTCATCCAAGGAGTAAAATATCGGATATCGAGGAAATATCGGTGTTTCAAAATACGGATATTTCGACGGAAATATCGATAAAATATCGATCCATTAGAAATTTTGACAAAAACGGCGGAAACTATAAGAAATACATGGAAATTTGTATTAAAACTTTTCTAAGGTTGTTTTATGCTATGTTATCGATCATATGTGAGAAGAAAATATTAATAAATTCAAATACATATCAATTTATTGAAATGTTATATGAATTACTATGTGAATCGAGCTGATATTTATTGAAATATGATTTAATATATATAATTTATGCTTGAAACCTAAAATGAGGCTAGACTATCACACCCCTTAACATTATTTGTACATAATATTTCACAAAAGCAACTACATGAAGTTTTTTTAAAACCATACAGAAATTGATATTATATAGTCGTTGTCTCGTTGCCACTAGCCATTATATAGTCGTTGAATCGCTACATAAAAAAAAAAAAAGCTAGCTTATTAGAACATCATAGAAAAATCATGCCAATAAAATTGTAATTGTTCAAGGAAGGTTAACTCCGTAACTTCTGTGGTGTGTCTTGTCCTAATAAGACTTGTAGTCTAGATACTCTATTAGATAGGGAATCCCTGTTCGCCAGGGATACTTGATGTAATGCCTATATAAAGGCCTCCTTATCAATGAATAAACACAGAGAGATTTATCAATCTATTTCTCCTACAACACGTTATCAGCACATTGCTCTAGCCTCCCGTCTAATAAACCCTAGAAACCCTAATTCCGAATTTTTTTTTCGAAACCCTAACCTACCGTCGGCCGCCGATTCTTCCCTTCGGCACCGTCGGCCTCTTCTCAGCAGCATCTGCGCTGCTCGCCTGCCGCACTGTACCTTCGAGTACTGCTCCTCCTCTGCCTCTAGGCAGACAACCCGCTCGCCAGCAGCTCTCCCTTGCGTGCTACTTTTTGCACGCATCTGCTAGAAGATCAAAATTGCTCGCAAGCCAAGCAAGCGATCCGCGAACCCTTATTCGTGGTTGAGAAGAAATCAAGAAAAATCGAAGAAAACAAGCTTCCCCAAGAGTCAAGTTTCGTTTGATCAAGCTTCTCTTGAAGAGGTAAATATTTTTATAAACGTTCCCGCTTATGAAAATTTCAATAGTTGGGTTTTGTTTTCTTCCGGGACCTTTCCGTGTCCCTGCTTCTTCATCCCGATTCTATCGCTTCTCGGGACGGCATACGGGGATTTAGTCACCCCGGTGCCAACGTTTATTGGGGTAACTGTGATGTTACCGGCCACCGTTATGCTTGTGACTGTGATGTCACTGTGAACCATAACGTATTATTCTTTTTTGGAAAGAAAACAAAGGGAAGATATCGATTGTGACTTGAAGTCACGTTAAGCATCGATTTATGTGACCATGATATATCTTGGCACTGTTCTAAAAGAACAATCAAACTTGATTAGTATTCAAACATACTAACGTCTCCCTGTTTGTGTTCTGTAGATGGCTGACACTCAGCGTCCAGAATTTGACATCTTGGATGTCCAAGGCAAGGAATACAAGAGGTGGGTCTCAGATGTTGAGAACACTTTCATTGGTAAAAGATTTACTGCCACCATCAACCCTCCTGAGGATGAAAGCTTACACGCTTCTCCTGAACAGAAAGCACAAGCCCTGATGTTTCTCAGGCGCCATATCCATCCGACGCTCAAGAAGCAATACCTGAGGAAAACTGATCCCAAAGAGCTATGGGATATCCTCAAGGACCGCTTCGACAATGTGCATGACGCACAACTCCCAGACCTCATGTCTGATTGGGAGCAAATCCGCTTACTGGATTTTGATTCCGTCCAGGAATATCATCAGACTATGCTAAACTTGCAATCTGATTTGAGCTTTTGTGGGGTCGAAAAGACCGATGATGATATGATGGAGAAGACTTTCACGACGTTCCCAGAATCTGCGTCCATGTTGTCGCATCAGTACCGCGATCTCCGCGAGAAAGGCACTATCAAAACCTTCAGTGATTTGATGAATGTCCTTCAAAGAAAGGAGAGGTACCATGAGTTGATTCTTACCACCAATAAGAGGCCTCGAGGACCGAAATCCATTGCGGAATCTCATCAAGCCCGTGGTAAAGCTTTTAAGCAGAAGCATCAACCTCATGAACGTCAAGCACCGCCACCACGTACGCCAAGAGCAATACGTGGCGGACGAGGAGGGAGAAGAGGCGTCGGCCGTGGCCGACCGCTTTCTTGGACAAGGGATGATGGCAGAGCCGCCGCTCCCAGAGGGAGGAACAGTTTTGGTTCCGGTCCCAGGCGTGGTGGCCATCCGCCGAACAATGCTTCGGCTCCTTGCTTCAAATGTGGTTCTACGAATCATCTCCAACGCGATTGCATAGCAAGCAGAGATATTCAAGCCGCTTACAAGAAACACAAACAATACATAGAACAAGAAGCACACTATGTAGGAGACTTTAAGGAAGAAGTATACGATGAGGAAAATACGAACTTCGCCATCGATGACTTCCAACCTACCAAGAAACGTAGGACTCAGGAGTATGATACTCCAGACTATGAATAAGTATTTGACTTAGGTCATGAGATACGTGTTCAAGTTTGATTTTGATTGATATTTTGACAGAATAGTCAATAAATCACGACTTTGTTCGATAAGTCGTTCTATTTAGAACAACCTTGATGTATTTTTGAGTTGTCATCAATAAAATCTATCTTATTCTACGAATGATTTGAGATTTTTACATCCCTGAAAGCAAAATTGGTTCAATGCGTCCAATTCTCAATGGCATAATCATTTTGAGTTCACCAAAATTCTGGTGATGTTAACTCATATCCGAAAAATCACAAAGACAAAAGGAGAGATCCGCGACACGCCATCCGCGATCCGCGATACGCCATCCGCGATCCGCGATACGCCATCCGCGATCCGCGATACGCCATCCGCGATCCGCGATACGCCATCCGCGATCCGCGATACGCCATCCGCGATGCGAGATATGCCATCCGCGAGCCGCGATACACGATCCGCGATCCGAGATCCGCGATCCGCTATCCGCCAACTTGGTCGCGATCCGCCAGGACTCGCTCGCCATGGCTATTCGCCAACTAATCCGAGATCCGCGATCAGCGATCCGCCAACTTGGCTGCGATCCGCCATACCTCGCTCGCCAAAGCCCATAAGCGCTTGGCCGCGACTCGCTAGGCCTCACTCGCCATGGCCATTCGCCAGCTTGGCTCAACACCGAATCCGTTTTTTTTTTTGAAACCAACAATCGATAGCCTATCGAACAAATGCAACTTTTGCATCAATGGCTCGGCAACGAAGTGTCTTCGGACTCGCCATGCTTCGGATTTAGCTCAACCGTCGCATCGCATTGCCTCAATGCCTGACCGACTCTCACCACTCGCCTTGCTTCGGCTCGGCCTCTGGGTCGCTTTGGCCTTACCATAGCTTCGGCTTTGGCTTGGCTCCGGCCTTTGCCTTGGCCTCGGTCTTGGCTCGGCCACGCCACCTACGACGGTGTCCGGTCTCAATCTCTGAACTAGGCTATGATTATCAATGGTGATACTCGGTGATTAAAAATGCGGCTTATATCTTTCTCTCAAATTTTGTCGTTGCCATGGCTATGTTATTGGCCTTAATGCACTTCATTTTGTGATGATATATTGTTTCAGTACACTTACTTTAAAGTGTTCGCCAAAGTCTAAAGTAGACTATTGATTCAAGTTACATTGTTTTTGTAGATGTATCAAGGCGAGATTGAGTGTTTGTTGGATTGTGCAACAACTCACACGATTCTGAGAAATCGGCAATTGTTTTCGGATTTTACGCCAAGAGAATCGTCGTTATCTACGATGACAGGAACTGGACCCGTAATTAAGGGTCGTGGCACTGCTCAATTCTTACTGCCAAATGGCACTGAGATTCGGGTAGAGGACGCCCTATATGCGCCTAAGGCGCCAAGAACCTTGCTAGCTTTCAAGGATGTGCGTGACAATGACTATCACCTCAGCACTTATGTTGAAGATGGAACTGAATATCTGTTGATCACCTCCACTCAATCTATGCGCACTCGCATTGTGGAGAAGTGTAAGCGAGTTCGCAATGGCATGTATTTCACAACCATTCGAGCCAACGAATCTCATGTTGTTATATTATGTGATTCTGATGCTTATAAGCTTTGGCATGATAGACTCGGTCATCCGGGTCGTGATCTGATGATCCGTATTTTGAAATGCTCCCACGGTCATCCATTTTTCCGATCACAAAAGCACAGAGGGCGCCTCGGCCTCGGTTCGGCCGTGCCGTCGATAGCCGCCTCTCGGTTCCAAGGAGAGGTTCGGTCCCCTCCTGCTTCTCATGCTTCTGTAGCGATGTCTAATGCTCATCGTTCGTTTTGTAAAGCTTGTTCACTAGCAAAACTTCAAGCAAGACCATCTTTTGCTATTGATAATAAACAGAATATTCCGTTTCTACAACGAATACAAGGTGATATTTGTGGACCTATAACACCAGAATGCGGACCATTTCGATATTTCATGGTTCTGGTTGATGCATCAACGCGTTGGTCACACGTAGCGTTGTTGTCCACGAGGAATGCTGCATTCGCTAAACTCCTAGCTCAGATTATTAAGCTTCGGGCTCACCACCCGGACAATCCGATTAAGTCCATCAGACTGGATAATGCTGGAGAGTTTACCTCAAAGTGTTTTGATGACTATTGCATGTCAGTTGGGATTGAAGTTGAACATCCCGTACCCCACGTTCATTCTCAGAACGGTCTTGCAGAAGCCGCTATCAAGAGACTACAGCTTGTAGCTAGGTCTCTTGTCATGGCCACAAACTTGCCAGTTTCGGCATGGGGATATGCAATATTACATGCAGCTATGCTTATTCGTCTACGACCCACAGATAGCCAACCATTTAGTGCGTACCAGTTGGTAACTGGTTACGAGCCTGATATTTCGCATCTGCGTACTTTTGGTTGTGCCGTATATGTGCCTATCACGCCTCCACTGCGTACCAAGATGGGTCCACAACGACGATCAGCTATTTATGTTGGATATGAAGCACCAACTATTGTCCGCTATATAGAGCCTATGACAGGTGATCTGTTTACTGCAAGATTTGCAGATTGTCACTTTGATGAGACATCCTTCCCGCCGTTAGGGGGAGATGGGGCCGCATCCGTCCCAAATGAACGTCAGGAATTGACGTGGTTCTCTCCCACTATGTCTCATTATGATCCCCGTACGTCTCAGTGTGAGACTGAAATACAACGCATATTAGAACTACAAAAGGTGGCGGATACGATGCCCGACTCCTTTACTGATATTGCGAAAGTGACAAGATCAACCATACCTGCTGCGAATGTACCTGCAAGGCTTAACATTCCTCGCCATACGCGAGCACGCGCCGCCGGTCTCGGACCCGCAGCCCTAGGTGCCATCGGCAGCCTAGGCTCGGCACCTCCAAGTGGAGAGCCGGCGTCGACTTCGGATCCTCCTAGAAAGAGGGGGAGACCAATCGGTTCCAAAGACAATGTACCTAGAAAGAGGGCATGTGTCCAGGCACAAAGCGATCCGTTCATCATCGATACTGTGACGCCGTCACACGAGATTGTCTCCGACTATACCTATGTCCAAGAATCAACTCTGAATCATCTGGGGGACGCCTCAGACTCACTGTTGATGTTGGAGAACAAGGAAATCTCACTAAACTACTTATGCATGCACAATCTGATGGAAAGAAATTCCATGTATATCGATGATGCATTCGCCTACGCCGTTGCTCAAGAAGTTATTGACGACGACGATATGGAACCCCGCACTGTTGATGAATGTCAACGTAGGGCGGATTGGCCGAAGTGGGAAGAAGCAATCCAGGCTGAACTAGACTCCCTAAAGAAAAGGCAAGTATTCGGACCGGTTGTGCCTACACCGCCGAACGTGAAGCCTGTTGGACATAAATGGGTCTTTGTCAGAAAGCGCAATGAGAATGGCGAAGTCCAGCGATATAAAGCTCGACTCGTGGCGCAAGGTTTTTCTCAACGCCCTGGAATTGATTATGAGGAGACGTATTCTCCTGTCATGGATACTATTACCTTCCGATACTTAATAAGTTTGGTAGTCTCAGAGAGACTCAATATGCAGCTTATGGATGTTGTAACTGCGTATCTTTATGGGGACCTAGATACGGAGATGTACATGAAAGTGCCAGAAGGACTTTCGTTACCCAAGTCAAGTGAGCAAAAACCACGAAGTTCATTTGCTATCAGGTTGAGACGATCTCTATATGGACTCCGACAATCTGGTAGGATGTGGTACACACGGTTAAGTGATTACTTGATTGGGAAAGGATACAAGAATGATGAGTTGTGCCCTTGTGTGTTCATAAAGAGAACAAGTTCAGGATTTGCCATTATAGCCGTCTATGTCGATGATATGAACATCATTGGAACTCTGAATGAGATCAATGAGACCGCTAGCTATTTGAAATCCGAATTCGAGATGAAAGATCTGGGAAGGACTCGGTTTTGCCTAGGCTTAGAACTAGAGCACCGAAGTGGTGGAATTTTTATACACCAGTCTGCATATGTCCGAAAGATGCTCAGGCGATTTAACATGGACAAAGTTATGCATCCTACAGGCACTCCCATGGTCGTTAGAAGTCTGGATATCAACAAAGATCCCTTTCGTCCGAAAGAAGATGACGAAGAGGTCTTGGGAGCTGAATATCCATATCTTAGTGCGATTGGAGCTTTGTTATACTTAGCTCAGTGTACTAGACCAGACATCGCTTTCTCTGTGAACTTGTTAGCTAGATTTAGCTCTGCGCCAACACAACGTCATTGGGTTGGAATCAAGAACATCTTCCGATACCTTAAAGGAACCCTTGACATGGGCTTGTACTATCGATACACTCATCAGGATTCGACACATAGTCGATCTCTTGCATCTAACAGCACAAACCATGGCTCGGATTGCCATCCGCCAGCCATATCCGCCAAGACTGGCTTTGGTTCATCCATCCGCCATCTTGCAGCCATACCCGCCAACTTATCCGGACCCGCGGATGCTAAGTCGTGGTCCCGATACGGCTTTGGCGATACCCCCTCCTACTCAGATACACCAAATGATGTGATGGTAGGATTTGCTGATGCTGGATATTTGTCAGATCCACACAAAGGACGTTCCCAAACCGGTTATGTTTTTACCATTGGGAATACGGCGATATCTTGGAGATCAACCAAGCAAACCCTTGTTGCTACCTCCTCGAACCATGCTGAGATTATTGCACTACATGAAGCAGTCAAAGAATGTATTTGGCTTCGCTCAGTTATATCTCACATTCGAGAGTCTAGTGGACTTGAGTCTACTACGATGGGACCAACTTGCATATTTGAAGATAATGCAGCATGCATTGAGCAGATGAAGTTGGGATACATTAAGGGTGACAATACTAAACACATTTCGCCTAAGTTCTTCTACAATCAGCAGCAGCAAGAGACTTTGAATATTCAAGTGAAGCAAGTCAGCTCAGAAGAAAATGCAGCGGATCTGTTCACCAAGTCTCTACCTAAATCTACATTTATGAAGCATGTAAAGCGCATTGGAATGTGTCGCTTATCCGAACTCAAAGACTGATTGACTATCAGGGGGAGTTCTCATCTAGACTTCAGGGGGAGCCTAGTTATGCATGTCTCACATACTTGTAGTTGGTGCGTTGTACTCTTTTTCCTTAGACCATGCTTTTATTTTTGCCCAAGAGGTTTTTGTTTGCTGGCAAAGGTTTTAACGAGGCAACGGTTCATGCACCATTGAGGACGCGACACAAGGGGGAGTGTTCAAGGAAGGTTAACTCCGTAACTTCTGTGGTGTGTCTTGTCCTAATAAGACTTGTAGTCTAGATACTCTATTAGATAGGGAATCCCTGTTCGCCAGGGATACTTGATGTAATGCCTATATAAAGGCCTCCTTATCAATGAATAAACACAGAGAGATTTATCAATCTATTTCTCCTACAACAGTAATTACATACATTATCATGTAAAATGATTACACATTACTATTTTAATTATATGTTACAAAAACATACATTATAGTAAAATATATAGTGTAAGACACATTACTATTAAGCATGCATGAGTAAGAAACTTATTAGGAAATCAAAACATAAGTATGATAAAATTAGCTTTTGAAGGTAAGTTAGAAATTAAAATTAAGTGTTGAAAATTATGTGTTTTAAATTGTTGAAAATTAGTTTTTGAAGGTAAGATAAAAAGTTTCTGAAAAATATCAGAAAATATCAGAAATTTCGCGGAAATATCGGAAATATCGGCGAAATATCGGAAATATCGGAAAATATCGGGAAATTTTGACGAGAAACTGAAAGAATTGAATCGAAATATCGATTCAACGGAAAAACGAAAATATCGGCGAAATATCGCCGATAATATCGATTTTTAATTCCTTGCCTTCATCACATGCATGTGTTATGTAAATAGTGACTCGCACAGGTATAGACGTATAAGTCTAGGGCATAAAAATATCCCAGGAATGAAGCTCAATACCCTGGGATTCAGGGCTCCACATGAGCAGACAAACACTTAAACCAGAATCTATCGTCGAGTAATTATAGAAAGAGAGAAGTTCGAGCTCCATTCACATGGTCAAAATATCTTTGCGTATAGTCTCATCATATCAATCATCAATTTCATCAACAGTTTCAGATTCTAATAATATCTTTGATTTAATTTTTTGAATCTGATCGATATGATATTCTTCTTTTTGCTCAATAAAATTTCAAGTCATTGTCAACAGAGAACCTAATTAATTATTTATAATCTGCAAATCCATTTCTCTGCCCATAAGTAAATTAAGGCAATGATCGAACCCAATTCAATTCTGGGAAATTAATCCAGAGTCAACCAGTAGTTCCTCTGATAAGCAAAGCTAACTTAAATGCAGCAACCACTCTCACAAGTAATCTGAATTTGAATTTGTTTCTGCAAATCAATAATAGCTTTCCGTTTTTACCCCCAAACAACGAAGAATGGAATCATCCATCTAGGGTTTAGTAATAGAGACCATGAATGTTAGTTCATCATTTAGTCTTATGAAGCTAGCTACTGAGTTGAACTATACGAGATGTTGTTACATGATCAAGTTATGAATAATAAGATGATATACGTACGGTCTTCAAATTTTTATGAGTCATGAGTTCTCTTTTGAAAGATGAAACCAGAAAGTACTTTATATAAATATGCAATCTAGTACTACTCATATATAAAAGAGGTCGACAAAGTAACAAATATGAAATAGTCAATTTATGTTTATTTTTTTATTTTTATTAAAACAGTTCGACCACTAATTAATTTTGTTTTCCTTGTTATAATTTTCAAAACATAAGAATATTTTTCAACTACATACAACCGAGTAGGTGTTTCTACTCTGAATTATGTGTGGCAAGGTTATCTCATGCTTAATCTTAAACTTATCCCCAATCAATCAATCATACTCACAAGTGGCGCTTGAGTCATTTTATAGGGAAGCATGCTCCAAATATACAAATGTCTGCAACACAGAGCGAGTGAGTCTCACACTTCTTCTCCTTCCCCATAAAAGCCACTTCAACTGCCCAAACCCTTCCCTTATAATAATAAACACCATCTTCATCATTCCACCACAGAACACCAAACCGAAAACACTTCCAAACCCAAACAGGAAGAAGACAGAAGAAGAAGAAGAAGAAGAAACAAACCCAGAAAAGAAAGATGGGGGCCAGCAACAACTTGATAGGTCTACTCAACTTCACCACCTTCCTCCTCTCCATCCCTATCCTCGGCGGTGGTATCTGGCTGAGCAGCCGAGCCAACAACACTGACTGCCTCAAGTTCCTCCAATGGCCTCTCATAGTCATCGGAGTCTCCATCATGGTCGTGTCTCTCGCCGGCTTGGCCGGAGCTTGTTACCGTAACACTATCCTCATGTGGGTCTACCTCTTCGTCATGTTCTTCATCATAGCTGCCCTGATCGGCTTCATCATCTTCGCTTACGCCGTGACGGATAAAGGGTCCGGCAGGTCGTTGGTGAACCGTGCTTACAAGGACTACTATCTGGAGGACTACTCCGGCTGGCTGGCCGAGCGCGTAGCAAAAAATAGCTACTGGAGGAAGATTGCTTCTTGTGTGAGAGACTCTAAGGTCTGCAAGAAGATGGACAACAGTGTTAATGGCGTGCCGGAGACTTCTGACATGTTTTACAACCGAAAGCTTAGCTCTGTTCAGGTATGTTGATCTTCACTTCTTTTAGCTAAACTATGAGTTAAAAATGGTATATGATGTTTCAATAACAAAAAAAACCTTAAAGCATGAAAGGAGTTGATCTGATTTTTACAACTTTCTGGTTTGTTTCAAGTTTAACAATGCAATTTTTATGAACCCAGCTTGTAGTGACAAAGTCATATTCAATATCTAAATATCTAGTATGTTATGTTGTCAAAAATTCTGACATGAATTTAGAGACCAACAATTTTGATTCATGGCTTGAGTTTGTTTGATCAATAGCTTGATGGGTTTTTGAGGTTGAGGTTGAAGAAAGTTAATTAGTGGGTTTTAGTGGTAGATCTAGTTTGGGATTTAGATCTTGGGTTAAGGAGGTTATTAAGGCATGTGGCCAACCAGTGTGACAAGCATGGGGTGGTTTATTTGAGTTGGTGTCCTCCAATTTTATTATACTTTACACCCGGGTCTTTGGACCAATAGAAAATTGCTATGTGGGATGTTTTTTCTTAAATTATTTTTGCTTGATGGTGATGGAAAACCCCCATTTACCAACATAGAGACCATTTTCCTTCCACTTGTACACTATCCTTTTCTTAAAAAAATTCATTACCCATTTTTGAAAGAAAAAAGAAAATTTTAAATGTCATTTCTCATATTCTTCAGTATATAAGGAGTGGACCAAGGAGTGGTGACCTTAAATCGATAAAAGATGTAATTACAAAGGCGGTGGATAGAATAGTGTGAGGCACCTAGCCCAACAAGAAACCTAGAAAAAAATAAAAATCCACCGGCCTTTAGATTCTGTGGTAAAACACCTATCTCATACTCTCGTGTAGAAGTTCGACTCTTTGATGCTTGCATACTTGGCCTAAAGCCAAAAAAGAAAGTATGGAAAAAAAAAAAAAAGGAAAAATGAAGAGCAACACGTAAATGTCACCCCAGAGAAGAGTTAGTCATATCCTCCTATGAAGTGAAATGAAGGTTTCTGTGATGATATTCTGGATTGTTAAGAGAATCACAGTAAAGTACTTGTTGTGGTGGCAGTTGTTCAGTAGGTCAGGATCCTCAGAACAAAAGAATGTTCTTCTGGGTGGGTTGTCTATCCAAGCCTTTTTTTTTTTTTTTTTTGCTTTATCTTAACAGAATATATCTTTTAGGTGGGATATCCTTTTCTCACTCTTGTCTGGTTGTTTCAAACCTGAAACACAATGATATAATCTTGAACAAACTTGAAACACTCCAAGTTCTATAGTCCTCTCCTCTCCCACACTGTTTTCGCTTTCACTTTCTTATTGGTATGATTTGTTTTACAAGTTTGCATTATTGGTGTGTCCAAATTATTGATGCAGAGGTTAGAATACAAACAATGTTCCAGTTATTTTTGCATTTTATCAGACCATGACATCTTCCATACTTGCTTCACATGCTAGTAAAGACGTAGAAATCTTAACATATACTCATTATAGAGAAACTTGGAAGCTAGAAGGGAGGGCAAAGTCAACTAAGTGATTGGCTTGAACAAACTTTCTCAGCAATCAGCATCTTTTTGCTGGCACAAAGTAGTTTGTAGTTGCAGTCACTACTAGTCATTCTTATCCCTTTGTTGCTTTAGAAGATTGGGTGCCATTCATGCTTCCCAGATTAGATTTATATCAGGAAGAAGGTTGTATCTATGCAAATGGGTTTTCAGACATAGAAATAATTATGGAAATTGGTTTTACTCTCACGAGGGATGTGGTCAGTAAATATGATACATGTAACGACTCTTGGGCAATGAGTGAATTTACTGCATCTTGATTTCACTCTCGTATAGAACGTAGTAAATGCTCTTGGCCATCAGACTTGCAACTAGAGCTAGGAGACCCAACTATGTTTCTCTATGTTGATACAAAGTTGTAGCAAGTCAAATACTAATTTTCTTTTTATCATTTGTTCAATAGTCTGGCTGCTGCAAGCCCCCTACAGAGTGTGGCTATAGCTATGAAAACGAGACTGTTTGGACCACTGGAGGAGGCTTGGTGGGAACAAATCCCGACTGTTCTATGTGGAACAATGATCAGCAGGAACTCTGCTATTCCTGTAACTCATGCAAGGCTGGTGTTCTGGCAAGTATTAGGAAGAGTTGGAGGAAGGTCTCTGTGATCAACATTGTTGTATTGATCATCTTAGTCATCTTCTATGTGATTGGCTGTGCAGCATTCAGAAACAATCGTCGGATTGACAATGATGAACCATATGGTGAGGCTCGGATGACAAAGGCAAAACCTAGCACTTTCCAGCTTTAGTGTTAGAGATCGAATCTGACAGTTGGAAAAACTGTGTGAAAAGTGTATTTTGAAGGTTTTAAGATTGTACTCGTTAGGGCTTTTCGTCTTAGAAAACTAAGACAAGTGAACATCAAGAACTTGGCTTGATTTTTGAAAAGTTGCCTGTATATGTGAATTAACATGTACTTTATTTTATCTATCTTTATAATTTACCTGATGGTAAAAAGTGTTCTGCATATCAAATCTATAGAATAGCAATGTATCTTAACAAGTAGAAAGACTACCTAAATATGAAGACAAACCAAAGCCTTACATTACCAAATAGAACAAAACATAACAACAAAAACAACAACAACGGCAGCAGAAGGTATAGTAAAAATTGCTCTAAATCTTTTAGTTCCTACAAAACGAGTCGTATAAAGGAATCACCTTAGACCGCTACAGTCTTGAATTGGTCTTCTGCTGTAGGAGATTCTAAACCAGTTTCAAGCGTCCTAAGGATTCTTTTTTGCTGAGGGAGCTGGCTATTGGAAAACGCTGTGACCTCTGCAGTGTCTACCAAAATGGCGTCTTCTTCCTTAAACTCTTCTCTAATGATGCCCTCGGCAAGCTCACTTGGATTTTCATCTTCCGGTCTGCATCTTGTTTCAACTCTATCCTCACAATATTGTTTATGTGATCACGGTCCAAGGCATGGAAAACCATGCACTCGCCAACACTATTCATGAACTCAGGTCGAAATGTGGTCCATGCCTCCATTACCCGCTTCTTTATAGTTTCGTAACGTAACTCATTCGATGAGACGCCACCATCTCCGTTTAGTAAGTACTCTGAACTCACATTTGAGGTCATGATAATGATAGTGTTGGTGAAACTCACAGCGCGGTCGTGTGAGTCAGTTACTCTCCTACCATCTACTATTCGAAGGAGCACATTGAACACATCAGAATGCGCCTTTTCGATATTCTCAAAAAGGATAACTGAACATGGCCTCCGGTGAATCGCCTCTGTCAGCTGTCCTCCTTCATTATATTCCACATAACCAGGTGGAGCACCTATCAGTCTAGTGTAAGCATCTTTGTCCATGTACTGACTCATATAAAGAGCTTCGTCAGTCCAAACATGCTTAAGCAAGAGCCGTGGCTAGTTCTGTCTTCCCCACACCAGTTGGATCCATGAACATGAAGCTAGCGATTAGAGATACCTGCTTCAGCTTGTGCTCGAGACCATCGAATAGCTTCAGCTACTGATTTCAATGCAGGGTTCTGTCCTACGATACGTTTATGCAGATCTTCCTCCAAATGTAACAGCCTCTTGTAAACAAGAATACCAGTCCGCTTTCTGATGATTTCAGAAATATCATTTTTAGTAACTTCCTCTTTTAGCATTGATTTTCCAGACCTGATAGACACTATAGCAGCAGCTTCATCAACCAACTCTATAGCTTTGTCAGGTAAAAGCTTCTCACTAATGTAACGGTCTGAGAGAACAGCAGCTGCCTCAAGTCAACTCATACTTTTGACGCAGTCCCTGAAGAATCGAAACTGTATCTTTAACACTAGGTGGATCAACATAAATTGGCTGAAAATGACGCTCCAATGCAGGATCTTCCTCAATACATTTGCGATACTCAGCCTTTGTTGTTGCACCTATACATGGAAACTGTCCCGGATCAAGTATTAGTTCTTTTAGAAGACCTCTACAGCCCCATTGCACCATTACACCACCTCCCTTGAGAACTGTGTGGAGCTAGCTCACCAATAAAAAGAATAATCTGGCCCTTTGATTTCGTTACTTCATCGAGTACCACCTCTAGCTTATCCCTAAACTCTCCAGGACACTTTGTCCCAGACTCCCAGCAAGTAGTGCACCCATGTCAAGTGATATTACCTTACAATGCATTAAATCTTCCGGGAGATTCCCTTGCACTATTCGCTGAGCAACCCCTTCTGCAATAGCAGTTTTCCCAACACCTGGTTCACCAATCAGCACTACTTTGTTCATTGTTCTTTTTGAGAGAATCATCATGAGGATGCACTTGTTTATCTCATGATCACTTTCTATAACCGGGTCAAGCTTTCCTGCTTTTGCCATGGCTGCCAGATCTATTCCACCCCCTTTAAGGGCCTTATATTTCTCATCAGGATTTTTGTCAACAGCTGAGTGGCGTCCCCTTATGGCTTTTAAACATTTTTGTCAATAGCTCCATTTGAAAGAGTACCATGTCCGCCAACCCTGCTGGGGAATGACGAAAAAAAAAAAAAAAAAAGAATGACGAGGGAGGAGCAGAGACAACTTTCCAGGAGGTGGCTTTGAGTGAGAAGACATGGACCTTTACACAACCATGAGAGGAATGAGGTGCATGTAATACAAACACTATTCCTTAACATGGACAATCTTTCTCCTGTTTTTAACTAAATGGTCATTATCCCTAGTAAGTAATCTATTTAATCCAAGCCTACTATGTATAGGGTTTTGATTCACATATACCCTCCCTATGTCGTAGAGATAGAGTACTGATTTTGGATCCTTAACAAGGTAGGAGTCCTTCCTGTTGAGACGTACTAGGAATTCTTTTTTTCCATGAGAGACGCGTACTGACCGAGTAAAATAACTAAAGTACACAATCCAGTTTTCCAGCTTCGGCTGGGAGTTTAGTATTATTCCTTTTGGCCAAATACGTAAAAACGAGTTCAAAGTTGAAAGAAAAAAAACAATTACATGCGCAAGGGGACGATGGTATCAACGTAACTAGGAAGTAACCTCAACTTAGTATGAGAACTAGGAAATATCCATTCCGGCAGAGCAATTTCAATTGTCCTAAAACTTTTAGTCTTCATATCGTATAGATGAACCATCACATGAGCAGACTCAAGTTTAACCAAGACTGGAGATTGGAGCAGAAGCTCCCCAGTGTGAATTGTGCCAAAAGGAACCGGCCGGAAAGTGGACTCCCACGGGGAGGGAAAGACGATGGTCTCCGTTACCCACACTTGATTTTGGTAGTCCTTCAAAATCCCCAACCTCAACATATTTTGGTTCGACTCCTTGTCATCTATTAGAGCCAAGCATCCACCCACTTCAACTATACTCCCAAAAGTAGGGCTAAAGAAAACAGTGTGATAATTATAATCTTTAGGAAATGGGATCACTCTAAACCTCTCGTCTTTAAGATCAAAAACCACTATAAGATCTTGTGTCCCATGCATCCAATGTATGGCTCCATGGATGCACACACTTCTCGTATAGAACCGGCACTTGTGATAATCGAAAGGTAAATTATTGTGATCTACCTCTATCTCCCTCCAGGAACTCCTACCCAGTTTGAAGATCTGAATAGAGTTCACACAAATTGTAGGAGTATCCTTGGACAATGACTTCTTCACTAGAAGAAGTTTATACTCATTTGTAAGAGGACAGAAGCCAAAGTGGTATGCCTCATGAAAGCTGCCAGGTACGCGTGTAGAATAAGGAAGAATTATGGACTCCCGAGTGCAGGGATTGAACAGATGAACACGGAGGTCATACTTGCTTCGGTTCGGAATTGATGTATGCGGAAAATAAAGACAGACCAAGCCATTGATAGCTTGTGCATTGTAGACAGTAGGATACTTGGTCAGTGGTGTTGGAAGTTTCAGAAGGTGATTGGTACCTGGTAGTGGACTTCCTTCTTGGTGGATTTGTACAAAGAAGAAATTCTGTTGCTTTGTGGCTCGGTCCCAAGTGGTTAGGAGGAGGTTGGTGTGGTTGTTGCTATTGAAGTTTCGGTGCATTTCGATGAACAAAGGGTTACGAGTGAGAGCAAACCAAGACTTGCAAACGCACCTAAAACGCATTAGGGACTTGCCCGGTAGCCTTGGTAGTATATGAAAGCATGTAATTTCACTTGGTAGCTCTGGAAGCATACTTACTAAACTACTCTCCTAGGATGTTATGCTTCAAAAGTTTGAACTAGTTTCTAGGCAGTGCATTCTTGTGAATGGGAAAAGCTTTGCACTTCATAGTTTTATCAGAAGAAGAAGAGGTACCAGACAAATATGCTGACCAAGGCCAAGTTGCTTTGCATTATCCGCTCGACTCTGAAATCTGAACAGACAAACAAGACCAAACAAAGAGAACATCCAGCTGCTTAAGACAAATATATATACACGTGGATGTAAAATATATAAATTTCAAGATTGTGGAGGGTCCTCTCCAAAAGGATCCCTATATCTGTGTGGGTGTATCTATAAATTTCAAGACAAATATATCTATAGATTATGTGGATTCTAATGGAGGAACTTGTGCAATATATCGATATGTACATTTGATACAAATGACCAAGTGTATCAATGAGAGGTGGCATTCCTGACTTGATCAGGGTGGATTACAACTCCATGAACTGGTAACTGACTTCGGCGTGAAGTAGGGGAAAGCATCGGATTAACATTTGGAGGTATTGGAGTTTCGGGTGAGTGGGCTGAAATGCAGAGGGCACCAGAATCATCTTGCACCCAGTAAACTTCTACCATAACCCCTCTTGGATTTTCTGTGGATTCTGTTCCTGGAATTCCAATAAACCTAGCTCCTACAGGTATCTGCAAAACCATTGAGATACGTTAAATAGAGAAAATTAATTATCGCGTGTGATGTCATTCTTGTTGTAAACGTATCTGCTGCAGATGTAACTAAAAGAGAAGAAGCTGTGCTTACCTTGATTAAGGCACCGGATGTTAATGTGAGAGTGGCCAATCTCCCCTCGGCCGTAGCAGTTTCTAACTCGGCTTGCCTTGCAATATTCAAGAAAACTTCTTCAAGAGTTGTAAGCCCCAGTTGGATGTCTGAGATGCCAAACTCACTTTCTCTATCTTGAAGCTCCTTAAAAAATTTCTGGAGAAGATTATAAAAACAAGAAATAAGAACGATGGAACATCAACATTCAAAAACCCCTATGGTGAGTTTCTTTTTGTTAAGAGAAGCTCATCTTTTATACAAAATCATTTTCAAACATGAGATATATTTTATATAGTAAATGCCAATACAACTCTTTCAGCCATAACCAAAAAGACTTATTGAGGAACATTCACATGAAACTACATAATAAACAATTGAAGCATCTTGGCAATCATGTCAAAGTAATAGTAAAGTATATAATCAGTCAATATCAATTTACTTGATGCCTAGATACACATTGTCTTATTTCAATATAAGAGCCGCGTCATAGGAGGATGCTGTGTATGCGATCCTTTTTCCAATGGGTTTCAGTAGAAAGAACCAATACAAAAACTTTGAAAGGAAACAGTAGCTTTGAAAGGTATAAAGAAAGTAGAAGATTACCGTCAGAAGTGTCTCTCTGTCATGAGGAATAACAAAAGTCAGATAGGCGTTGCTCTCTTCTTTGGGTAAAACATCCAAATGCTGCCAATAATTTCCATGTTAGCATTAACCTTTGTATGCACAGAAAAGTACAAACCATTTTTCATAATACACATACATATTTAAAGAACTGCTTCACTGCCTCATGGTGAGGTGGAGTAAGTGCATCCTCAGGTGGAGGACTTTGCACATTGGTGCTTCCACTGAAGCTAACAATAGCAACAAAGCCAGTACCAAACCGTGATTTCAGTCTGATTGAAGTACCAATGCAACGGAGCCTACCCTTTGCCATTATTCCTATCCTATCACTTAAAATGTCAGCTTCTTCCATTGAGTGAGTGGTTAGCACAATTGCACGCCCCTTTTTTGCATTCTCAATGATGTCCCACACATGTCTTCTAGTTATTGGATCCATACCAGTTGTCTGCATGCATAAACTATATTACATTAATAAGTGAAAAGATGAACTTGTAAAGGAAAAAAAAATAAAAAAATTATATATATATATATATATATATATATATATATTCTAATTTCCATACCGGTTCATCTAAGATGACTAACTTGGGATCACCAATAAGGGCTATTGCCACACTTAAGCGACGTTTCATTCCTCCACTGTAACTCCCAGCTCTCATTTTAGCTGCCTCAGTGAGTCTGACTTCTACCAATGACTTCTGAGCAACCTGTAGTTGAGAAAGAGCATTCAACTTATACTAAACAAAAGATCTCTCTTGTCTAGGGAACACAAATGAAAGATCAAAGCATGTTGAATCCCTTATACATGTCAGTGTAGTCCATATGCATGACATAGACACAAAATTTAGTGCAGCACATACCAGTTTTATTGAAGCCGGAGAGAGGCCTTTAATACTAGCGAACAAATGGAGGTGCTCTTGCCCAGACAATGCATCCCAAAGAATATCAAACTATGACAAGAGATGCGATAGAGATTAGTTTTTTTATATTTTATTTTAAATGAGTTGCAACATGGGTTAAGTGATATCTACATAGTGCTAATATGCTTAAATGTGAAGGAAAAGGCACCTGAGGACAAACTCCTATGATTTGCCGAATTTTTGCCATGCAAACAGAGTTTCGGACAGAATTCCCATATATCAATGCTGTTAGCAAGACAATTTACAATATTATCATATCCCTTCACCTCAGAAAATTTCGGATTCATGAGCCAAAAGTAATGTAAGTATGTAACTATATGTCTTACCATCTCCGCCAGTAACGGGTGTAATGCCAGTTAAACAATTGATTGTGGTTGTCTTCCCAGCTCCATTTGGTCCAAGTAAACAAAATAGCTGATTTTTGGGAAAATTCACCCATAGACCCTGTATTTAAAAACAAATGAATTGTTAAGATTTTAATTCCAGTTGGGACAGCTATGATCATGGTAGTTGCGGTAAAGTAGGTATGGGTATAAACGTCTAAGCCCACAGTAACATATGATGTCCCCAAACAAGAAATCCAAGAACGCCTATATGACTAATGTAGTCAAATTGAACAACCTCACCCTATAAGCTGCCCCTGTACTGTATTTTTTATCTTTGAGGCTTTAAGCAGTGACAACTAACGAGAATTAAGAAACATTGTAGAAAGTAGAAACATTGATCATTAATACAGACTTAAAAAGGCAAAGTGAAGTCCCTTTTTGTCTACATACTTCCTCTAAAAATTAAAAGTCAAAATGTTACATACCTTCAGAGCATGGTAAGATGACGTCCTCTTGCATCTACAGCAACCAATTTTTGTGGTCCCCGGATATGACTTTGAGAGGCTATATATCTGAACTGCAATATTTGGATCAACTACGCCCTCGCTTTTTTGTTGTTTTACAATGTTCTCTTCTTCAAGTACATCTTCATCATCTGGAGTAAGTAGCTCCTGTTCCGGAACTGAACCCATGCAACTGCAAATGCCACCCTCTATGAAAGCGAGGAGAAGCGTGAAGTAGTCAGTACCAATTAAAAAAATGGAAACTCAAGCACAAACTGAATTACGGTCTTATTAATACCTTTTACTTTCCCGCCCTTCCCTAGCCAGTACCCAGGATTTAAAATGTAAAAAACTGATTTTCTGACACCAGCTACATTTGGGATGATATTATCCAAGTAGATAGCCAATACGAACCAGAAGAAGAATGTTGCCAGCAGCCATTTGAAAATGTCACTCTGTCAAAATTTAAAGAGAATCATTAATGAACTAATCAAATACACTTAAGCTATAGTTTAAAGCTTGAGATTGACTAAGAATATAATTACATACAATTGTTATAACGCAGTCCATTTCATTTGGTGGACACTTTGTTATTCCACTCCATTTTATGCCCATATCATGAGGGGGAGATGTTGCACTAGAGAGTATCTCTAGAGCTTTGGCAAGAAGATTTGGCGGGAATAATGACCAAATTATCCTATACCTTTTGCTGATTTTATTGCTGTAGGGAAATCCAGCGGTCGTGACAATCTGTGATAACAAAATGGGTTCTGTTAATACTATTGAGCCAATAACCCCTAATCTATAAACTAAAACCTGAAGAAGCTTGCCTGGGTTACAGATCCAACAATAAATATGGAGAAACCCACAGTTGTCGATGAAGACGACTTGCTTATGAACGCCGATAACATAAAAGCAAAACCAATCTGGCATCGATGTAAAAAGAAAGGATCAACAGTCAATACAATGTGTCGAGGCTTCGCTTGGGAATAGGGATCAGCAAGGACAAGCGTATATTAAAGCAAGTAATTGCAAGAAACTGACTTACCATACTGAGTTGAAATAGAAAGAAAATGAGGAAGATGACCGCGAAATTGTTTTTCAGGAACATATCAAACTGAAATATCATTCCAAACAGAGTAATGAAAAGTGATGAGAGAAGTGTAATAATTCCCTCCCATGTGAGCCATGAGAACCAGTATGCAGAGTCATAAAGACCCATCATTGTCATTGCCTGCAGGGTAGAACACATAGAGCGTTAAATACTAATTGATTTTGTCAATGGTAAGATATTCTTAAGTCCATCTAACCAGAAAATCATTAATTATAGTTGTCTACAGTCATTACCTGTCGAAGCTTTAGTTCTTTTTCTGTGAGTAAAGAGCTCATTTGAAAGACAAAACCAAACATGGAAGTTGCAAGAAAGAAGGTTGGTCCTATTGTCTGCAATACAGAGGGCATCTCCTCTGAAGGGTGTGCAAATTCTTTTAGCGCAACAATCCAGCTGAAGTTTGGAACTGAATAGAAGTCATTATGTGATTGCTAAGCTCATGGTGATACTCATGCATAGTAAAACTTACTGCAATTTTTTTTAGGGACAGAAACTAGTACCTCCAATCAGAGACCTAGCAATTTCCCGCTCCGCAGCAATCTGAACGGGAATTTGAAATTTGAATGTGGGATCTTCAAACTGCCCTCTTTTTGCAACCGGAGTAGAGTTGGTCTGTATGCCATAACTAATAACACTGGCATTTCTTTCCACAAAATGCAAAGCCCCAGGGCAGTACATAGGATTACTGAATAGCCATACATCTACATCAGCTTTTGTTTCAAATGATTTGACCTGCGCATAAAGAACAAAGGAGAATAACTACATGGCCTCTGATGATCTTTCTCACATGTAATTATTCAAATAAATAAAAAGACATCATATCAGTTAAACTTCATTTGGCTTACAGATACAACCCAACCAACCTACCTAATTCCGAGAAGCCTAAAACAATAAACTTTAACATTTCAATGTTGGATCTTCCAACTCTTATAAACCAGACCCCAAATGTCTAATTCACATTTTCTCGCTAAATAAAACCTCAGTAAACAACAAAGCTTCCACTCCTACATTACACAACTACATGCTGGTTTCACCGAATGCTTTTCTTTCGCTTCCAACGATGAACCTTACAACACTCACTCAAAACCAATCTGGACAATGCAAGTACATTTTCTAGGACAATGCTAAGTAGACCACACCTTTCTAGCTATATAGTAATATAATTTTATCGATCGACGACATTTCTTCAATATTTCCCCAAAACTTTGACTAAATCAATTTAAAAAAATACATGCATTTTAGTCTAAATCACAGCAACGACAGAATCAAATTCATCCACACAACTATTACCTTACAGCTATGCAATTATAAGTTTTATAACAAAAATTAAAATTAAAATTAAGAAAAAGCAGAAAGGAAAAAAAATAAAAAATCCTTAGTACCTTTGTGGAGGGAATCGGACGGCCAGGATTGTTAGCCATGATAGCAGCGGCGATACTGCGAATCCTAGGGCTGGCATTTCCGCTCCAGACAAAGTCAAAGCAAGGCTTGTGGATGTAGTACTTGTCCTCACACGGCGGGATCGGCGGCGCCACCAGAGCCTGTGGATCGGCGACGCTCTTGTAAGTGGTGGAGGCCGCGAATCGAGCCGTCATGGCCTTCTGGATACAGAAGAGGAGGAAGATGAAGAACAAGGACGAGAATAGCTGGAGGAACGTCGCTGCCTTCTTCCGCCATGCGAGGAGGAGGTTCTTCCGGAACAGAGCCGTGAATTGCTGGAAGAGGAGTGGGAGTCCGCTCTGCAAATCCATGAGTGTGAATTTCAGTGGTGGATTTTGGGGAGGGAGTATTTATAGTTGGGGAGTGATTTGAGCGCGTTGAGTTGTGCTGGATTTACGGATTTGCCACTGAGTTTGGGTCTAGTCAAAGTAAAGTGAAATTTCGAAGAGGGGTCACGCCAATGCTCAAGAGAATAAAATAGTTATTTCCTTTAGAAAAAAGTTGGTATGAATATACAAAATGATGAATGTGCAATGAAAATTCGTAAAAAAAAAACTTGGTCATTTGTTTCATAGTTTTAGTGAGTTGGTATGAAGTTAGTCTTTAGTCTTTACAAAGAAATTAAGAGATATAGTAGTATAGTACTGTAATAATATACAATGCAGATGTTTGGAACATATATATGTTTTATTAATTACTTGAGGTAAACCCTCAGAAAGATGACCACTAATGGTTCAGAAGTAATATAGTAATGTAATATGGTAGCTGAAATAAACCTAAAAGTCTAAAACGATGATTATGCAATGAAAATTAAGAAGAAAAAAAAGTTCAAATGATGCTTGAAATGATAATAACCTAAATCTGGAGGGATCTGATTATTTGCTTATGATTAGAAGGTTCTCTGTTTAATACAAAGAACAAATGACCATTGTATATGCAGTGCATGTAATTAGTGAGTTGCTATGAAATATATATGAAGTTGGTCTATACAAACAAATATAGATAAAAATTTGAGAAAAATAAATAATTTGTCCAAATGATAGTTGAATGAGAACCCAAAAATGGAATGAGACATTATACAATTAAATTAATATCACACACATAAATCGACATAAAAACGAAGAACAAAGACTTATATATTGTGATAGTTTAGATGTCCACTGCTCCACTACCAGTTATTGGTGAAACTAAACTCTCTATGTACATAGCTAGCTTGGTGATGAGAAACACAAACACGAATCCGAGAAGCAATCCTACATTTCTTCTTATGTGGATCATATAATATAAATGATGATTTGTTCTCTGATTTCCAAGTCATCAGAATTTCACCATGCATTCTGTAAAATAATTATCGGCTCAATATAAAGAACATCACGAAGTTCTGGAGATCGAGGTAAAGAGTTTCTATGAATTTGTACTTGAGTCCAAGACTCCATGACTCCATATTCCTTCATCATCCGTATCGTAAACAAAATAGGATATGTAATCACTTCATGGGCGCAATACACAAACAGAGAATTTCTAATGGTGCCAATTCCTATATTGGAAAATTTGTTGTCTGAAAGAAAGGATAGGCGTCCCATCTCCAAAAAATTCTCCTTCTCGAAATTAAATGAGATAATTAATCTTGATGCTGTACTATACCGATTATGATAATCATAGCCTTTTTCTACCCAGTTTAGGTTTCCGTTTGATAAGCACCCCTGCCCAGAGATCTTACCATAATCTTTCAGACTTGCAACGTTCCTCCATGAACCATTTTTTAGTGTGAAGACCTCTATTTTCTTTGTTGTTGCACCACCCAATATGACCTTGTAATCTTCAGTCGTTGTAGAATCATAACCGAATCCATAAAACATATTACTCCAATCGGCATTAAAAGTTGGTTCGGTAACTTGTTGGCTTCTCCAGTGCTAGGGTTCCATAGAAAAACCCCGCCGCAGCCGGCTTTCAGGCATATCAACCCATTGCAAGAACCCACAATAACTTCCAGTACTCCAGGAACATCAAGCTCTTTACTTGTAGTGTAACCAGCAAACTCCTTCAACGAGTTAACCAACATGGATTCCGGATGATACTTATCTAAGAAGTGCTTGTTGTTTAAGAACAGGAGCCTCATTGAGCAGTTAGTACTGTCGTTAATCCCATTGATTGCGTGGTTGAGGTGCTTGTTAACAAAATAAGAATGGGAGATTAGAGCACGCCATGACTTGCATACAGAACGACATCGTAGTAAAGATTTCACTGGAAGCCTCGATAGTATATCTACAATAATGTCATCGTTCCAGCTTTCTGAAGATAAACAAGGTTGTTTATCAAGCACGCTGCCGGAGGAGAACCTTCGCCGGAGCCAATTCCGAAGGCGGTCTGCACTGTAAATTTGTGATGGAAGTGGTGGAATGCGACTGCATATGGACATAAACCCTGCCGTAAGCCCTAAAGTTAGGGTTTCCATGACTACATATAACTAAGGATGGACATACGGGGGCGGGGAACCCATGGGGAAAACCCGTATTTGACACGCGGGGGCGGGAGCGGGTTTCCCCGTTAAGGACGCGGGGGTGGCGGCGGGGTTGCTGATTTCTCCTGCGGGGTTGCGGGGGTGGGTACGGGATCCCCATTACCCAGACGAGGATCCATTTTGAATTTTTTTTTGTATTTTTTTTTCAAACAAAAACTAACATACAATTTTTTTTTACTATTTTACCAATTACTTTTTATGTTTTACTCTTCTTGCGCCGCCGGGAGCAGTAGCGCCGCCGCCGGTAGCTCCTCCCCAGAGGTCAAAAACTCCACATAAAACCTTGAAACTTTCTCAACAACGTCCCTGCAACCACAAGGACTCAATTACGTCGCCTCCACGGTCATTGGGGGCCTCCTCCGCCGCAGACGGTGGTCCAGATGGCGGTCCAAACACCACCATATCCAATATTCACAAAAATCAACAAATCGAACATAGAATTACACTCAATCAACTCCAAACAACGTTCTGAATTCAATTTCAACCTCCAATTACATCGAAAACCTCATTTCCACCACCTCAACCGAATTCACCAAAAACCCTTGAAATTCAAATCCAAAATTTTCTTTACCTGGATCGAAGGAGATCAATTCCTTTGGAGGAATTGCTATGTGGGACGAGACTTTCGATTCCCGACTGGAATCGGGTCGATTGGTGGTCGGAGGAGGGAGTTCCCTACAATCCGGGGGGAACTTCTCGGGCTTCGCACGGCCAAACGGCGGCGATTTGCCTTGAACCACCACCGCAGACATGACGAGGAGGCCGAGGAGAGTCTAACGACACTGGTGGCAAGTCGAACGGTGACCGGATGGCGGAGCTAGGCTGAGACGGCGACTGTGTCGGTGGAGGGGGTTGGCTGAGTCAGGGAGAGAGAAAGAGAAAAAGAAAGGAAATTTCAGGGGTGGGGGCGGGGGCGGGGAACCCATTACCCGACGGGGGTGGGGCGGGGAATCCCCCATTTGAAAAATCCCCCAAACAGGGACGGGGGCGGGGAAATCCCCTATATGCTCAAACTTACATATAACTGATATCAGAGATATGAGGTCAATATGATTTGCAGCATATACATATCTGCCGATATAAAGGTGCGGGTTCTTTTAGGAGTTTTACCAAAATTTATCGACCGGAGCCCAATTGGAGATGACAACTCCAATACCTCGAGATTGGGTAGGATATATGATGATTTGAAAGCACAGATTCATTCTCAAGGCACCTGGATGGTATCCCATACTCGACGTCAAGGTAAGAAGGCGGCACATTGTCTGGCAGCCTATGCATGTTCTTTGGACATGGATGAATTTTATTTTTCTATGCCTTCTTTTCTTGACGTTGTTACTACAGTGGAATATTGTAATATTTAAACTCTTTCGTTTTTTCTAATAAATTATTGTCAACTTATTCAAAAAAAAAAAAAAAAATCGATCGGAGCCCAATAGATTCTCCTAGGGTTCTTTCTTTAATTAAAGGGCTAGAAATTCAACCCTCACGTCAAAACTATATATTTGTTCTAAGAGAAAAAGATAGATGCAAATCGATATTTTATTCATTGATAAGGAGGCTTTTATATAGACATTACATCAAGTATCCCGAAGAATCAAGGATTCCCTATCAACTAAAGATTCTATTAATCTAGTCTAATTAGGTCAAGACACACATCGGAAATTACGGAGTTAACCTTCCTTGAACACTTCCCCTTGTGACGCTTACCTAATGTGGCACGGTACATCACATGTTGCCTCGCTAAAACCTTGCCAAGCAAAATAAAAACCACTTGGGTAAAATAAAAAGCTTGGTCAAAGGGAAAAGAGCACAATGCACCAACTACAATTGAAGAGCACATGTGAGGTAGACTCCCCTGATGTCTACAAGACAACTCCCCCTGATTGGTATCTCAATCTCGGAGTTTAGATTACTAGCATATACAAACGCTTCTCACAAGCTTTAAAATAGGCGTGGCCAATGATCGAGTCACTGAATACAACCACATTATCCTTATATCAGACCAGTTATACTTAGCTTTACTTGGTCTTAAGGAAGAAGGTTGCTTAACAACTCCAAACTAGAGTTCGCGTTGAAAATCAGATTCACGCGCAGCATGATCTTTGTGTACTTAAACAGTCATAATTCCTTCGATACAATAGGTATAACGAACCGTAAAGAGTTCTTAAAACTAGACACCCGTATCTTTCCAGTGATATAAAGTACACAAACTAGTTCGTTCTGAGCTGATCATAAAGCTCTGTCGAAGGTGACTGATCTGTAAATTACTCGACAAATACTTTACCAAAACAGTCATAACTCACTCAATATGATAGCTATAATCGAATGATTGGTGTTCATGGAACCTCTTCAACGGTACCAATTTCACCATTTTATAATGAATGGGTTGTCCTGTAGTTCTCGTCGAAGTCGACTTACGAAAGCAGGCAGATTTTGGAATTGCTTTTTTTATGTGTCTTTCATGATGGGATCGAATGAGTCTAAACCTTTCACACTTGAAAGAAAGTACCGCCATATACCATGGCATTGCGTGGGTGCATCTAGCCATTACTTTGGCTTTATAAGTTTATAGCGAATGAGATGTCGAGTCGAGCATATTATGACAAGTACATGTTGCGCACATTGTACTTAGATGGAGAGTTTCAGCTCCTAAGACTTCTCGTCATATAGACGAAACGAGTCTTCTCAAGACATCGACTGATCATGGGATACATATAGGCTTTGGTTTAACGTCCTTTAGATTGCAATAAATCGATAGATGAATAAGTTAATCACTAACGGTTCTCACTTCCGAGACAAAGTATTCCCAAGATCCTCTTCATTTTTAAAGTCAGATTAGTGATATCTCAATCACAATTCATCAGCAGTTCACACGCAAATAGACATGATTCTTTATATCTCATCCCCAATCAAGTATTCACTCAACAGTGTGTACCATATCTTACCAGACTGTCCGAACGCACAAGGAGAACATCTCAATCTGATAGCATAAGCACTTTATGGTTTTTGCTCACTTGATTTAGGTGAAAACTAATCTGTTCAGGATGTT
This sequence comes from Potentilla sterilis, assembly GCA_963682095.1. NCBI lineage: Eukaryota > Viridiplantae > Streptophyta > Magnoliopsida > Rosales > Rosaceae > Potentilla > Potentilla sterilis. Next base: position 51,236,126 of record OY821755.1, on the reverse strand, counting down.
TATTTACATCTCTTTACTTAGTCCCAATAGAGATGATTTATGTCTACAAGCTGCATGTTTAGTTTTTCGGAACTACCTAACTGACAAGGTAGTGGAGTCCAATATGACTCCATTACGAGAGCATATGTCATCGTAGTCGATACCAGGGCGTTTGTGAGAGACTTTGCGCCATAAGGTGAGCCTATACTCTTTTTGTCACTACACTTTCTATCAAAGATTATCGATAGAGTTTACACTTGCGGTGTTGGCATCACCTGACCAAAGACATATCTATTTGTTTAAACTAGATCGCATATCTTTCAGTGTAGGCCAATTCACAACGTTGGTATTTCCTTCAACAAAGTGTGCGTTCGATATCCAACTCATAAACCACGTACTCATGTACACTAGTATAATTCACATCTGTAGGGATCTCTATATAGATCGGCTTCGAATTGAGGCGTCCCCCAATGATGACCATAATTCAGAAAATCCATGAGACGAATAAGTTGTTATTGATCAAAGGATCAAGTTGTGCCAAACTCGCATTGACGAGTGTATATCGAACTAAGTGCCCTCTCTATACTTCTATGAGAGTCACGGCCTAGTGACACCATCTACCACTTTTGTGGAGTCACTATGTCACCATCTATGGGTGACGACATGTCCATTTATCTGGACATCAATCCTTACAGGCATGTTTGATACTTGAGCACTATTTCGATCTTTTCCTTGAAAGACCACTGGTTTGCTCTTTGCAGCATGTATATCTGATTTCGTCACTTTGATTCGTGGGACTTTGGGAAACATGATGAGGCTCAGTGGGGACAAACCATGGCAATGTCAAGTCGTTCTACTTGAACATACTTGTTCTTATCTCCCCCTAACGACGGGAAGGCTGGCTCATTAAAAGTGACACAAACGAGATCGCCTGTTAAGAATTCTATATAGCGGACTATGCGTGGAAGCTTATGTCTTATTCAAAGACTTGATTCATAATCAAATAACACATCGTTAGGCACTTGTGGTGACACAATTTGGCACATAAAGTATGTGGACGATAAAGGGTATTGATCGTTAACACTTATACGTTAACAAGATGCATTCCGTTACCAACCGTAACATGCATGTACGCTTCCTAAAAAGTTTCACTAAGTTTCGGGACACCAAATGCTGCCAAATTTTAACAATAGGTAGAGACGTGTGTTAGGATTCCAACTCTGCCGCCCTTGTTGCCGGAACCGGCCGTAAACATACTGAACCGGCCGGAAAAGTCGCTGGAGGTCAGTGAACGTTTATGTCGAGCGGTTCACCACCTTTCAGGGGTCCAATGACCCTAAAATTTTATGAGTAGGTAGCCTTGGATGTTAGAAATCGGTGGCCGCAAGTCTCACCTTAAGAACCGGCCTAAAAGTAGGTGAACCGGTCCTCACAATGGCGAGTCCGCGAGCTGAAAAACCGGAAATTTTAGGTTTTTGCAACTTTTCAATCATTGTGAAGGTTCTTCATAACATCTAAGTGTTATGGCTTGAGTTTAAAAATTAGGTATATATCACCACAATATCATTGTATCTCAAATTGAACTATGATAAGGCATCAAAGCTATCATCTTATGTATCATTGTCTTTAGCGTAGGAGGGCGTTACTCCAAAACTTTACTAAAGATTAGGCTTTCAAATAATGAGCACAGCTAGTGAAGGATCATAAGGGGATCATATGCACTTTTAAATGCATAACTAGTGCTTCCATTGACTTGGAGGAAGACTTGGGTGACGTTAATATCATCTTTAAGCCATGAGCATTACTCATGAGGCTACCAAATATTCGTTTGGTCATCTTTGATCCCAATAGGTTATTTGCTTAAAAGAAACGATGTCCACATAGCTTTTTTTAATATATGGATCTTCAAAACATGCCCAAAATTTCAGACGATGTTCATTCGAGTCTATATGAGTCGCCGATTCAAAGAATCTGAATCATAATATACATGAAATACAGTTGTGCGCATTCATTAGAAGCGATACATAAGAAATCTTTTCAATTTTCATAATGAGTTTCTTCCATATATCTCTTGCATACATTGACCATACGATTGTATTATTTGCAATTAGTGAACCGATATAGAACCATATCAATGACATGATTCTCTTCTTTTTTTCAATGACCCTTTTTTTTCTTTATGACATGGGGGTTTCGAGGCGTAGCCTCCCCCTCTTTTTCTGAACGTATGACATGAATTTCGTCACTTTTATTTTCTATGTCATTTAGGGCGCATTTTGCGGTCAATTTTTCTTTTTCTCAAAAAAACAAGAGGGAAGGGACCGAATTCAGGTCGAGACCAAGATTATGGTAACTCAATTTTACTATTTACTATGACAATTTCCGTCACATATGGATGTTACAACGACAATTTCCGTCGCACATATGAGTTTGTCATTTTTTTATATAATGTGACTCCCTTAGGACCGTCACAAGCATCAATAATATTCTGTTGGAATCGTGACTATTTCACAAAGAGTTGTGGTTCACAGTGACATCACAGCCACAAGCACAACTTTGACGGTAATATCACAGTTACCCCTTAGTGATACATCGGGGTGGGTCTTTGTATCCTCCCGATAAGTATAAGAACCAGGATGATGTAGTAGGGACATGAAAAAGTCTCAGATGCAAGACAAAAATCCCAGAAATTAAAGTACAAAAATGCGGGAGCTTTAATGTAAAATTACCTCTTCAAGTAAAGCTTTTTCAAAAGAGACTTGATATTTCTTGGGGAAGCTTGTTCTTCTCGATTCTTCTTGATTTCTTCGAAATAGAGATGAAGGTCTTGAAGGATGCTTGACCGGCTTTCGAGCAATCTTGATCTTTAGGGGATGTGTGCAAAGGGATGCACACAAGAATGAACCGAGGAGGAGGAGGGCTGCAGAAGGAAGGCTACTTTGTGTAGCGCGAGGAGCACGGCACGGGCAGGGGGGCCGAGGCAGCGCCGGTGCTGCCAAGAAAGTTCGAAGGGGCCGAAGGGAGGGATGGCGGCCAACAGTGAGGGCCGGTTAGGGTTTTGAGATTTTTTCGAACTATGTTTTTTTTTTTTTTGGGCTATTAGACGAAGGCTAGAGCCACGTGCTTGATAACGTGTTCTAGGAGAAAAATATAGATGCAAATCGATATTTTATTCATTGATAAGGAGACTTTTATATAGGCATTACATCAAGTATCCCGAAGAATCAGGGATTCCCTATTAACTAAAGATTCTACTAATCTAGTCTAATTAGGTCAAAACACACATCGGAAGTTACGGAGTTAACATTTCTTGAACAATATTAATGAAACCGCATAAAATAACAGGGTTACAGTGTGCCTAAACTCCATATATAGTGTAAGTTCGTTTGAAGATAATATAAGGAGTGATGCTATTATTCTAACAAGCACCATATAGCGATGCTATTATTCTAACAAGCACTATATAGGGAAAGAGTGTGTCATTGGTTACTTGATTTACTTTACAATTTTTTGCGACATCTCTTCCACACCTTCATTCTCTCAAAACAGCCAAGCCATCCACCCACCGCGCTCTGATCCGATATGGAGCAACATTGGTGCTGCCATACTTCCACCTAATTAGCAATTCCCGTCCCCCACAAGATCACCACGGGTGACCACACCAGGCTATGTCGACTACCACTAGCTCTGATTGAGCGGGCTACATTTGGACACTAAGTTCACTCTATCCCGTCTGACACCACCGCTGCAAGGGCATGCCGTCAATCTGGGCACACACTTTCGACTGGGAGGTTTTTGTGACATAAGAGTTCTTTCCCTTACCCTACCTTTTTGTTTAATAATGATAAGAAGGTTGTTGTTATCACACACTCTAAATCTCTATTAACACATCCCTATTTAGTTTTTTATTATGTTAATTTTTTTTTAAATTACCAGAACTATCTGGAGTTTTGTGTGTGTATAGAAATTGAAAGGAATAATTTGGGTAGTAAAAACATGGTTTTTTTTGTCCAGTCCAATGTTTATATCTGTTACTGTTTAAATCCGCATGCCCAAAGATATCACAAGCCCAAAGTTACCGTTGACTCCCGGGTCGACTTTCTCCTAATACAATCCTGCTTACTAGGGAAGTCCGATAGGGATCAGACAATCTCACTCTGATGCTTAAGTCAGTAAGGCAAATGATAATAGTTGAATAATAGAAAGTGCTTAGACTTCGGATCGGTTCGTTACCTTCTAAGGAAAGTAGCTGAGTTGTTATATAAGTTCCCAGGTCTCAAAGTTGAACCTATCTTTCGACGTGGGACAGGGCCCCTTCTGCATAATTAAGCACCTTCTTGGGTCACCCTTCTTGAGCTTCCCCCGTCGGCCATTCCGCTTCCTGCTAGTCGTCGAACGGCCAGGCCTCGAGCCCGTGTGCATGGGCTTCCGTCCCGGGCCTTGGTGCGGGTCCGTGGGCCTCGGTGGCCTAGCTGTTGCTACCGCCCATAATATCACAGGCCAATGAATCTTGAAAAAATTACCTAACATCCCTATACTAAAACCACATCTCTCTCTCTCAAAACCAAACAAAAAAAAATGGCCCTGTCTCTCTAAAACCCTCTCTTTCTCTCTACTTCGAATCCTGCACAAAGGTCAGAGCGAAGCTCAATTGCTAGGGTTTATAGCAGCACCGACTTGAACTTCGATGTCGTCCTCGTCGCTTCTTCTCCCTCCAAGTGCTGCTACAATTCTGAATGCGGCAAATTGAGGCCGGAGCACTCTAGGAAAGCCTGGCGCCTCCGCACCGAAGACTGCGCCGAGCTCTGCGATCGATGTAGGATCTCAGCCCCTCCCCCACCTCCGATCTCAATTGCCCTATTTGCAAATGGTGGTTACCCCCTTAACCCTAACCCTACCTCGAATCCCTTCTTCTCATTCCCCTCCGACGTCCCTCCCTTGGGCTCCTCCGGCTTTCCCTCCTTTCTCTTCAACACCCCACCCGGGCCGATTGCAAGTTGGGTCGGAGCCAATTGAGGGTTTGGGGGTCCGAATGAAAGTTAGGATTTTGATCGAATTGAGAAATTGGGGTTTTTTTGGGTTTGTGGGTTGAATTGAATTGGGGTCTAAAAACTGGAGTTACTGATAGTCAGTAATTTATTATTAGTGGTTACTGGAGGTCAGTAATCGAGGTACTGATGGTGAATAATTTATTATTAAGGGTTACTTGGGGTCAGTAATAGTTAACCTGATTAGTAAGAGTCAGTAACCTGATTACTGAGAGTCAGTAACTTGATTACTGGAGGTCAGTAACCTGATTACTGAGAGTTAGTAACATGCTTAAAGTCAGATTCAGTAATTTAATATTGGAGAAAAATATTCCGGCGGAAAAAATTTGGTGACTGGAATCCGGCGACCGGAGTCCGGTGTTGGTGAACTTCGGCAAAGTTTTCTCTATCTTCCACTTCATTAGCACATTATAATTCAAAAATCTGTTAGATAGGGCAGAAGGGCAAAAAAAGAAGAAAAATATTAAAACTATACTAGGATTGAAAAGATTTGTTGAAATGGACAATATGAGTTTGTTATCTTATGTTTAATAAGGGAAGAAACTAAGATAGTCATTGAAATTGATAATGAGGGGCCAATGACATTTTCTTTAAATAAAAAGTGTGTTAAATAGAGAATTTGGGTGTGAATAATATCACCCTAATAATAATAGGAGAAAAGTTATACCATTGCCGGAGCCAAGTTGTGTGAGGTTGGTGGTTCACTGCTTGGAGCCTTAGCAATGCCACCGCTACCGCGAGCTGGCCTTTTATATCTCGGAGATATTCTCAAGAAGCAAAGCCTGTGGAGGTCCAATGATGCTTGCTTGGCCACAGTGGCGGAACCAGGAATTAAAATCGGGTGAGACTTGGATTTTATATGTATTATCGATAAAAAAAAATTAACCATGTGAGAACTAACCGTGCGAGAATAAATACATAGATTGAATAAACTAAGGAAATATAGTGAGCCTTGTCTTTAAAATGCATAATTATACAAAATAATATCCATAAATCTCTTTAAGAGTTACGCAACATAAGCGAAATAAACATGGGAATGAGATACTTTGATGTAAAATCAAGTAGAACTAACTAAATCTCACCCTACGGGTACCTAAAGCTTCAAACTCCTTTATCACAAAATCATTACCAATAGAATCGGCATACTCCTTCTCAATATGGAGGACCATACAATCACCAAGAAATTCATCTTCCATCTTATTTCTACGTTTATTTTTGATGATGTTCATGGCAGAAAATGCCCTTTTAGTTGTTGCTGTAGAAACCGGAAGAGTCAAAACTAGACAAATCAATCTATAGATCATAGGAAAAAACTCTGACTTCCTTGTTTGAACCAACAATGGACATAGCTCAGAAATGCATGTTAAATACTGAAATTGAGGATCACTGCGCATGTTTTTCTCATAAAAAGCACACTCCAACTCAAGAGAAAGAAGCTCACTTGAGTCACCATTAACAAAATCCTCAGGAAAATAATTTCTTGCAAGATCAACTACCTGTTCAGTTTTAAACTTACTGAAATTCGCATAAGGATCCAAAGTTGAAGCAAGAATAAGAAGTTCTGACATTGGCTCTGAGAATCTTCCATTCAACTCACTTATCTGAAAGTCAATCAAAGCATTGAACACATCAATATGGTAATGATGCTCATTAGTGATACAATCTCTTTGTTGGGAACGACGGCCTGTACCATCCATATAAGGACCATGCATATCAGGTATATTAATCTCATGCTTCTCACAAAATGATTCTACTTCTTGTAAAAAGTCAGCCCATCCTTCCTCTCTAAGCTCCCCAAGTAATGACTTTGTATGTCCCACAAAATGCATAGCATGAACAAAATCAAGAGTCTTCCGTTGCAATGTCTGAGAAAGGAGTTCTGTAATTTTCATTACCTTGTGCACTAGAAGCAAACTGAACACAAAACGATATCCTCGCATAGCTTTAAGAACATCATCAGCTTCTCCTTGTATCTCTAAGGCCGCCTGCTCAATCATATCATCAAGAGTTGTATTAACTGCACTAAACAATTGAATTAAACTCTTGACTGAACGAAAATGTGAGCCCCAACGAGTAGCACCGGCTCGTTGCAAAGTACAAATCTGATTAGCCCCTGTACCAGTTTCAAGTTGGCCACATGCTACCAAGTTTGCAATTTCTTCCTTTTTAATAGCTTTCAAGGCAGAATGACGCTTGCCCGAAGAGTTGACAAAGTTCACAATTAAACTCAAGGTGGAAAAGAATTTCCAAATGTCCTTTACCCCCTTAGCTGAAGCATTAAGTGTTAATTGCAAGCGATGAGCAAAACAGTGCACATAGTATGCATAAGGACACTCTTCAAGAAACAGTGCTTGTAAACCTTTGTAAATGCCTCTCATATTGCTAGCACCATCATAGCCTTGACCACGCATATTTCTTACTTGGAGATTGTACATTGTAAGAACCTTCGAGATCTCATTTTTAAGAGTTTGTGAGGTTGTGTTAGGAGCACTCACAATCTTAAAAAATCGTTCCCGAATCAAACCTAGACTATCAACAAATCTCAAAATAATGGCCATTTGTTCCCTACTAGAAACATCTATCGCTTCGTCAACAAGAAGACAATATTTTGCATCCCCAACTTCTTCACGTATCATACTCCTCACTTTATTACCAAGTATATTAAGAAGCTCCTTCTGAATTTGAGGACTTGTGTACTTGGCATTTCCAGGAGCATTTCCTGTAACTCTTTCAATCTCTGGACTAATTCTTCCATATGACTTGATGATTTGCTTAAATGGTCCGGCATTCAATGACTCTTCAGATTCATCATGGCCTCTAAAGGCTATTCCTTGTTGAGCTAGGTATCTTACACCCTCTATAGAAACCGTAATCCTCAACCGGTTATCCGCCACATCTTTTGCTGATTTTGAACTAAAGACTCTCTCAATTTGACTAGATGGCCTTCGCAGTAAATCCCACTTTTGCATTGAACCATTATGTGGAGATGTAATAAGTCCAACATGATTCAAAAATGCATTATCACTAGGCACAGTCCGCTTCCAATTATTGAACCCATTAATGACAAATGCTTGGTTCTGAGAATTTTCTGTATCAAAGAGGAAACAAGGGAAACAATATGCCTTCTTCTTATCCTCTGAATACTCGAGCCATGGATTATCTTTAAACCAAGAAAACTGAAACCTATGCTGTTGATTACCAAATTGAGAGAACGGGAACTCACAGTCTGGTTGCATTGAACCTTGCCGACTATACGCTCTTCTAATAGAATCACGTTCATTAACTGGATATTTCCAAATGGGAGAACGTTTTCCCGGATCACGTTCAATGGCATTAGTATTGCTCAATTCATTGCTTTGGATCTCAATAGGAATCACAGTAGGGCTTGGAGTTGAAGCATCACTAGGAGATGGTTCTGAATTACCAACATTTAAACTCGAAGACTCAGGATTAATTTTTGGAAACCATGAACTAATGATCTTTGTTCTCTTCGGTTTTGGTTGTTAATTCGACATATTATATACTCTCACACCTATAGGTTAAGAAATTATAGTTTCAGCACTTTAAGTAGAGGCCATAGAGCAATATGTTATATCACAAAGTATTGATTGTTGTAAACCAAAAATGAAAAAGAATAAGAACCTGGTTGATTGGTTATGCATAACAAGAACGAATCACCAATAAACAATTTTAATTCCTTTAACACCTTGAGATCAATAACCTACATTTAAGAAAAGAAAAAAGAAAGTAAGAAGACAACTACGGCTCTACAAGAAGTCAAGAACAATGGTGATTGGTGAATGATTCAACACTTCAACCACTGCATCGATTCCATCATTCCAAGTCTCCAACACATTTTAGCTTATAAAAAAGAAAAAACCCATAATCTTGGAGTCCAAACAAAGATCATTAAACATATTTTTTCCTCAAATTCAAGAATAAAAGCCCTAAATTTTACCCCAATTTCGAATTTTCAATAATAGATAATGAAATTGAAATAGACCACTAATTTCAGCACTTACATTGGGATTGAGAGGCAAAATGAAGCTGAGTTGTGAACTTGTGATTGGATGAGAGAGGGAGATGAGTAGGCCTGGCAATCAAACCCGGAAACCCGATACCCGCACGAAACCCGCACGAAAAAAACCCGCACGAGCCTGCACGTTTACTAAACGTGCCTAAAAAAACCCGGCACGCGAAAAGCCCGAATATTCACGGGCCGTGTCGTGCTTTTAGGTTATGACCCGTTGGAACCCGTTAACAAAAAAATAAAAAAAATTAGCCTTTGTAAAAACAGGGTTTACAAAGAAGAGAGGAGAAGAGAAAAGGAGAAGGTTGAGAGCGACCTGCGAATCTTGCTATCCAGCTTCATATATGATAAATCCAATTCCTAACTACAGGGTTTGCAATTCGACCGTCAAATCCAGGTTGTAAAGTAGGCGGAAGGAGGTTCAGCCGCCGGCGGGAGATCAAGCTCACAAAATGGTTCGTCTTTCATTTTCATATCTATATTCGGGATATTGAGTTTTGCTGTGTAGTTGCTGTATCCTAAGCTTTGCGATTAGAAATTAAGATGCAGGTTAGATATGATAAATTTTTCACACTTAGCAGCAAACTGATTCAAATCTTGAAGCACCCATCAAGATTTGTGGTAAAAATCCAAGCTTTGTTCTTTGTTCTGTTTTTTATGGTCTTTGTTGTACTGGGTTTTGTTTACTTGGTTGAATTTGGAGTTCTAGGTTGGTTAATTTGGCAGCCCCATTTGTTTGATTTGATTGGGGGATTTACTCGGTTGTGTTGGTAGTTTGATATTCACCGAGATCATATTTTTATTGTGGGCAGGAGTATACAGAAAAGTTTCAGAAAAACTCAGGAAGAACACTAGAACTGTTCCAGCGTAGATATGCTCACTCACTCATTGTAAGTTGCCTCAAAGGAAACATAAACAATATCAGAAGACATGTCATGTCATGTTTTGCCTTCCCATTAGATGATATATCTGTCTTTACACATATTTGTATTGGTTTAGGTTGGAGTTGGGCTAATGTTACTACAGCAATTTTCTGGGGTCAATGCAGTAGCTTTTATGCAAGCACTATATTAATGGATGCTGGCAATTAAAAGATTTCCTAAATTGGTTCATGTATACTCAATACAATCTTCTCAGCCATTAGCTTTTTGACAGTTCTGTTTGTAACAAAGCACTGCCGGAAACTAAGGGACGAACTCTAGAAGAAATTCAAGCATCAATTTCCCATTTTCACTAGAAGATGACCTCTACTGCTCTACATTTGGACTGAACTCACTCAACTCAATGTAAAAGCTTGATTAGTAAAACTAAGAGAACACATTGCCCAGATACTGTGTAAACTATTCGAAATCACGTATTCCTATATTTGATATGATGTATCTTCTGTTTAAATATTTTCCTCTTGCTATTGAGGTTTGCCGAAATGAAATTAAGGAAAAAAAAAAACATGAAGTGTTCTTTTCTGTATACTCCTGCCCAAAACATTTCTGTATACTCCTGCCCAAAAGATGAAGTGTTCTTTTCTTTTCTCTTTGGGCAGTGACCTGGGATGGACCATGGGTAGGACTTGTGTACTTTAAGGATGGAGAAAACTTGCAGGGTCTACTCTTAGGCTGTTTTAATTTTCTGATTTTTTCAAACTTGGATTCTAGTATCATTTAGGATTTGTAGTTGGACCTGTTACTGTAGCATTTGCAACCCTGAGTTCTCTTTCCATGTTGTTGACCTAATGTAAAGGCTTTTCTTCCACATATCTTCCTTTCATTTGTTGAGAACGTGACTCCATTTGGTTGGAGTCTTTGACATGGTTTATCTCTGCTAAATGTGTGGTGTTGTTCAATTGGGATCCCCTAGATCAAATAATGGCTTTATCGCTTCAAATGGTGTGATTCAGTGATATATGAACTCAGGTCTAATTCTCTTCGACTTACATCATATGGAAATTTAATAGTACTTGCTACTCGGAACTTCTTTAGGTAGATCGAGATTTAAGGGGCAAAAGAATGAGTCAAAATAATTGTCTCGGCCACATGTAAGAACATTACAATAGTGAGGTATTGAACAAAACTGAAAATGGGAACCTCAGAAAAGTAACAGCTAACGGAAACTCAAAATAAATCTGTAAAAAAAAAAAAAAAAAAAAAAAATTCACGGGTTCCAATGGGTAGCCCGTAAACCCATCGGGCTGAATCCGCGAAACCCGTTAATGTAAACGGGCTCTTAACGTGCCGACCCGTTAAAGGCACGGCCCGTTAAGGACCCGCACGAGCCCGCACGGGCCCGCACGATTGCCAGGCCTAGAGATGAGTATGACAGGGGAGGAAAGCCACGCAGAGAAGAAGACCACATAATGGAGGAAGGAGAATGTGAAGCTCTTTAATTACAAGCTTTTTGTGGATTTAATTGGGTTGTAATTGACTATTTGGGCTTCCGGATGAGATGAGAAAGACTGGGTGGGGCTTGAGCTAAGTGGGCTGCTGGGTAACTCTTCTTCTTCTTTTCTTCTAATGTTAGCTATATTGCCTATATATAATTTTTTTTTTTTAAACCCAATAACTTTGGGTGGGGCTTGAGTCCCAGAGAACAACATAGTGGTTCCGCCCCTGCTTGGCCAGCAGGGATCTCAGCCTCTTAGGCTCCGCCACCAACCCCTTATAAAACCGCACCAGCAACCCCACAAACCCGATCAAGCCACCGTTGCGGACATCATTTTCGCGTGAAACTCGTGGAGGAGCTCCATGAGCACCATGTACACATTTCGATCTGTAAGTGCTTTAAACTTCCAAGGGATGAATAATGGACTGGCTAGCTAGCTTGATGTTTTCGAGTGTAAGGTTTGAGTTGGCGATGATGTTGAAGCTTGTTGAGAGTGCGTATATATAGGGTGTGCATTGGGTGACTTACGCTAAGTGATAGACGAGTCCCTTCAAAGTACGTGGGCTCTTGGCCTAGACTAGACGAACGTATGAGTTTTGCTGGCTTTTGCATGAATCTGTAAAAGTGTAAAAAAAGGAAGTATGAATGAAATGAGGAATATTGGTGAGCCATGCCAGGGTTATGCAGGTGGTTAAAATTTGGTTTCTTAAATGCGCATTAGAGCGTCATTTTAGTCATGACTGCTTTACTCTGTCACAGGACCATGCAAATGAAATGAAGGATGAGGTGACAGTCACGGTACAGCTAGATGTGTTACTAGCTAGCTTATACATTAATCTCAAGTTTGTGATGAGCATGGTCGATCGAAAATTATAAAAACCACAGATATCAGAAGAAACTAATAACTACTTTGTTGTTAACCAGCACACTTTTTGCCACTAAACTGATCAACCCATAAGCAAGTGTTATTAGAAAAAAGAAAAAGAAAAAGAAAATAAAGGATGAGTCTGGAGATCCAGCTATCAGAAGGCATGTATGCCCAAATTGTAGCAAGAAGTTTGACTCTCCTCAAGCAAGGACTTGGAGTTCACATGAGTCAGTTGTAAACCCTAGGTGTGTCATGAAGATGTGCAGTAGCTTAATGTGGTTGTATAATTTTGTTTCTGTAGTGCATGTAAATTCCCCAATGAAATGCAGAATTAAAATGTCTCATTGTGTACATCTGTGTTGTAGCTTTTTGAGTATATTTTCCTTTTACTGAGAAAACATGAATGTGATGTATGTGAGAAAAAATATTAATGTAATGCATTTGAGCATTTCCACAGAGCCTGAAAACACATCTGGAAGAAAAATAACTATACACAAGCAGAAAAATTTCTGGGTATTTCATTAATAAAACTTTCTGGTCATTTACATGTTAGCTATACTACACTCATTGCCAAGTTATGCTGCCAGATAAGCTTTTTCACCCCTAGCATGTCAACTACAAATATCTGATATGCCTGGCGGCTGGCGCAGTCTAATATAAATAGGTTGACTCCACTGTTGAATGATGGATGCGATATGGCCCGACTGAGGTGTAGATAACTTGCTCTCATTTGAATGAAATACCGGATGAGGTGCAGGTTTTAAGTTGATAGTTGAGTTGAGAGTTGGGACATCTGGCCACGATAAATGTCTTCACTTTCAGGTGATGATATTCTTTGGCCAAAATCATCCATGCTCTTCACCAAAGTTGGCATCCCATGTTTCTGCATCTTCACCATGAAATAGCAGTCATTATTAGTTGATGTATCATCCATTTGAGAGGAAGTTGACCGACTACATTCTCAAGTACAAGAAATAATATTCAACCCGAAATGAGAAAATAAAATCGTGCCTCAAACAAATATGTATATTGTGTCTAATTAAATTAACACGATTAGATAGACGAACTAAATTAATGCAACATTGTCCACAGTGTGAAAGTGGTAGTGGTAAAATTGGAAATTACAAGGCTGACATTATTCACAGTGAAACACAGGGACCAGAATGTAAACTTGCTAAATCTCTAGCTATTCAATTTTAAATTGATTAAACTCCCTTCTTAACTACTTTTGATAGATAAAGCAGTCACTTACAGCATACATGCAATATAAGACGATCATCATGTTCAGAACAAAGGAGTTGTCAAGTTCATAAATTTCATACCTCAGCTAATGAGTCGCTTTCTTGATCAAGTTCACGTAGCTGTTGCATAGTCATTCCAAACCATACATCTATCCAAGCAAAACAATTGCGATGACTTTCAAGGAAGAGAGCCCTTTCACCCTGTATAGAAAGTACAACAAGAAGTTAAGCTCCAAAGATTTGATGACATAATTTTGAAGAAAAGTAGTGCATTATCAAAAAATTATAAATTTAGAGCATTCAAAAATCCAGAGAAGTCATTTCATTTCCCTTACAAGAATACCATTCGTTACACCTTGAATCATTCTAGCTACAAGCTATCCCTATGTGGCATCTCTCTACAGTTGGTACCGTTTTATACCAACATCTGATGCAAAACTGAAGGACAACCGACGCAAACTAGAAATTTTGTTTCAATCAGAAATCATTTGTTACATATACAAATGGTGATGTATAAAAATTCTCTACAATTCTTACTCTTTTATTCCAAGCATGTGATGCAAGATTGATGGACACCAAGCCAAACTAGTAACTTTGTTTCAATCAGAGATGAAGTGTGTTTCAATCAGAAATGAAGTGATACATTATAAAAATGGTGAAGTATGAAATTCTCTGTCATATTTTTGGCTTTTAGAAGCTCTAAATGAAACATAACATTTTACAACTATCAAGCTGTCAGATTTCTATATAAAAATATCACATCAAGGTTCAGTTAAAAAATTTAGTATTAATCATGGTGATATATATATATATACAGTCCGTCTCTGCTGCGGACGTCTGCACGGTGCGGATTTGCCGCAAACGGCCGCTGCGGCAAGCCGATGACCGCGCGGATGGTGCCGGTCCGCTCCTCCCCTCCCCGCACTCCTTCCCTCCCGGCTAGAGCTCTAGCGCCGGCTCACGGCGGCCGGAATTTTCAAGTTTATGGGCAGCAACTTGAAGTTTACAAGAATTTTCCACATTCCGGCCGCCGTGGGCCGGCGCTGGAGCTCCGGCTGACACAGACAGGAGCGCGGGGAGGAGAGGAGAGGGCCGGCACCATTCTCGCCGTCGTCGGCTTGCCGCGGCGGCCGTTTCCGGCGAATCCGTACAGTGCGGACGTCCGCACCTGAGAATATATATATATAGGACCTTTCCACTAAGGGATCTCTCATTTTGTTCATTTTAAGAGATCGATTATTAGACCAACTTTTTGATTGAATTTTTACATCTCCACCGTTCAATTACTGGGCTTATATGTGTAGATCATTCATGTAAACTTTTAGCCAAAATGGTGATTGTTAAGGTATCTAACTAGATGAAATCAATGGACGTATGAAATCTGTCAAACCTGAACCGTTCATGTTTTTATTTGTAAATTACAATTTTCAATGCTCTAATGATTATCAAATGAAATGAAAATTTCCAGATATGATCTACTCATATAAACATGAAAGTTGAACGGTGGAGATGTTAATATGTGATAAAAAAGTAGGTTAAATGATCGATCCCTCAAAATGATCATGAGGGATCCCTCATTGGAAGGGGGCTGATATATATATATATATATATATATATATATATATATATATATATATGCGTGTGTGTGTCTGTGTGTGTGTGTGCGCCAACAAAAGAACTAGAAGTACAGTTGAACAATCACTATAGTGTAACAGATTTGCACTAACTATTATGTGTACGTTGTAATCTTCGATTCTGCAGCTCTTAGATTATGGATTATTCAGTGGCCAATAAATACAAACTTATGTTGAATAATGGCATTTCCGAGTACTAAGTGCACTAAGATCACAGACATACCAATAGCAAAGCTTGTTCAAGTTTATAGCCAAATCCCCAATATGGTGCATCTATGGTGACCAACTTGTAGGCTGTCATAACTGGACTCGACGTATCCTGAAATTTAGGTAACATTTAACAGATTAAAAGCTACATTTTCCCAATAAAAACAAAAACAAAAAGCAGAGACTGCAGAGCTATTGCTTTGCAAATTTTTATACAAAGAAAGTGCAATGTCCAAGCATATATAAAACTAAAATTTAGTCTCTTGTATAGAAACATATTCTCTTGCTCTGTTTTCAGCCATATACTTAGAAATCATCTTTATAAGATATATATATATATATATATATATATATATATATATATATATAAACAATTGACTGGTAGGGGATATTCAAACCTGCCATCCCTCTAAAAGTGGACCACGGCCAGTCTTCTCTGATTTAAAATTGGAGAAGTCTGTATTGTTACTACCAACCACATAACTCCAGTAATCCCTTGCAGCTGAAGCTATATCAACGATTTCCACATCCCTGGCTGTTAGTTTCTCTTTGCTTAGACCATGTACCTGGTTTGTAGTTAAATGGAAAATACATTAAATTGAAATATTATTGTGCGTCAATTGTGTTCTAATTTTAATTTCTCCCCAAAAATGAATAAACAGTGAAACGAAGTTTTAGCTTTTAAAAATCACAAAATCAGAAGGAACAGAACATTTTTAACAAACTTACATTTTCGGACCGACCATTGTCAGCCTTATGAACAGTTTCAATGGTCAACTGAAATTTGGTGAAGTATGGGC
The DNA here is from genome assembly GCA_963682095.1 of Potentilla sterilis. NCBI lineage: Eukaryota > Viridiplantae > Streptophyta > Magnoliopsida > Rosales > Rosaceae > Potentilla > Potentilla sterilis. The sequence goes on along the minus strand of OY821755.1, from coordinate 51,219,943 downwards.
ACTGCATACACACAAAATTAATAATTGTGCTTCAGCAATCCTCAAATGCGAAGAATATATATGGAATACCTATTATTTTCAAGAGACAGACAAGAAATATTACCTTGATCACTGCACCATTGGGCATCCATTGTAGAGAACCGAAGAGTCAAAGACCTTGTCAGATAAACTTTTTAAGTCTGTTTTAACAAATGATATATACAAAAAATACCAGGATTAAGACATGGCAAACCTGTTTTGCATCTCGGGTATGCGTTCCAGGCTTCCTCTTGCATGATGAGTGCATCTGCTGGTGCAAAAGTGGTAATCCAAGTGGGAGCTTTGCTGGAATAAAAGGTTTGATGAGGTGTATTAATCAATGATCCGCTCCAATAAACAAAAAGAGCAAGCAATCGTTTCAACATGTAAAGTTATCATTAGTACTAACAGAAGGGTATATACTTTCTACAAGTGTAATGTTCATTAGCAACCTTCAGCAAAATGTTTCAAACAAGCAGCAACTAAAATCATAAAATCAACCATGCTATTATCTGTTTTGGAATTACCTTTGCAGACGATAAACTTTAGAAGTGTATTGACCCTGTCCAAATACATCATCTTCAAAGGATTTATTCTCTAAAACTTCAACCCCTTCCGTACTATTCGTGTTCTGTTGCTGCATCTTTGTGACCATATATGCCTGAGCCACTTGATACTGCAATTCCACCACATCATTTACCAAGCAATCCATAAGTTTTTGAGCCATTAGTTTTTGAAAAGTGAAGTTCAACATTGGAGTAAAAATAAAGATTCTACAAACTACAAATTATTAACTTGGAGCTGTATTTACCTCTTCCAGTGACACGGGCATGACAATACGACTTCGCACGCAAGTCCCCAATTGAAGAATCAGGAGTTAAGGAATACCTCAATAGAAAACAGAAAACTAGTTCCTTCCATAATAATACTTGCACAAACAAACTCAGTTAACTTACTATAGCCTATACGCCCATGGAATAAATAGGTATATATATACACCTACACACACTGTACATATTTATATGCAGATATGAACATGATTAACCAGATCAATAAACACGAGTAATTTACAGTAGCAAGTATCATGTATATTCAGCATTCACCTAAAGCCACCCTATACAAACTCAAAAGTATTGAATTTCTCGTGTTAGTTTCTTTTGAAATGTAGAAGAAAGTAGAAAACCTTAACATCTATCCTTCAATGTTTGATCATAGTAGCATAAACAAACAGAACAGTAACAGCAAAACCGAAACTAGCATTAGAAGATCAACAATATGAAGCAGAACACTACCAAACATCCCTTAAACACCAGAACTACCCCCACGTGGTCAATTGGTCTAAAACCCAATTCATGCCTCCACAAAACAAACCCCACAACATATCAGCAAAAATCAAAACATGAACCACTTCACCTTCCTCACTAACCCAAAAAACAAGCAACACAAAATTTCAAACCCAGAAGTCAATTCACAAACCATGATCAAAATTAGAAACACCAGACCCAAAAAAAGGATACAATTCCTTCATCAGAACCATCTCTCCCCCAAAGCCTCAACCTTTATCTTCAAATGTGGCACAGAACACGACAACAGACCGAACCCAGATAGCAGAAAACAGGGTCGACCGAAGATCAGAATACGTTGTAACTTGTAAGATTGGTTTTGCTGAACAGAGATATGCCTTTGGCTTCGTGGGGATGAGAAAGTCTCTTTAAGTTTAAGCTTCGTTGGGTTTGGTCTTGTAATAAAGGGAAGGGCACGTCACGAAGTAGCAACCTCTATAACTCAACAGCGCATTTTAGCCGACGCAGTCAAGAGTCACCAGTCCTTTTCTCACAGCCTCGTTTCCTTTTTGACTTTCTGCGCTTCCAGACCAATCGGCGTACAACGCGTCTTTGAAGACCCCGTTGCCACCACCGATACGGTGTCGTTTTTGTGATCTGCTTTTCCCAGACCAAACTCGAGGTCGGCTTTAACGTTTAAAGCTTCTAACTTTGAGATTGACCCAGAAGAAAAGAAAATTCTCTCCCTTAATTTATTTATTTTCTTTCTATTTTATATATAGAAGAAACAAAATAGGAACGGCAAGCACAACAAGGTATGCTTAGGTTTGTTGTATCTATTTAGACCACATAATCCGGCTGTCACATGCGATTAAGTGAATTTTCCATTTGTGATGTTGTGCTTCTCCAGCTATGTAGGGGTCCTAATTATTATGTACCAACTCGATTATATTCTTTAATCATGCGTATACGAGTTGTATGTGTGTCTATAATCATATTTGCTGTTTAATGAATATTTGGAGTGTCATTTGGGTTTGCATCGTCCATATTAATGTGACAACATTTATGTGTTGTAGTACTCTTTAGAAAATTTTGATGGTAATGCTTTATTGCAAAGGGTTTTTTTTTTTAGAATGAATGATTTATTTATTAACTTAATGAAAATTAAATTACAAAAAATGGGAATGACCGGTGGTAGAATGAACATCTCTACTCACCTCCCTGAGTACGGATCCATCACCAACAATGACATTCATAAGCCAACACAACCCAACCTCTAACCAAACAAAACGTTTATTGTCTCGAGCTACATAACCGGCATTAAGAGAAAACTAATTCCATGAACCAAAATACCTTCTTCTGTCAAACATTCAAAAATTCCATTAATTAATTGCACAACTTGAAGACAATCTATCTGAACTATTAGGTCTCTCCAACCATGTTCCAAACACCATTTCAGCCCCTTTAAAACTGCCATCAACTCAGCTGCATTTCTGTGAAGTCTTCACACAATCAAATCACCTCTCGCTTCAAAAAAAATTTGCTAGAATGTTCACTCCGAGAAATGGGGCACTGTCTTGCATTAGACTAGAAAACTCAAGACCGATTTATGTATTAAGCCTCATTGCTCCTTAAATTTTTCTTTCTTGTGCCTCTCTTCTTTTTTCTTTTTGGGCTTCTTTTCTCTGTGTTTTTTCTGGCCTCGTCTTTTTTCTTCTGTGGCCTCTTTTATCATCTTTTTCTCTGGTGGGCCTCGTCATCTCTCCTTACTGTGAACATCGGCCCAAGTGGGTTGGGCAAACATGTAAGTTAAGTAACCCTTTATAAACCCGAAACCCGAAACCCAAACCCATATGTGGGAAACTTTCACTCATATAATTTTGTCTTCTTACCAAACTCGGACATCTCATCTCTCTTCACTCAACCTCAGTGTCAAACTCTCTACTCACACGCGCCTCGTCGTCTTCCTCTGCAAACCTCAAACAAGTTTCAGTTCAGATTCGAATTCTGAGAAATCTGAGTCCACTCGCACCCACGTTCTCGTCTTCTTCGTCTTGCTCTGATAACCCAAACAAGTTTCAGTTCTGCGAACCCAACCGGTAGATTTCTGCGAATCAGTTCTTTTCTGTAAGTCATTAGATCACTTCTCTCTTCCACATTGTTCTGTGATTCAATGCCAGTTTTGGGTTTTCTTCTACTCTACTATTTGTTTACAATTTCATTAGATCGTAAACTTACAGCACTGATTAGCCATAGTGCATTGCTTTTTTTACGTGATGTGATTGATGCTTTCATGTATGGTCTCTCATTCATGTAAACATTGTCTATGCAGGGTTGGCAAGTTTAATAAGAGGTACATGGCTGGGAAGGTTCCCAAGCCCTTTAATCGCATCCCTTCATTGAATTTGGGAAGATGTTTTAAAATTGACTGATCATGAAAAATTGGTCTCCCAATTTGATGTATCAAGCCACAAGAAATTTGGCTTCTAATTTGACAACAAAGAAGGTAGAAGTTTTCTACAAGCTTGTGTTGCTCCTCGTGGGAGAGAAGACATTTGGAAGAACAAGCGCTTACATTTTTCCCATTATCATGCATTGAAGAAGTTTCTTTACAAGCCTGCTGCGTTTCTCAAGGAATATAGCTACCATTGTGAGAGGTATAAAATCATTAAAGCATATGTACTTGTCAGACTGAGTTTAGTTTTTCTTTAGCTCAAGGTGTTGTTATATGTTTATATTTTTTCTTCTTCTGTATATACTGAGGTTATGTACTCTGATATGTCCACCTCAAGGCACAATTCGACCTTGAGGTGAAGAATAAAAGCAAGAATGCTCACAATTATGGACCATGGTTTTTCATTTTATGCTAATCTACAGATGCAAAACTCAGACAGTCATTACCAGATCAAGTTCGGGTACCAGCTGTTTTCAAGCACCATAGAGTCATTGCCATTAGCAATGGTGATGCCAAAATTTCGTACCAGCCTACTGTGAAATTCAGTGGTAATGTGTTCAAGGGGTTGCTCTATGATCGTGGGATTGATAAGAAGAATTAATACCCATATATCTCACATTTGCGTTTGGGAAGTGGTAGCAACCAAAGGAATGCAGACTCTTCTTCTCCACCTGTGCCTCCAGCCAATGTGTGTCTGGCGGCCACCAGCTGAAGATTGTTTTGAGGTATAGGCGTATAGCTAATGACAAAGAAATTGGATTTTCTGTTTATGTTTATATCAATTATATGTTATGCTGTGTAAATCTTATCAATTGTTTTTTTTTTTTTTTTTCAATAGAATGAACCACATTATTAGTATTTCCTCATAAACTCAAGATAGCTGAAACTTTCTGATGGAATCCTCTTTCATAACTTGAACTTCATATCATTAAATAGTGAATCAAATTAGAACTAAAAGAAATTTTCTTTCAAATATGATGCATAAAGTAATCAATGATGGAAGGACCCATTTTTCTGCATTTAGTGCCAGTCGTTGGTTTACACTCTGCTCTTTGTTGCAGTGCGTAATACTTCTCCTTCCTAACTTTAAAGGGAAGCTTCTCTATCTATCAAAGAACAAGGCAATGCCATTTTCTTTATTCAACTTTAATATCATCTTTAATATGCAGCAAATGCAGCCTCCAAGGCAGCGGTGGAGACAATGACCAAGGTGGTTTGTTGCCAAGGAGATGACCATGCCTTAGGTTATTCCCAGATTTCTATATCCCTCTCTTTCTGCCTCGAAGAAGAACAGAGAAGTTAATGCAGCTAGTAATAGATGGAGATCATGAACATAGGGAAGGGACGTCGACATCCAGGCATTAGTTTGACACCAAACTCTTCAGTGAGGTAAGGATTTTATCCCTACTTGTCAATCTGTCATCTTGTTTAAATTTGTTGCAAGCTTGTTCTTTGAATTCATTGTTTAACTTCAGACCAAAAAAGAATTCATTGTTTCACAATTCTTCAGAAGTTGTATTTATTGTTCAATATATTGCTCTAGTGAATCTAGTCTAGAAATCAGTTATTTGGAAGGATAATTTATACAGCCTTATTTTGGCATATATATGTAAGTTTTGACTGGGATACAACTTATAGAGAGACCGCCGAAATGGGTGCCTTTTTTATGATGTGTTACTGCCTTTTCTCATAAATATTTTGGCTTTTGTGCAATACTGAACTGTTCTTCTGCTTTTGTTTCCTTTTCTTTTCCCCCGGTCTCAGTGCCTGTTTTGCACAGTTCCCATTAACTAGTGTCAATAGGTCATTGTCTTTTCACGAAAGAAATATAATTGGTTTGAAAATTCATTATGTGCAAACTACATTGGTAAACATATATTTGTTGTATCCCGAAATATACATATGTTTATCATTCTAGTTTAAACTTTATTGTGCTATTAGTTCTGAGAGTAAATCTAACCTGGTGATTTAGCCCAAAAAGTATAAGCTAGGTTTGATCATAAACTACCCAATCTTCTTCTTAGCTAGAGAAATGGTTAGTCTCCCATGAATTCTGGGGAAAGTTAATATGAGATTATCGATCAATCCCCTTCGCTCTAGAGTCTCAATAGCAGGTAATGCAAGCAGTCGTATCCATTGCAGTAAGATGTTTATGATCACTTAATATTGTTTCCGTTAGTGAAGGCTTAGACATCTTCTAATTGCTAATTATAGCCGAAAAGGTATAAATCAAGCTCCTATGTGCGGTTTTGTCAGGAATCAGAACTTCAGTCATGGTCGCAATTGCGCAGAATATAACATGGATGACTGTTAACAGTTGCTTCACAGCTTAGATCAGGGTCACCGCTAGTTAACTGGTAGCCCCTTTCTATTTTTTTTATTTTTTTATTATCACATTGCTTTCAGACGCCCTGGAGTAATGCTACGATGTTGAGAAGGGGCTGTTCTATAAGAGTTGCCCACTGCAAGATTTACATTCGACTTTTCTTTGAAAGGTCATCCATCGGGACTGCGCTTGCCACCGTAATGTCTCCAAGAAGCTAAAAGGACTTGCAGCCTACAAGGACAGTTCAATTTCCTCTTGTGATAAATTCATTCCAATCTGTAGAATGAGTGTCATACCCCTAGTGTCAAGAATGAACTCTGATGGCACCTGTGCGGCACAGCGACTCTTAAGCAGTACATGTTTCTCGCAAGAGAAAGAAGTTGTAAGTGTGCAAAAGGACTAACGTCAAGGAAAGCATCCAACGTTTTACAGGCTACTAGAGTATGAGCTATTACTTAAGCATGTAAACTTTAGTGTATGCAAAGGATACCTGCAAAGTTTATGAGCTATTTAAAAGACTACTTCACCCAGTAACTTCTTCAGAAAGTCGGTACAAGAAGAAAGTCGTCATGTGCCATCAAAATGACCAAAGGATTTAGCTATCATACGTTAATGGTTATGTATGTGGTGACCCATTTTCTCATAAGTAGACTAACAATGATTGTCAAATTATGTGACTAATCTGGAGCTTTAGACAATCTATCTTTAAAAATCAATTTAAATTTTAAAGCTCAAGTGCATTTCATACATGACTCCGGCAGTCTCCCCTGAATATGAATGGGCGTGTAGCAATTGCAACGGGTGATTCGTGTGGTGTTGGTCATGCGATTTCCATACAGTTTCACTCCCTTGGTGCAAGAGTTATCATCAATTATGCTTCCTGTTCCAAGCAGCGAAGCAGGTAGTGCAATTAGATTCTCAGCTCAACAACACCACAAGCTCACAAACACAAGTAGCTATTGCAGTTGGAGCGGATATTTCATACCCAAATCAGGTGAAGTTCCCTTTTGGCAAATCTGAACAAGCATTTGGTGACCATGTCCATATCCTTGATAACTCTGCTGAGGTTTTGGATTCCATCTGTGGCCAACACCACTGTGCAGGACTGGGATACAATATACAATGTGGACACCAAAAGGGCATGTTTGGCTTGTAGAGACTAGAGAGACTGCTAAGAGAGTTACTCGTGGATGATCGAGGCTGAAGAGTAATACTAATAACGATGTTGGTGGGTTGGGGGAATAATCATACAATACGAACAATTGTGACTAAAAAGAATTCGGCCAATATCGGAAGTATCCTCACCCAGTCCCCCTGGGCTTGAATTGTGCAGGCAGGTTGCTGACAATCCGATTCAAGCTCATCTTCCACTACATTACATACTAATCTTATCTCACACTAGCTTAAAATTGTGGATTGTAAAAAAAAAAAATTATTATGGAAAAATTGCTTGAATGTTCGCTCCGAGAAATGGTATTGCATTAGTCTAGGAAACTCAAGCCCGATTTATGAATCGTTAAGTCTCGTGCCGTCGTAAGCGGAACGGGCTTAACTTCAGCATGAGTTGCAGAGGCTATACTGCAACATAATGACCCATCTCTGCTCATTGTGAACATCGGCCCAACTGGGTTGGGCATACATCTTAGTACTGTCACGGCCCAAGAAAAGCCACAACGCCTACTGCACCAACAGCAGCAGCAGCCAGCTGTAGGAGGTGTGATGGGGTCATTGCGCGTAATTGAGCTCCAGCTCGTGGCATTCATCATGGTGTTCTCAGCCAGTGGCCTCGTCCCGCTTCTTGATTTGATATTCCCTGCTTTTGCTTCTGCCTATCTCTTAGTACTGTCACGTTTAGCCTTCCCATCACATGGTCACTTCTCTTCTGGTTCGCAGGAGATTTTCCAAGGAAGCAAATTCTTCAGGCTGTATGTGATTGTGGGAACTACGGTTGGACTGTTTTTGCCGTTGGCTTAGTTTTGCAAAGGGTGATGAGCACGCAGTGCGGTCAGCAACACCTCACTTGTTCTTGCTCTCCTTTCAGATTCTGACTGAAAATATCATAAGTGGGTTGTCACTACTGTTTTCACCACCAGTTAGAGCGCTTGTTCCGTTGCTTTATACAGTTAGGAGAATCTTTGTCATCCTTGATTGGATGAACGATGTCTGGCTGAACAAGACTCTTCTTGCAAATGCTCATGTGAAGGATGTTGCATGGTTTTAGTTTGGAAGGACCTTGGCTGTGGCCAACTTCTTGTAATTTTCTATCAATTTGTTTGGGTTTTTGATTCCTCGATTTCTTCCGAGGGCCTTTGAGAAGTACATCAGGGAAAGGGATGAAGTTCATTCCAAGACTGCAGAGGACAAGCGCTCAGCAGCGTTAAATAAGTTGGAATCAGCTCCAGCAGATAAGAAGGCTGATTGATTTCTTGCCTGCTCAGTCTCATTGCTATACACTCATGTTTGTAGAGCCTACATCTCGCTTCTCACTTGGACGTTAAGCAATTTGCTGTTTGAACTTTGTAGTTTTCTTCACTAGTTTGTTGTAGCCCTTTATGCATGGATTATCAATTTACGTGTGTTTGCTTTTCTGTAACTTCTGTTTGTCTATTCCCACCCAATTCAAAGGGAAGCTCCTGTAATCCTGTTGCAGTAATAAGAGATATGCATGTAGAAGTACATGCTGAAAAACGAATCAGCTATATACGGATTGTACATAAAAAGGAGGACAAAATCCAGTTTAGTACCCTCAACTTTTGGGTAAAAATCAGATTACACCATCTTTTAAAAAAAAAAAATCAGAAGGACCCCTAAACTATCAAATATGATCTCCCGGGTCTAAAATTTCAAGTGACCTCGAAATAAGACGTAAAGTGCTGACTTAGAACTGACAACAAGGGCCCATACTCCAATATTGAAACCTTCATAGAGGGTAAAATTGACAATTTGCATATTAAACCTTCTAAATTTGAAATGAAACCTAATTAACATATTTCTAAGATGCTGGTTGGATGCAAAATGTAGTAATAAAAATCACATAATTCTAGTCCTAATCATAAATAAAGTGCAAATGCAAAAGATATGGTCTTAATCAGCCAAATGTGAGCCCTTATTACCAGTTCCAAAACAGCAGCTTACGTCACATTTCGAGGTCACTTGAAATTTTAGACCCAGGAAATCATATTTGAAAGTTTAGAGGTTATTCTGAATTTTTTTTTTCAAAAAGAGGGTGTAATTTGATTTTTACCAAAAAATTGAGGATACTAAATTAAATTTTGTCCTAAAAAGGAATAGATTACAGGCTTTACAGCTCATAGACGGAATTGGAAACCTGGGCCAAGAAGTACACAGCAGCACCCGCCACAATGTTGGTATGATCACTGTTTCTTTCATCTGTTGCCAAGGAATTTCGAAAATTTTGCTTTAGAAATCTGAATTTTTTGCAGCGTTCAAATTTGGTGTTGTGTATTTGAGGTGAAATGGTGAGAAATGAAACTTAATTTGAGTGTTTGAATGGCAGGAGATTGGAAAATTAATGAGAAATCACTGGATGCATTTCTTTCAAAGGATGCAGGGCTGCAGTTTACTCTTGTAGAGAGAAAATGAATCGAATGTGTCTCCATCAAATACCATTTCAGGTGAATATACGATAGTTGAATGGATTACTGGTCTGTCTTATTCGTTTACATGCTAATTGAAGTTCGCATTGTATCTGTATCCTATTTTAAATCACTTGTTGCTACAGCGGACATGAAATCTGCAAATTTGTAGAGTGTTTTAGTTATCATGTTTTAGATTAGTTGTTTATGGTGGACTGGTGGTATACATTATCCATGCAGGGTTTGGCCAGTCTCTTAAATGGTACACGGCTGGGAAGGTTCCCGAACCCTTTAAACACATCCGTTGTTTGAATTTAGGAAGATGTTTTCAATTTAACTGATCCTGGATATTGGTCTCCGAATGGGATGTATCAAGCTACAAGAATTTTCGCTTCTAACTTCACAGCAAAGAAAAAAGGTAGAACATTTCTACAAGTTGCTCCTTCGTGGGAGAGAAAACAGTCCGAAGAACAAGTGCTTAATTTTTCCCTTTATCAGGCTTTGAAGAAGTCTCTTTACAAGCCTGCTTCCTTTCTCAAGGAAATTGTTACCTTTGTGTGAGGTATAAGATCATTAAAGCATAACATACTGTCAGACTGAGTTAGTATTTCTTAAGCTTAAGGTGTTGTTTTTTTGTATCTACATATATAATATTTTCTCTCAGTTTCTGTCCATACTGAGGTCAAATACTCTTGTAACTCCACCTCAATGCACCATTCCACCACCTTGAGATAAAAAGTAGAGCAAGAATGCTCACAATTATGGTGAAGGTTTTCAATATACATGTGAAGTATACATTGGTGATCCTTGGGGCGCCTCATGCCACACTAACATACTTTATTGAAATTTCCTTGAGATTAGGAGAGTTCTTTTTCGGGACATGTAGTATTCAAACTTGCTTGATAGTTATATAAGCATTCAATAAATTAAAGCCACTACAGTTGCATACTCTTAAATCTTTAAATGGTTTGAGATACCAATAGAATTATTGAGAATACGTATACCTCAGTTTCCAGTTGTCTTATCTACTGAAATCTTTTTATTTGTCGGATATAGGGATAGTTCTTTCATGAATTGCTATTTTGATGGAAGTTATAATAGATATTGATATAGTAATTCATCCTGTAGTTCTCCATACATGCTTCTGATGCATTTGCAGTGTTGCAGTAATGAAGCTAGCAGTGTTGCAAGATTGCTGCCTAGATATGCAGCAAATGCAGCCTCCAAGGCAGCGGTGGAGAGTGAAGACCATGAACAAGGTGGTTTGCTTCCAAGGAGTTAAGGGTATGTTTGTTACGTGGGATGAGACTGGACTGGGCTGCCTTACACAAATATATAATCCGAAACCCAAGTTTGGTGGATACGCGGGAGTACGATTAATGAGCTAGGAGAGTCCCCGCGTCCCCCAAATCTCGGCTTACAGAGCGGCCTCAAAATTGGGGGAACTCCCGTAGCTCTCGCTCCAGAAGAAAACTTTTTCGTTCCATAAGCTCCTCTCACGCCGCTCTCTCCCTGCGAATCTCGATTAAGCTCCTCTCAAGAAGAAAACATCCCGATTTCAGGTTCTCTCTCTCTCTCTCTCTCTCTCTCTCTCTCTCTCTCTCTCTCTCTCTCTCTCTCTCTCTCTCTCTCTCTCTCTCTCTCTCTCCCTCTTCAACCCTGCTTTGTCTTATAGATCGATTCCAAGTTTTTTTCTTCTTCTTGATATGGTATGGGTTCATATAGATCGATTTAATTACAGTTTTTTATGGGTTCTGTGATTGATTGGTCAATGATTCTTGGTCTGGGTAATACATTCATGATAAAAACTTGCCGGTTCATCACAGCTCTAGCATCCTCCAAGACAAGTGCATAAAATACATTAAATCGAGTACTCAGTTGCGAAGGATAATTGTTTAAGCTTTCCAATACGTATATGAGTGTTTGGTTTATTTATATTTTGAAAGGGAGTGTTTGGTTAATATATGCATTGAACTGATTGAAGTACTAGTGTCAGGGTTCTGCATTTTCCTTTCTATATTGCAAGCTTCTCTCATACTTTTTCGACCGGAAAGTAGGCACCTTTGTTAGATTTAAAACTTAAACTGAAATTTTTTCTATTTCAATTATTGGTTAAACTAACAGATGCTGAAGACGTGAGAGTGTAAAACCCAGAGGACTGTGTTTGTAATCTGTACAACCATATTATCAATCATATATTTACTGTTATTTCATTGTACAGGTTTTGTGAACAGTGTGCTACTGAAGTCTTCAACTGCTTTGGTTTCAGGTATGACTTGTGTGATGAGTTGTTTGGGATTTTTTTAATCAATAATGAAAATATTTTTCCCAAGTATCTGTTCAACTGTTGCTATAGATTATTGTTCTAAAATATAATCCTTGCATAACTGAAAATTGAAAAGATCATACAGAATCTATATTGTGAGCTTCTCCTTCATGTTTTAAATGGTAATTTCCATCAATGGTTTATATGAGATAACTGCGTGATTAACTACTTGTCAAGTTCCATCTATAGCTAAAGGTCATACAGTTTGTTACTGTATAATTTATGAGGCATTGCTCCTTATGTGAGTATGGCATTGAAAGTGAAACTATTTTATACAACAACTCTAGAAGAAAAATCAAATTATATACAAGTCTATTTACAAAATCATCAGATACACTACTCTAAATTGTTTTTTTTTTCTTCATAACTTTAGTACCTTGGTTACAATTATGTTCTTATAACTCTAGCTCTGTTGTTGTTGTTTAGCTACTTGATAATTACTTAATTAGGATTCTGTAAATGATCTGAAAGTGTAGGAAATTGGGACAAATTAAAATTTGCAGGAGTATAACTTTGATTTTACAAACGCTCACCCTCTGAATTATTGATCACTAATATTTGTTCTAAACTTGTAGCACAGATTGTAAATGGTTCGGTGTGATGTTTGCTGTGATGTTTTCTAGCATGCTGTTTATATTCATTGTATTAGTTCAATGTTGCGAAAGCTTGGTGGTTAGAAAGCTACTGCATGTAGGGTTGAAAATGCTCAATATGTATTTTAATTGATGAATTTCATAGCTAGCTAGGTCTTCTTCTTCCTGTGTGAGTAGTTCATTGATTTTTGTTTTCCTGTGGATATTAGATAATGAATCGAAGACACATTTTGTTGCTCTTATTGGTGAATTTATGGCACCTACGAACCATGTGTGTTTGCACTATGCTTGTGTTACAGTTGTTTAATTTGAGGAAAAGACAGGCTGAAAGACAGGCCTTAAATAATCGATCATTCATAAGACATCAAACTCGTTTGAGTTATCTAGATAGTATCATAGGTAATAGTGACAATGAGTATGTGAATGAACTGAGAATGGATAGAAGGTGTTTTAGCCTACTATGTGAATTATTGCGCACAGATGGGAGGATAAAGAACGATGGATTGGTGTCAGTGGAAGAGCAAGTATGCATTTTTGTCCATACGCTTGCACATCATGTGAAAAATCGTACGATTAGAGGTAGATTTTTTAGATATGGAGAGACTGTTAGTAGGTACTTCAATTCAGTACTACAAGGTGTCTTACGATTGCAAGGGAGTTTGTTAAGGGTACCTGATCCAGTACTTGCTGATTGCACAGATCAGTGATGGAAGTGTTTTAAGGTTTTTATATTTTAGGGACTTCAATTTTTTTTCAAGCCTAAATTATGCCTTGTGTCCATGCAGTTGATGAACTTAATGAATTCTTCGTTTTAATAGAATTGCTTAGGGGCACTGGATGGGACTTATATTAGAGTACGTGTGCCTGCAAATGACAAGCCAAGATATCGAACAAGAAAGGGTGAAGTTGCTACAAATGTGTTGGCTGTTTGTTCTCGTGATTTGCAATTCATATTTGTTTTACCGGGTTGGGAAGGATCCGCATCTGACTCTAGGGTTCTTCATGATGCAGTCACTAGGCCTAATGGATTAAGAGTTCCCACCGGTAAGGCTACTGGGTTTAGAAAATATTCAGATTGTTTCCTTACCTTTAGAGACACTAATAGAATTTTTATTTTGGATATTAGGTTACTATTACCTTGTAGATGGTGGTTACACTAATGGTGAGGGATTTCTTGCACTATATAGAGGAACAAGGTATCACTTATCAGAATGGGATGATGGAAATATGGCAAGGGATCATGTGGAATACTTTAACATGAAGCATTCGAAGGCAAGAAATGTCATAGAACGCTGTTTTGGAATGCTGAAAGGAAGATGGGCAATACTAAGGAGTCCGTCATTGTATCCAATAAAGACACAAGGCTGTATAATTATAGCTTGCTGTCTTTTACATAATTTGATTAGGAGAGAGATGTCTGTAGATCCGATGAAGAATGCATTATTGCCTTTAGAGTCACAAAATGAGGACAATGTTAATGTAATTGACCACGTTGAATCCTCTGATCAATGGACTGCTTGGAGGGATGACTTGGCTTTACGGATGTATAATGAGTGGACAAGAAGAAGGGCTGCAAGGGAAGCAAGAGCTGCTGAGGTTGAAGAAAATACTACAAGGGGCAGAAGGGTTGTGAGGAGTGCAAGGGGCAGAAGAGTTGTGAGGAGTGCAAGGGGGGAAGATCTTGATTGTAGCTAAAGCTGTGTTGTGCGGCTGATTAGAAAGATTTTTATATATTTTTATGTATCCATTATGAATGTCTCATTATGTATTTCTATTGAATTAAAAATCTCTATTTCTGCAATATCTGACAGATAATGTGTTCTTGGGTCTGTGATATGTTTATATATGTGTGTTCATTAATGACTCTTCTCCTCTTTTGATTTGTTTTCAATAAATGTGTTGACATCAAATTTTGCCTATCTGTTTGGTTTAGCATTTTATGGAACTTCATGACTATCTTTTGGTCTTTAGTATGAGTTCTAATTATTTTTTGTATGCTCAGTATGGAAGGTGGTGATGAAAATGCTGAACAAAGGAAGCAACGACGTATATGGAGCAGTTTCGAAGAAGAATCTTTGTTGAATGTGCTTGATGGCATTGTTGCTAGTGGACAACGTTGCGACACCGGAAGTTTCAAATCTGGTACAGTGGTGAAAATAGAGAATGCTTTGAATTTGTTATGTCCTAATTCCAATCTGAAAGCAAGTCCACATATCGAGTCAAAGTTGAAGAAACTTAAGAAGGATTATAGTATCATCTATGACATGATAAACAAGAGTGGATTTGCATGGAATGATGTAAAAAAGTGTGTGGAAGTTGATAGTAATGAAGTGTGGGAGGCTTATGAGAAGGTAATGATTTTAATACCTTGGCTTTATTACTGAGGTTGTAGATTCTATTTTAAGGTTGATGAAAATATTTACTGGTTTTTTTTTTTTCTATGCCATAGCAAAACAAAAATGCAAAAGGCTGGAGAAACAAATCGTATCCCATGTTTGAAAGACTAGCAAACATATTTGGGAATGATCGCGCTAGTGGTAGTGCGGCTGAGACCCCTGCTGATATGGTGGAGGAGCATAGCATCAATGAAGTTCAAGTTGAGGTTGATGTTGAGAATGACATAAGTCCTATGTCGGAAGCTAGCCGACAATCTCAGGTTAGTCAAAAAAAAAGGAAAAGAAATGATGAGGATAGAGTCATGGTTGCAATGAATAAGCTGTTTGAAGAATCCGGAAAACAAATGCAAATGGTGACTGATGCCATATTGAAAGGTAATGAAGATCGTTATTCTGATATTTCTAAAGAAATTGAGAAGATTGGACTTCCTATTCTGGACCAAATTAAGGTTGTGGAATACATTTTAAAGGAGCCACATTGTATCTCTGTGTTCAAGTCATTGCGTGGTGAAGCAAGGACAATGTATGTTGAACAAGTTTTGCTTGATGCTCATACGGGATCTACCTAGCTTTGGACTTTAACCTTTTGGGGTAGTTGCTAATTTTACACATGTTAGACAAGCCACCATTTGCTAGGATGAACTCATTTTGTACTACTAGATTAGCATTGATGTCTTTTGTACTTTCTTGACATGTAAAATGCTAATTGAAAATGTATTGTGTACGAATGTTTTGTTGTAGACATGGTGAAACCAGGATATGTGTATGATCACTGTAAAGTCTGCTCTTTCTTTTGTCATAACTGGTGTCAATATCTTCTTCTTTCATTTTTTCATCATAATTTTATTCCTTTTTTGTTTCTCTAGCTGGTATATAGCTTTCCATCTTTTATGCATGTTGCAATTTTTGAATCTACAAGAAGTTAGAAGGTTGCATTTCATGCATTGTCATGTGATCGTAGGCTGTCATCAGACTATTTACATCCCCTTTAACTGATGTTTATGCACCATATCAGCTCTGGGTAGGACCTGGGAGTAAAGCAGCAGAGGAGAAGCAATTTTTTGATAGTCACCTTGCCCCTTTTTACAGAATTGAGCAGGTTTAACATCGTTGCACTCTCTTTCTTTGGTAAATCTTTATCGTTTTCTGAGATGTTGTGCTTTGACATATGGTGTTTGCTGTGATGTTAACATCAATAGCTAATATAATTGGAAGGTAAACGAAGTATAGCTGCATATCAGCTCTGGGTAGGACCTGGGAGCTTTCCATCTTTTCCAACAAGGATCTTTGTCATTATAAGTTGTAATAGATATCTTACATGATTGTTAGCTATCAAATCTTTCTGCTCAAAGATCATCACAGTGCTTCGTAGTTTGATTGTGGTGTATATAAATGATATGGTATAAATTTGTGTTTCCAGCAAATTGCATATGAATATGCAAACAGAAGGGTGCAGTTTGTATTGGTGGCAAGAAGAGACACTAGGCTGCGAGAGATTGCTGAAAATGCAAGGTTTTTAGGTGCCAAGCATGTTTTGAGACCTCTGCTGATATGAGAATGTTTTTTATACTGACATGTAAAATGCTAATTGAGAATTCAGTTTTGGATATATAATTTATACTTGTGAATATATGAATGTATTTTTATTTATTGAAATCAGTTTCATCTTCAATAAACCTGTTTTGATTATAGAAACTTCTTTTCTTGAGAAAAAAATCAAAATGTCTTCACATCATACCAACTTGTGGCACATCCTCCCTACAACCATTCATGAATTACATATAACAGACAACCATAAATCACTACATATGAACTCAACCTTCAAGAATATTTCTTTTTCAGCCTGGCCAAACAAAAAGATATAACCAACAGCAACAAAATATTTAAATTACAAAATTTAGTCCGGTGCATCATCAAACGTGAGATTTGACTATTCTGACTATTCTGTTCTTTAGTCTGAAGTAGTACCAAACCTGGGTTAGGGATTATTGCAGTACAATCCCAAGCTTGCATAGTCCGAAACTGTTATAAGAAATAGTCCTGACTTAGACAGTCCTAGGTAACAAACGTACCTTAAGGGTACCGGTTATTCCCATATTTCTATATCTCTATCTTTCTGACTTGAGGAAGAACAGAGGAGCCGATTCAGCTAGTAATTGATGGAGATCATGAACACCCTCATTGGGGAGGGCATTTCGACATCCAGGCATTAGTTAGACACTAATCTCTCCGGGTGAGGTATGTATTTTATCCCTACCTATTATCTTGTTTAAATTTGTTGCAGGCTTGTTTTTTGAATTCATTGTTTCACAAGAAAGTATGATAATTTTTCAGAAGTTGTTTTCATTGTTCAATATATTGCTCTAGTCTGTAAATCAGTTATTTGCTAGGATCAGTAATACAGCCTAACTTTGACGAAGTTTTGACTGGGATACAACTTATAGAGGAGAAGAGTGCCAAAATGGATGCCTTTTTTATGATGTGTCACTGCATTTTGTTTCAAAGAAGAAAGTCATCATGGGTGATTGGGTGATCAAAAGGACTAAAGGGTTTAGCTCTCATCTGTTAATGGTTATGTATGTGGTGGTGCATTTTCTCATAAGAAGTAGAATAACAAAGATTGTCAAATTATATGACTAATTTGGACCTCTAGACAATCTATCTTTAAAAATCAAATCAAAATTTAAAGCCCATGTATCTTTCATTTTAATGTTCCACGACTTCAAGAACAGATCAGCATTGTGACCCAAACTACCTGGCAGTCTTCCCTGAATCTGAATGGGCGTGAAGCAACTTTGTGGTGTTGGTCGTGCAATTGCCATACAACCTTTCTCCCTTGGTGCAGGAGTTATCATCAATTATACTTCATGTTCCAAGCAAGGGGTGTATTTAGCTTCTCAGCTGAACAACATCGCAACCTCACTTACACAACTAGCTGTTGCAGTTGGTGTGGATATTCCAGACCCAGATAAGGTAAGTTCCTCTTTGAACTGAAGAGAATCAGAGCAATTAAAAAAGATGTTTCTATTATTTGGCTTGAAAAGATGGTTACAGATTCAGTCCCTATATATACACGAGTGTGCTGGCATTCCAGCTGTATAATTACAATTATAGAAGAATCTAAAAACCTCTAAAACATTCTAAAAGCTTCTAAAACATTCTAGACCTGCTTAACTTGCTTACTAAGTTTCTGCTGGTTTTGATCTGATGAAGGGGAGGTGCACGGTAATGCAGAAGAAGTACAGCGCTGCTGCTATGGTTCAATATCCCCCCTCAAACTAAGGGGCGTAGCACGGACCAGAAGCTTGCCTCAAAGGAACAAAAAACGATCCTTGGATAGGGACTTGATGAAGATATCAGCAGGTTGGTGGGCTGTGGACAAGTAGGAAACGTGAAGAAATTTGCTGAGAACTAGTTCACGCACATAATGATAATCCATATCAATATGTTTGGTTCGGTTATGATTAACTGGATTGGAAGCAAGTGTCAAAGTACTAATATTGTCACACCAAATGCAAGGCGCCTGAGGAAGAGGAAAGTGATAATCATGAAGCAGTTTGCATATCCAAATGACTTCAGCAACAACTTGAGCCAAGGCACGATACCCAGACTCAGTAGAAGACCGAGAGACGGTGTGTTATTTCTTAGAGGACCAAGAAATGAGATTGGAGCCAAGAAATATGCAGTAGCCACTAATAGAGCGTCGGTCAATAGGGCAGCCTGTCCAGTCTGCATCTGAGTAGCCATGAAGGAGAAGAGGACCCTTTGAAAATTGAAGACCATGATGAATAGTGCCTTTGAGATAACGAAGAACTCGTTTCGCAGCCTGTAGATGAATATCCTGAGGAGAGTGCATAAATTGGCAGAACTGACCAACAACAAATGATATATCAGGACGAGTCCAAGTAAGATATTGAAGAGTGCCAACAAGAGATCGATATTCAGATGGATTAGAGAGAGGTGTGCCAGACTTGTCTAGTTTGGAAGAGGAGGAAGGCGTGGCACAATGGTTTGCACCAGTCATGCCATATTTGTGAAGAATGTCAAAGGTGTATTTGGTTTGTGAAAGAAAGAGTTTGTCTGAGGTACGATGAACTTCAAGGCCAAGAAAGTAATGTATTGGAGTAGGTGGTTTAATGGGAAATTTAGATGGGAAAATGGCTGGATTGATCACTGAAGTATGCCCCATTCTAAACTTTGCTCACTGAAGTTTGTCCAATATCACTTTGCTCACTATCGAATTACACTTGTATTCACTTTGATCACTCCGTCTAAATCAGACGTTAAAATTTTGCTTTGCCGTTAAAAACAGTGACACGTGCCACTCATGTGCAAATCTTAAGGACATTTTGGGAATTTCATATACACAAGGCTTTTTTCTCAATTCTTACTTTTGCTTCTGTGGGGGAATCAGATGGTCAAAGCCATGCCTGTGCATTTTGCAGCTGATGGGGTGGTTGTTCCGGCTGGAGTGAGGGTGAGGCTGACGAACCTGCCGAAGAAGAAGAATGTGCACCGGGATTTGACTGCCGCGTTTAAGATGGTGCCGGGTTTGCTGAGCGTAAACCCGGCTGTGACTGGGAACAACAAGACTAAGGACCCTATATGCAAGGGGTTTGCTTTTGTGCATTTCAACACTGACAAGGATGCAGCTAGGTATGTATTGTAAGAGTTTATGATAAGCTGTGTGATGGGATTTCGGTATATGCTTATTGTGGTTCCAATGTTTAGTTAGTGTTGTATGTTGATGAAAACTCGGAGGGACAATATGAATTCTTGAGAGATACCAATGGATGAATGCACATGATAATTGCTAATGAAAAGTTTAAATAGGAAGGTTTAGGGTTTAGATGTAAGAGAGTTACTGGCGAATTGAAGGCGTGTTGTAAAATACATGATGATATCACAGTCTTTAATATCATCTGTTGGAGTTAGATGAGTCTAAGTTTTGCAGTGTATCATTCTTCAATATTTGACATTGCATCTCATTGATATTAGAAGGTGAGAACTTGTTTACTTGCTGTGTTGTAATATCTGAAATGATATTCCTTTCTTGGTAGGTTTGTGGAAACGTTTTCTTCGCAGAGTATTACATTTGGGAAGGTTCAAAAGCAGATAAAATGTGAGGTGGTAACTTTGGAGGATTCTGATGTGGAACAATCAAAACCTGCTCCTCGACCAGCTGGTCCACGACTAAATGCTCTTAAACCTGTTACAGTTAACTATACTGTTCGTGGTCCTAAACCGACAACAGATCCTGCTTCTAAAACCTCCACTGATAACTCTACTGATTCGCAACTGATCGCTTCTGCACCTGGAGACCAGAAAGTGGATTATGAGTTGGGTGATTCTTCCCTGGACACATTGGAGGAGACTGTCTCTGATGAATATGACGGCTCTGATGTTGAAATCCTTGAACCAGAACTGGAAAATTTCATGGAGAATCTAAAAAATTCAGGAGACTATCTTGATGCTCAACTAACAGCTGCATTTGGGGACCAGGAGGTGGATTCTGACTTGGATGATGTTGCCCCGGACACATTGGATGAGACTGCATATACTAAAACAAATCTCCTTTAATCTGACCATCCAAATAAGCTGAAGGGATCATAGGGCCTATCAACTTCGCTGGCCATAGCTTTACTACTTCTTTAGCAACCTTCCAGATTGAACAAATCAAAACCCAAATTAGTGCTAGCAATATCATATGCAATGTTGATAGTATGTATGAGAAGAGCAATGTTCTTGTGAGAAATATCGAGCTTTTAATGGAGAGGTAGCTATTAAGTTAAAATATACACACCTCGCTTTCTAATGCTTCAAAAGTATTTGCAAAGATCCAATCAGCCTTGTCTAAGTTTGAATACTGATTCAGTTGCATCCTCAAGTAAGCTGGGTTACTATCTGGCTTCTTAAGCATGCCAGGCAGGTCAGCAATGTCGAGTGGAGGCACGCCAGGAATCAACAAGGGCATGGCTTCGAGCTTGGGAAGAATGAACTTGGGAAGAAGCACCTGCTTTTCTTGGAGATCAGTATCCATGAGAGAGTGAGATATGAAT
Organism: Potentilla sterilis; assembly: GCA_963682095.1. Classification (NCBI taxonomy): domain Eukaryota; kingdom Viridiplantae; phylum Streptophyta; class Magnoliopsida; order Rosales; family Rosaceae; genus Potentilla; species Potentilla sterilis. Next base: position 51,198,891 of record OY821755.1, on the reverse strand, counting down.
ACTGGGTTATATAGAGAGTGTGATTTTGCTTCTGTAAACAAAAATCTGAGATGAATGACGAAGGCGAAGTAGAAGAGTACCAAGTGAGAGCAGAGAGTGAATTAAAGATAAGTTGAAATGAGAGAGATAAGTTCACAATTGGGTAAACTAATGAAATTCCCAAAATGTCCTTCAGATTTGCACATGTATCTCACGTGTCACTGTTTTTAACGGCAAAGCAAAATTTTAACGTCTGATTTAGACGGAGTGATCAAAGTGAATACAAGTGTAATTCGATAGTGAGCAAAGTGATATTGGACAAACTTCAGTGAGCAAAGTTTAGAATGGGGCATACTTCAGTGATCAATCCAGCCATTTTCCCAATTTAGATTGAAGTTGAGCAATAATGAAGTCACAAAGTGAGTTGGAGGAGGCGGTAACAAGGATATCATCAACATAAACAAGCATGAAGGCTATATGATTTCCACTGGTATAGAAAAACAATGAAGTATCATTTGGAGAAGGAGATAATCCAATATCAAGTAGGGAGCTAAATAAGTCATCATACCATGCACGAGGGCTTGTCGTAAACCATAAAGAGATCGGTTGAGTTTACAGACCATGGGAGTAGAAGATGAAACTTTGAAGCCCGGAGGCTGCTCCATGTAAACCTCCTCTTTCAAGTGGCCATGAAGAAAGGCATTATTCACATCAATTTGAAATATCGGCCAAGAGAACTGAACAGCAAAGGTGAAGAGTAGACGTATTGTGCTAGGTTTGGCAACTGGAGAGAAAGTCTCAGCAAAATCAATGCCTTGTTGCTGATGATAGCCCTTTGCAACTAAACGTGCCTTATAACGATCAATGGTGCCATCCAGATTATGCTTGATACGATAGACCCATTTGCAGCCAACCACATTCATGTGAGGCTTATGAGGAACCAAAGTCCAAGTGTTGGTTTGTTGAAGAGCATGTAGTTCTTCTTTCATAGCTGCAATCCACTCAGGGCTCTTAGAAGCTTGTGTGAAAGAAGAAGGGGTAACATGCATTGTAGAAAATGAGGTAATAGCAGAAGGTAAGGGATGTTTGGTGGCAATGAGAGCTTTTGGTTTACTATTGCCCTTTTTGGAACGAGTAAGCATAGAGTGAGGACTATGAATGACATGTCGTCTTGTCCGAATAGGTTTGAAAATTGGAGTGTAAGAAAGTAGTAGGTGGTGGAACAATGTCAAGACAGGGAAGATGAAGTGGGTGGAATAGGAGTAGGTACTGGAATAGGATCAGAATGTAATGGAGAGGGAGTGGACTGTGATGTACTGGGAGTAGGTGAAGGAGCTGTAGAATGGGTTGAACAATTAGTGGGTGATGGTGAAGTAGTAAATTGAGAAAAATTGGGAGAGTAGGGTTCTAAGAAAACAGGAAGCTCGTAAGTGGATGGAGTTGTGTTGGAGGTAATGGATTGATAGGGAAACGAAAATTCATCAAACTGAACATGTCTTGAAGTGTAGATGCGACCATTAGATGGATCAAGGCAATTGTATCCCTTGTGATCATGACTGTAGCCGATGAAGATGCAGGGACTATTGCGAGGTTCAAACTTGTGAGATGTATAAGGACGCAACCATGGAAAACAAAGACATCCAAATGGCTTGAGAAAAATGTAATCTGGAATTTGATGGAATAGCTTCTCAAATGGAGAATCAGAGTATTGAGAAGGAAGCCGATTGATAATGAAACAAGCAGTTTGGCATGCATCAAGCCAAAAGTGGAGTGGTAGTGTTGACTGAGCAAGAATAGTCCTGGCAGTTTCAATGATATGTCTGTGTTTCCTTTCAATAGTACCATTCTGTTATGGAGTGTATGCACAACTAAATTGTTGAGAAATGCTATGATTTGTAAGATATAATCTGAATTGAGCACTAGTGAACTCTCCCCCATTATCACTTCGTAAAATTTTAATGGAAGAAGAAAGAAGATTCTCAATACGTAACTTGAACAAATGAAAGGCATTAGGTACATCAGATTTCTTGAACAAAGGAATTGTTGGACAAAGGAATTATCCAACAATACCAGGACCAATCATCTACAATTGTAAGAAAATACCGATAGCCAAGTCTTGAAGCTTCATGCGCTGGTCCCCAAATATCAACATGAAGAATCTGCAAAGGTGCAGAGGTGGTACTTTTAGATGGAGAAAATGGTAGTCGATGGGCCTTGCCTTGCATACAGTAGGTACAAATGGAGTGTGAAGCAGCATGAGCTTTGATAATACTGAGGACCTTATTTAGAACTCTAGAGTTTGCATGACCAAGTCGTGCATGCCAAAAATTACTAGAGAGTAAAGCAGTACTATTAGCTTGTGGACCATGTGCTAGAGCTGAGCAGTAATGTGATGAGGAAGATGGAGTGAAGGTGATGAGATAGACACCATCACACATAGGTCCTTGAGAGAGAGTTCTCCTGAGTCCCAAATCCTTGATCATAGAGCCAGATGGAGTAACTACAAATGCACAGTCATTATCAGTGACAAACTGATTCACAGAGAGCAAATTCTGAGTGATTTCAGGCACATGTAAGACATTCTTCATTTTTAAAGATGCATTAGGTGTGTGCATAGTAGTTGAGCTGATATGAGCAATACGCAGGTGATTACCATTACCAACAGTAAGAGTGGAGTTACCATAGTAAGGAATGGCCTCAGAGAGTGTTGAGAGATCAGGAGTCACATGTTGAGAGGCACCGGAGTCAACAAGCCATGTAGAATTTGCAACCGGAGCAGAGAAAAAATTGATTCCTGGCGAAGTAGGAGAGTATGGAGGATGAGTAGCAGGTGTTTGAGAGAATGTCTAAGAAGACATAGGATGTGTAGGAGGAGAATATTGAGCATTGAAGGCCATTTGAGCTTGAGTGGTAGTGGTCGGTGTTGCAAAAAGAGCTGTGAGCTTGGCCGGAGGAATGCGACCGACATAGGCATGATTCATGCAGTTATAGCAGTCAATGGCAGAGTGTCCTTGACGCTCGCATATTTGACATTGAATTCGAGGTCGAGTAGAAGCAGAGGTAAAAGAACCGCTACGAGATTGAGTTCCGCCATATCCACCGCGAAAATTGGGGCTTCATCCTCTACCACGAGACTGAGCACCGCCATGGCGACCGCGAGAACTGCCATGAGAGAATGAAGGAGCAGCTGCAAAGGCAGTGGCTAGAGTAGAGAGCTCGAGGCTTTGTTGCTTGAGGTCCTCGAGAAAAATCTCTTAAGAGAGAAGCAAATTGTGAAGCTCGGTGGAGGAGACCGGAAAAACTCCCATTCTGGTGCGCAAAGCAGTGGCAAAAGTAGAGTACTCATCGGAAAGACCTTGAATACAGTGAGCAACGAGATCGTTATCGCTTACTGGAGCTCCGAGAGCAGCAAGATTATCAGCATAGCCTCTGATGAGTTGTAGGTAAGCAGTCATAGAAAGAGATATTTTCTTCACAGATTGAAGACGAGCTTTGAGTTTAAAAAGATGAGCTTGAGAAATTCTGGAAAATCGATCCTCAAAAGCGAGCCAAAGGTCACGAGCAAGAGTGTGATCGATGACATAAAGAAGGACTGAATCAAAGAGCGTGGAGTTGATCCATATCAGAAGTTGTTGATCACGCTCAAACCAGGCAACAAAGGTATCGTTGAGAACAAGCTCGCCGGTGGCTGAACAGATCTTCTCCCCTGGACAAGGCTCTAAGCCGTCGATGATGGAGAGCAACCAGTACTTGTGGAGCACAGGAAGGAACACCGACTTCTAGAGAAGATAATTTGTCTCAGTGAGATGAACTGGAATCACAGCTCCAAGGTTTTGCACTTGCATTGAGGAGGTTGATGTAGAAAGAGGGAAGATGTGGTTAGATTGTGGGAGGGAGGTGGGAGAAGAAGAAAGGGAAGCCATTATTGCAAACGAAAGCTCAAGGTTGAAGATGAAGATGAAGGATCTAGAAAAAGAGCAGTTACGCGGAGGATCTTGATACCATGAAGAGAATCAGAGCAATTAAAAAAGATGTTTCTATTATTTGGCTTGAAAAGATGGTTACAGATTCAGTCCCTATATATACACGAGTGTGCTGGCATTCCAGCTGTATAATTACAATTACAGAAGAATCTAAAAGCTTCTAAAATATTCTAGAGCTGTTTAACTTGCTTACTAAGTTTCTGCTGGTTTTGATTTGATGAAGGGGAGGTGCATGGTAATGCAAAAGAAGTACAGCGCTGCTGCTGTGGTTCAATAAGTTCCTCTTTGAAAAATCCGATCAAGCATTTGGCAACCAAGTCCATATCCTTGTCATCTCTGCTGGGGTTTTGGATTCATAGTCTCCATCTTTGGCCAACACCACTTTGCAGGACTGGGATACAATATACAATGTGGACACCAAAGGGGCATTTTTGCCTTGTAGAGAACCTGCTAAGAGACTGATTTGTGGATGATTGAGGCGGAAGAGTAATAATAATAGCAATGTCAGTAGTTGGGGGATTTTCACCTGGATATGCACCATGTGCAGCTTCCAAAATAACGGTGTAGACCATGACCAAGGTTGTTTGTTGCCAAGGAGTTGATCGAAGGATACTGCGATCACTGCTAATTGTGTTGCTTGCAGCTGCCACGGAGTTGTTCTTGGCCGGTAAATAAGACTGAAGAAACCACGAGGAGATCGTGGAGGATGCATGCCTGTTTGGCCGATTTGGTGACCCCAACGATGTGTCCCAGATTGTGGTACTCTTAGCTACTGATGTATAAAATAATGGAAAAATTTCACACACAGTACCTGAACTTAGGTGGTCAGGTCAGTTTGATACCTCAACTTTTTTTCGTACGATAAACATACTCCAACTTATTTATCCGTACCGAATGTGTACCCACGTCACTGTTTTGATGACGTGGCCTTAGGTGGTCAGGTCAGTTTGATACCTGAACTTAGGTGGTCAGGTCAGTTTGATACCTAAACTTAGGTGGTCAGGTCAGTTTGATACAAAAACAGAGGTGCCACGTCATCAAAACAGTGACGTGGGTACACATTTGGTACGGATAAATAAGTTGGAGTATGTTTATCGTACGAAAAAAAGTTGAGGTATCAAACTGACCTGACCACCTAAGTTCAGGTACTGTGTGTGAATTTTTTCCTAAAATAATAGAAGTATGTTTGTGTTTTGTTAGCCCATATGAGGTTCAAAATGCACAACCAAAGTGTATGCCCTTGACTCTCCAAGGCGTGCAGGGATTTTTCAGCATCAGCACCCAAGATTTTGCTGAAAGGGTGCAGAACTCATCCGATCCATCTCCTTTAACTACACTTCAAAATACAATGCCTATATTGGACTCCAACTGTATGCTCATTACTCATAGCTTTGTGTACATGATCAATTTTGGGTCCTGTCATTGCCTGAGTTCTTCTACTAGTGGGAGCTGTAAACCAAATTCTGAATGTTCATAATACAATAGATCATATGCATAACCATAATCGTTAGACTTTTAGCTTTGAGTAAACTCAATGGACAGAACTTACGCTATGTCTCGTGTTGATAACAGGGACCAATACCATCTATTTATATAGAATCATTAACCCTAAAGAGTCCTCCCATTAAAGACATTCTTTGAGAGTTAAGTCTTCTAATTAGATTCCTGATACAATACTGATTAGTTGTCTAACTTCTAGACTATGAATAGGATTCCTTACAATAATGATCTAATACACGAAATCATTATTAACTGGATATAGTTCTGTATTTGTTTCCATGTAGAAGTAAATATTGTCATTAAGCATAATTATCATTTAATATGTGATAAATCCATATTGATCTAACAGGAGCACATACCAATTGTGCTATGTCAAACACCAATTTGTAGGACAGAAATTCAATTACTCAAAGTCTTGTCGTCAATTGGACCATTTTGTAAGTACTGCATGCCTAAACCCTCATCAGAGTTGTTGATCTGTTTCACCTAGCTAGTTCATTAAACTGGTTGTTCTCTTTCAGTCTTGTTCATATAAACAGCGGGAGGTTTCCCGTGTAAACAGGAAAAGCCTTTTACTACCATTCAAGGTGCAATAATTTGTGTTGGACTTCCTGGACTTGATATCTTAATCTTTAACGACCTAAATACTTCCCCCAAGTGACGGCAATAACGTAGTCTACTAGTATATAATTAGTTATACTTACACTTAGAAATACATTGAATTCTCCACTACGTACTCTCTTTTTCCATTTCTGGTCTATTTCATGACCCTTGTTTCTTGGGGCTCATGATTGCAGATGAAACGGTTCAGACACATATGACACATATGACATATGAAGTTCAGAATATATCTATTCCTTATTCCCCTCAAACTTCTACTAGGAGAATATTCTTCAATATGATACTCTTATTTACAAATTTGACGACAAATTTTGTTGTTATTATAGTAAATAGGGTGATTGTTTGGATAAGTATAGTTCTGTTAGTTGTAATTACTTCACATATGACAAATTTACAAATTTATGATTAAATAGTTGTCGATGTGGTAAATTAGTTTATTCATGTCTGTCACATTTCACAACGTGAAACAGCAAGTTGTTGTTGTACTTCTCCTTTAAACTTCGACCTGGTTAACCATGGTCGTGTGGGAAATTTCCAAGAGAGACTACTGATGCTTTCCATGTGTTTTCGATTTAAAGAGTATGAAGGCGTCTGATAGATCGACATCTTAGACTTTGAACATATGTGTCTGGAGTCTCGACCTAGTTTAGATGCAGGACTAGCTTCGGTCTTTTAAGTCTCTGTTTCCTATTAGCCAGCTAGCTACCATATATTTCGAGCATGTATTTCAACACCATATGATGGTTTTTCTTTTTCTGTTGTTTTGGATGTGCGTTATCGATCTGTACTTAATTAGTCGATGAGCCATGCATCAATAAGTGGAGATTATTGAGATTCTACCTGTGCAATGAATAACTTATCGTACGTGTCCGATAATTAGGGTTGCTGAAAGAGACCGGCGAGAGAAATCAGAGAATATTATGGGTTGTTCTTGGAGGTCGATCAGTTAGTCTTTAGCGGTCTCAGTGGAAGCCTGGGTGTAACCAAGACTAATTTCACTGATGATCGAGCAAACCGTGTGGGACTAATTAATTTCATGGAATTTTGAACTTACCAGCCTAATTACTCAAGACCTAGAAAGCTCTAGAATTTTACTGACAACTCGCATCTCTTCAAAGAAGAGAGAGAGAGAGAGAGAGAGAGAGAGAGAGCCAGTTGGTCTCTCACACGTGGTTTTAGGGACATTTATGTGGTTTGCAACTCCGTTTTGTGTCTACTCACCTCGATCAAAATTTGAAAGTCTTGGTCAGAGGTCTGAAGAATGTTTTGGTCTTGGTCTTCATACAGTCGGGCAATATAATTGCGCGCCAAAAGCATATACTGTATATACAGATGGCCGGGTGCCCTATCTTCACGAGCACGGCACAATAACCATGCAAGTGATGCAACCCTAACCGTAGGATTTCGAAGATGAACCTAATCTTCGTCATCCGATGATGTCAAAACTCCAGACTCAGGTAGCCATATTGGAATTGTATTTATTAAGCTTGCTACCTAATTATGCCCTATTAATTAATTTGCTGCTCGATCAAGCTCTTCAAGTATCTATGCCGTATAGCACAAGGACTAAAGAGCTAGCTAGTTAGACTGCCATGATTATTCAACACGACTTATACATTTCTAGTTGGAAATAATTCAATGTCTTCTTCACTCTAAGCAGAACATTTTGAAAAAATATTAGCTGCTAATTGGTGACTATACCGTTTCAATGAAACTATTGCCCTCAATCACAATCAAAATTTCCCTAGAACTCTAAGAGGATAGGTAGGCGCTAATAATAATCAATGTACGTTGGAAGTCAATCTTCTAATTCAGTGTTGAACTCCCTGGAAAAAAAAAGATTAATATTGATAGGAACTTAGCAAGTAATACATATGTTGATACACAAAAAAACACGAGTATGTCGTACACATACTCCAAGCACAAATAAAGAAATACACATGCAAGCTACAATATATATTCAAACAGTCATGCTACGTATATGGACCAAAACCACAATTATGCACTTGGGGATTGCAGATGTGGGTGTGATATGGAAGGTTACAAAAACGCACATGCTCATTTGTCGATTTAATATCGTTGGTGATTTTGGACTTGGGCCCAAAATCCAAGCTTATCGACCTAGATCGACAATGAATTTGGTGAACATGAGAACATAGGATTGGGCCAACCATTCCTTTAGGAATCCAAAAGCTCATGTGAGAAAGCCCAACTTCTCAATTCCCTATCTTCTTCTACGTGCCTCACCTCCTTTTTCCCGCAGCTAATCCCTTCTTCCCCAGCACCCAGATACACAGTCCGAACCAAACCAAAATCCATTAGAATTATCACCGCATCTCACCAAGAAGAGCCTTCAAACCAGTTAATAGGCTTCTCATTCTCTCTCAAACCATAAGACTATAATTCCCAATTTCTCTTTTACACTAGTCCGTAAATAACAATTAGCAGCTATGGCAGTAATTCTCTCTTTTCCAAATTCCACCTCTCAAGTAAGTTTCTTTTCCCTGACTTTATGACATAAATTCTGAGTGAATTGAAGAAGAATGGTTTTACCCAAAATTATAGAGTTTATGTGAATCACCCTGCAGCACAACCCTGAGCCTATAAAAAGAGGGATTCTGGGATTGATGAGACAACACGCATCGATCAGGCATCATCTAGCAATCACCCAGCAACACATAAAAAGCCTCCCTTCAAGCATTCAAGCATCTCATGCCTTCCAAGCAGAAACCCCAAAAAGCCTCCTTCAACCTTCAAACTCTGTATTTTTCCAGAAATCCCGTATCCAGAAAAACCACAATTCTCCTCACCGCAACGCGTTTCTAGCTCCCGTACCACGCTCATGCTGTCAAGCTCTTTTGATTTTCATGCAGTCTGAATCACATACGAATTTCTCCCATTTTTGGGTGGAATTCGGCCTAGTCATACTTAATTAAAAAGACCCCGCATCAACATCAAAAGGTATATTATTGCTTATAGAGTATTTCGGTACCACATCACATAATGAAGTCAAATAATTAAGTCTTTTATGAGACTTGGGAAATTTATTTTCCAGTGTATTCTGCTCATATTTGTCTGCTCATATTACCTCATGCTGCATTTAGGCCATCTAATTTTAATTATATGGTCAGATTTCCTTGTATTGGTGTGAGCTCCACATTACATAGTTTAAATGTAGGGAAAAACATGTCCACATCAGTCCCATTGAGCCACCGCAACACCAGAGCTTTTATATTTCCCGTTCGAAAAAAAACCATGAGATAGAAATGAGGTAATTAATTGGCTTTATATGTATGCCGACCTGGGTTCTAGTAATTTTGAGTTTTAAAGTGTCCTACGTACCACTGTTTCGATCTTGCAAGTTATAGATAGTTCATATACAAGGAGCTATAACGTAGGAAGTCGATCTTCTAAACCAGCATCGAACGTCGACTCTCTAGAAACCAGCCAATTAATATTGAGGGAAATATTGTTGGTAAAGTATTTTGGATCCACATCGCTACTGAAGTCATATAATCATTATGAGGATTAGGAGAGCTAGTTTTTATATGCTGTGTAATTAGATAAGCACCGCAACAAAAACACAGAGCTTTCATATTACAATTTCGAAGAAATTAGAAGTGAAGTAAGTGGTTTTTTATAAGATTTTAGATTTTGATTTTGAACTGTCTTCATGTACCACTCTGTTGCTAGTTATAGTAATATGTGTTTGACAGTTTGAGCACGATTGAAATCCTTATCATTCAACTCCCGATTCCACTAAGCAATCAGGGTAATGTAACTCATTATTACGAGTATCATATTATATTGTATCAGTATTCTTCATTTCTTCATATTGAAGAGTAGTGTGACTCGTTGTGTATCACATTGTATCGATATTGTTCACACTTTATTTAGACGTTAATTACTTGAGTATTTATGAACTCGAAAGAATTCCAATCACTAAGTGCTTAAAACTGCTCCTCTTCCCCTCGGATGAGGGCGCGCGTTTCAGCCAAACCATGAAACTCGATCTTACACAAATGAGTTTGCAAGAAATCTATATACTGTATTATTGGTGTACATATCAGTTGCAAACTTTCCACTTATACGTACATATATACACCAGAAATATAATAATCGACTCTTCAAACATTGTTGGACTTGGCACTCCAAGAAGATCGATCATCTTCAAGGATCAGAAACTATTCGAGCAAAACAAATTAAACCCCTTTCCAAGAATAACTGGTAGTTCTATTTACATGCATGGTGTGCTATATATCAATCTGAACCCAAAGCTTCTTAGATAGACTTTGTGAAAGCGGAGGATATATATACCCATAAAAAGTGGAATTTGGCATATGTCTTTTCTTTTATTAAGGTCCACGCGTATAAGACCTTTGAGAGAAAAATAGATCATCCATGTTTAGTGGGTATGGAGATGAAGTTAAAAAACACAGGTCACAACTGCTTCCACTGCAAAGTGGAATTTGCACAAAGTGGAAATAAGAACTCAGTTCACAGTAAAAAATAGATGCTAAGGTTTAGAAAACGAACTTAGATATGCTTGTTTTGTTAAGAATTTAAGAATACATTATAGTAGAATTTTGTTGACTCAAGTAGCTATGTGTATTACAATATTTCCTATGGATTGACGGGTCGTAATCGTCAATGGTAGCTTAAGACTTTAGATTAGCAATGCTTTTCTTACTTCTTCATGCGCTCAACGAGCTAACCGGCTCCCCACCAACCAAACCCCACCCTGTTTTTGTCTTTGATCCCAAAGTTTGTATTCTATAGCTAGCGTGTTAAAAATTATTTGTATCATATTTACTGATTACGTTATAGATCATTTTTTATGTATGTGATCAACACTCATACGAGTGTTACCGAATTATACACTCGTATGAGATGTGGTCTTATTAGTCGGTAACATAATATGTTGTGGTCGAAGTATTAACACGAACATGTTCCTGTCACATATCGGATCATATACTATATGACATATTGATAGATACTGGCGCTAATACTAGGCAAGTTATCTACATCGAGATACTTTGGGTCGTTCTCAAAGATGTGAGTAGGTGATTAAGCGGTGGTTAAGGAAGGAGGTAGAAAGCTAGCACTGTCTCAGTAGATTGGGCAGGGCCAATCACTCACCAAATAAAACTCCTACTTTCTAGTTTCTACTTCCTCTTAATTTTTGCCACATCGCATCCTTAAGGCTTGACAATAATTAGCTTTTCTTCTTTTATAACATTGACAACAGTTAGTCCGAGTGCGGACCATTTCCATTCCGGAATATGGTTAACTATAAATGTCGTAGTCTCAAGAACTAACTAGTTAACCAGAAAAACTTCAAATTCATGAGATTTTTCACCGCTCAATACTTTGACACATTAGATTTATTTATAGTTGTGAAAAAAAATTGAGAAAAAAAGAATTAATATGACATACTATAAACTTAACACGAATATCTCCAACCAATTAAAGATAACCCTCAAATCATTTTTACGTATAACAAAGAGAAGAAGTTCATCATCTCCAGTGATGGATGGTGGCTACTGGCTAGTATTTATCATGTCAAATCAAATACCATATATCAATACCATTCTCATCAAAATCTCTCTTAGACTAATTTCTTTCTTTTCCACCGTTTGAGATGATAGTCCGATAGACTCAAGTCCGAAAAATTGGGGGAGTGAAGACTGGGAGAGGCGCCAAGTTTTCCAATTAGAAAGTTCACTTGGAAAGTTAAGCAATAAGCATAGAATTTGCATACAACAAAACAAAGATTTTTAGCAAGGTGACTGTTCTAGGAAAACCAATTTCTTGTTTCTTGATCGTAGTTAGGCTTTATGACGTCATATTCTTGTTGATTACTCATAACCCTCACTCTGCTTACTTTTAATAAATCAAGCATTACAGTGCTGGTCAGTTTTGTGACTTGGTGTTGTGGCGGAAACATACCACTCAAGTTAAGAAAAGAACTTAACATCGAGGGATTTGAGCTGAAACGTAACTATTGATCAGTTAAAAAAATGTCATGCATATATACATAACAATATATGCCGAATCTAAGACGCTAAGCTCGTTTTTACATCATTCTAATCATTATCGTAGTATCTATTGACAATTTGACAATTTCTTTCATTCTTTTGTGAAAAATAAGAGGTAAAAGTTATTTAGAATGTTTTTTTTTTTTTTACCCTCTATTCACTTGTTCCCTCTTGTCCTTATACAATCTAGAAACACTAGAGATTTGAGAACAAAAGTTTCATGTGAAAACAGAGGCCGCCAGACGAGGGAGAGGTACTTGTCTTTGCCTTTATCAGACATGGCCTTACAAGTAGAAAGCGTCTAGTATTTTTCCTATCTTTGTTGACCTGGTTCTCATTCTGATCCTGAACTAGTTCATGATATAATTCTACACTACAACCATTTGATTAAACCCAACCACCCAATTTAAAAATAAAATGGATTCTCTTAACCAAACACTCCCACTTCTAAAGAAGGTTACTGGGTATACATTCAAAAATATACCAAAGAATGAAAGAAAAGTAGATCAAACCCTAAATTGGGTTTGAGTTTTCACAGAAGACCTTTCAAACTCTCAGAAAATTTTCCTGCAGATAATCCAAAGGTAACCTAACGGTTTGATGGACTTGGATGCAGCATAATTAAGCCAATTAAGTATTATTCAAGAGTGACGTAATTTGACCTCACACCCCAAGCTCAAGCTTCCCTATTTATACCCTCACTTTGTTCTGCAACCAAACCCCACCTCAACTCATCTCTCTCTTTTCCCTCGAGACATTTTCACAAGCAAAGCTCAAAGCTTCAAAGCTTAGCTGAGATGGAGTGCAGTACTGACACTAACATTAACACAGCAACCTATGCACCATCAACCCCTTTCTCTCATCACTCTTCTTCTTCTTACCGATCATCTTCTCCTCCGATTACTCCAACTCAGACTACTCTTACTCAAACTCAAATCCCACTGCTACCACAGAATGTTGTGGTTAGTCCCTGTGCTGCTTGCAAGATCCTGAGGAGAAGATGTGCGGAGAAATGTGTGTTGGCGCCTTACTTTCCTCCCTCTGAGCCAGCTAAGTTCACCATCGCTCATCGAGTCTTTGGTGCTAGCAACATCATCAAGTTCTTGCAGGTATACCCATTATAAGCTTCTACCTTGCTCACTTCTTTCAATTTTGTTCACATACTGAACTAGATTGCTCAAAACCACAAATTGAGTCTAGGGGTTGTGTTTTTATCTGAAATTTAGATGTGGGATTGTGGGTGAGGCCTTTTTCATTGGTATTTTGTTGGGTATTTGTTTCAGGTATGAAAAGTAAGTAATAAGAAATATGTTCACAACTTCACACAGTTGAGACTTGAGACACTTGTAGTCATGTAGACACATATCAATAGTGGAATGGATTTCCTTTTTAAGAGCCTTGGATCTTATTACTTTATCAGGGGAAATCAACTACTCTGACTTAAGGTGCAAGAACAAAAAAAAAAACTGCAAAAAGTGGGAGATTCTCACAATTGACAATTCATACAAGTAGATTTAGGTTGAATCTGATCAAGTTTAGCCTTTTTCGTCCATTTTCTCGGTTTGCATTCATATGTTTTGATCTTCATTTTGGAGTTCCTAGCTATACATGAAGTCCAACTCTTTTCTCACCTATATATCTTGTCATAAAGAAAGGCTGGTCATACTTGGTCCCAGTAAAACATTACATAAATATATTTCTAACATCTTTACCTTCATGGTTTTATCTGGAATTAACTTAAACTTACATCCCAGATTTAGCAACTTCAATCTAAACCTTGGTAGAACATCCTATTTTATCATGTGCACATAATCAGAAGTGGTGAAAATTAAGGACTAAAGCATTTTCCGGTGTAAAGACCAATTTTGCCATACAAATAGTTGATCAAATCGTTCAATTTTTTCCCCTGTTATTCAGGACCTTCCAGAGTCTCAAAGGGCTGATGCAGTGAGCAGCATGGTTTATGAAGCCAGTGCAAGAATCAGAGACCCTGTTTATGGATGTGCAGGGGCAATCTGCCATCTCCAAAAACAAGTGAGTGACCTTCAAGCACAACTGGCCAAGGCACAAGCTGAGGTTGTCAACATGCGATGCCAGCAAGCAAACCTTGTAGCTCTGCTCATGGAAATGGCGAAACCCGATCACCACGAACAGGGCTCCCGGGATCAACAACAATCACTCGATTATCACAACTTCATTACCAGCCCTCTTCCTCATAGCAATATACTCAATCAGACCAACTTGAGCTTCCTTGATGATCATAACTCTACTCTAGGCTCATTCTGGGAATCACCACTCTGGACATGATCAGAATCTTGGATCATGAAGAGGGTACCAGTCAATTCTCCTAAGGAGAAACTGAAATAAGTTTTAGGTAGTTGATTAGTGCCTAGTAGGAGGAACTAGGAACTAGGAAGACGGATCGTGTTTTATTGTATTTGAACAAAAGGGAGGGAATTGAACTAATTTTACTTTGTTTAAGCATGAAGCAAAGTAGGTGGGTGGGTCTTTTGGGTCCATGTAATCTTTTCCATATTGGAGAGAAGCAAGAGATATATGTATGTCTGTTCTTTGTGTCCATTTGTGTTCTGATCGTACTGAATCTAATCATGAAACCAACTTTTTGGTCACCAACTATAATTACTTAGCAATTGATGTCTGATATAATATGCAAATATGAATTCATTCATTGCCAAATTAGCTTGCTTTTGACTTTCTTTAATCCCCTATTCCCTAACTACAAGCTTTAAGCTCACAGACCCTTCTGTTGCATTATTCATTAAGAAGAAGGCTATATATGATGAAGTAGGGGTCATTTTCTCAGTTGCTAAAAGAAGGAAGAAATCATAAACATTTACAAGATACGGTTCTTAAAGTATGACATGTTTCTTTGAGAGCTATTATGGTAGCTGATTTCATCGATGCTTCATTACAAGAATTCCTGGGTTTTTTGTACAATATATTAGAAGTTCCATAGAAGAGCAACAGACACTCGTATATTTAATCATGCCGACAAATGTATGTGCATTATTTAATAAACATTTGACATCCTATATGAAATTCTAACGAAACCATCCGAAAGATTGAGTCCTATACCTTACAAGAGAAAAGAGAATAATGCTCAATTGCGTCATTAGTTGTCAAAATGTGTTTCATCTAGTATTGTTCGAGAATAGACCATTAGTTGTACGGGACTTGAGTTGCGTAATACCTAGCATTGTTCGAGAATAAACCATTAGTTGTACGGGACTTGAGTTGCGTAATACGTTGGAGCACGATTATTATCTTGTAATTTTCATGGGAATTTGACTACTGACATTAATCGAGCAGAAACCATATATAGCCTTGTTTTTGTTTTAGTTCGATTAGCAATCTGGACCAATCATGGTGTTCCAATGCTCGTTCAATCGAAAACGAAGGTTGATGAAGATTGACTATAGTGTTCGTTGGGGAAAATGCTTGCTGGCTGTGTGGAAGTATATGCATAAATCAAAGAGGTAGCTCCGAATGGCTACACATGCTTTGACTGCTACTGCAATCTTTCAGTGTACGTAGGTTTGTCTAGTAAAGGAAGCAACAAAGACACTTCATTGATGACATGATAGATTGAGTCGTCGTAGAATAAAATTCCAAGCACACTGAAGCGATCGAAATGGCCTAAATTTTGGAGAACCATTGAATTGGTTAATTTCAATTTTACTGATCATGAGTCAAGAAGACCGATCCTCCAACTGGGTAAATGCTAAATATGAGAGGCAAAAAGACACTGTTTAGTTATATTCTTGTTACGTTAAACTTCTGCAAATTCACCATATGCCAGGTAATTTCCTTTCTTACTATCACACCATATTGACAACCCTTTGAGACGGACCATTAGTACGTCCATCATAGCAAATGATTAATGGTACTAGGGTGATCAATCAAATACATATTTGCTTTTACTGTCCCTAATTGTGACATCGAGCCAACCCTCGCCTAAGTTACTAGGTAGGCTCGCTGCCTAGACATGCATGGTCACTGATCGAGCTTACACAAAAGAAACAAGTTTCACCAGGTATGCATATTACAACTAATTTTATACGAGGTGTTCATCAGCTGAACATACATAAATTTTTCCCATACATCGACAATTGAATTGATGCAGCGCAACTATTCCGTTGGAATCCACCAACGGCAGCCTTGAATCCACAAGACTAGATTTCTCGAATCCACGAGAAGATCTGGAATCCACCAGAGAAATTGAGTAAACTCAAAGTTTATTAATATGAAAGATAACCGTTTAGCGGCCACAAGAAGTGGCTTAAATACTGACAACAAAATCCTAGGGCGCTAACAAAAGCCTAATCCAGCCCATAGGTGAAATAAAATAAAAGCTCAAAACAAATAAATCTAAAATAAATTCAGAAAAACACTAAAAGCTGATTTTAAGGGCCTAAACGACGTCGGATGGCCGAAAAAGCCCACACATCGTGGCAAAGGGACGAGTCTTGTTACTGGCGTCGTTCTCTTTCCGAAAAGGTATCACACGCCCTATTCTGAGCTCGCAGCCCAGACATGAACAGTACCGATCCTTCCATTCTTGCGACGGTCTATCTGCTCTTCTATGTTTGCTGTCATCTGTTCTACATTATGAATTGAATAATTTTTTTTTAACCTTTATAAATAATATTAATAATTTTTAAGTAATGTTGAGATATGAATCCCACATTGAATATATACACAAACGAGAGGAATTTTAACAAATTCAGAATTCAAGTAGTTCTATATATATCAATTGAGTAACCAATTGTGCACGAGATGAAACATTACAATGCTTAAACTCAATTGATCGACTTGTTTCATTTATGATCCAAGCGAAAAACAAAGGCAAAGTAAATATTACGGACTCGAGTTAACTAAGACTCCCTAACTAATCATTAGCATTAATATATATACATTAACAATTAGCCCTACAAATCCCCCGATTGGGATCGACAATTAGTCTATCATAGCTAATGATTAATAGTAACTACTACCTATTTGCTGCTTTCACTGTCCCTAACCTTGACACTTGGCCAACCTAAAGTCACCACTCTCACCAGCTAAACAATTTTGCCGATCTTTTCTTCTTCTTTTTTTTTTTAATTTTTTTTTTTTTAATGATGAAGACCAGCTAATTTACTTTCCCCATCTTCATCTTTGTTAAAAGCCAACCTTTAATCTCGACCATCATATAGAAGAATTTTCTCAACAGAAAATTGGGTCCCCGACTGTCATTTCCATGTCTTAGTCTTCCTTTTGCTTCGAGTTTCTTTGGATGGTAATTAGTAAATTTTCAGTAATCATTTGGCTTTGTCAATAGAACGCGTTTTTGAGGTATAATTCCAAATCATGTGCAACCCTCGTGAGTTGATCATCTCTTTGGTTCTCAATAAGCAAAGAATTCAAGAATCTGATTTAGCCAACAAAAATATTGTCACCTGTCGGCAACCAATTGCTCTCTCTCTCTCTCTCTCCAACATTGCCGTAATTTTCTATACTTGAAGGGGAACAAGTCTGTTTTTTTGACCTAATTGTAGCTCTTTATATGAGTATTGAATTGAGTAAGCCTGAATAAGCTACTTAAGAAATGTGTTCCCCGAGTCAATGCTAATCCTTCTGGTTGCAAGTATTTTTCAGTATGATGACAAAAGTAATATGAAGTACATAGGCTACTAAGTCACCATTCACTAGTCATTTTATGTGAAAAGTATTCTATAGATATACCGGTGGTACGTTTAAGTGGCCTATTAAGTGATCTCAATTTTTCTTATTTATTCTTATAATTCACTTTATGTTCTAGGAGAAATAGATGATTGTAAACTGTGTCTTTATTGATTGATAAAGAGGCCTTTATATAGGCATTACATCAAGTATCCCTGTGATTCAGGGATTCCCTATCTAATAAAGAATCTAGACTACTAGCCTTATTAGGACAAGACACACCACGGAATTTACGGAATTAACCTTCCTTGAACACTCCCCCTTGTGTCGCGTCCTCAATGGTGCATGAACTGTTGCCTCGTTAAAACCTTTGCCAGCAAACAAAAACCTCTTGGGCAAAAATAAAAGCATGGTCTAAGGGAAAAGAGTACAACGCACCAACTACAAGTATGTGAGACATGCATAACTAGACTCCCCCTGAAGTCTAGACGAGAACTCCCCATGATAGTCAATCAGTCTTTGAGTTCGGATAAGCGACACATACCAATGCGCTTTACATGCTTCACAAATGTAGATTTGGGTAGAGACTTGGTGAACAGATCAGCTGCATTATCTTCTGAGCTGACTTGCTTCACTTGGATATTCAAAGTCTCTTGCTGCTGCTGATTGTAGAAGAACTTAGGCGAAATGTGTTTAGTATTGTCACCCTTGATGTATCCCAACTTCATCTGCTCAATGCATGCTGCATTATCTTCAAATATGCAAGTTGGTCCCATCGTAGTAGACTCAAGTCCACTAGACTCTCGAATGTGAGATATAACCGAGCGAAGCCAAACACATTCTTTGAGTGCTTCATGTAGTGCAATAATCTCAGCATGGTTCGAGGAGGTAGCAACAAGGGTTTGTTTGGTTGATCTCCAAGATATCGCCGTATTCCCAATGGTAAAAACATAACCGGTTTGGGAACGTCCTTTGTGTGGATCTGACAAATATCCAGCATCAGCAAATCCTACCATCACATCATTTGGTGTATCTGAGTAGGAGGGGGTATCGCCAAAGCCGTATCGGGACCACGACTTAGCATCCTCGGGTCCGGATATGTTGGCGGATATGGCTGCAGGATGGCGGATGGCTGAGCCAAAGCCAGTCTTGGCGGATATGACTGCAGGATGGCGGATGGCTGAGCCACGGTTTGTGCTGTTGGATGCAAGAGATCGACTAGGTGTCGAATCCTGATGAGTGTATCGATAGTACAAGCCCATGTCAAGGGTTCCTTTAAGGTATCGAAAGATGTTCTTGACTCCAACCCAATGACGTTGTGTTGGTGCAGAGCTAAATCTAGCTAACAAGTTCACTGAGAAAGCAATGTCTGGTCTAGTACACTGAGCTAAGTATAACAAAGCTCCAATTGCACTAAGATATGGATATTCAGCTCCCAAGACCTCTTCGTCATCTTCTTTCGGACGAAAGGGATCTTTGTTGATATCCAGACTTCTAACGACCATGAGAGTGCCTGTAGGATGCATAACTTTGTCCATGTTAAATCGCCTGAGCATCTTTCGGACATATGCAGATTGGTGTATAAATATTCCACCACTTCGGTGCTCTAGTTCTAAGCCTAGGCAAAACCGAGTCCTTCCCAGATCTTTCATCTCGAATTCGGATTTCAAGTAGCTTGCGGTCTCATTGATCTCATTTAGAGTTCCAATGATGTTCATATCGTCAACATAGACGGCTATAATGGCAAATCCTGAACTTGTTCTCTTTATGAACACACAAGGGCACAACTCATCATTCTTGTATCCTTTCCCAATCAAGTAATCACTTAACCGTGTGTACCACATCCTACCAGATTGTCGGAGTCCATATAGAGATCGTCTCAACCTGATAGCAAATGAACTTCGTGATTTTTGCTCACTTGACTTGGGTAACGAAAGTCCTTCTGGCACTTTCATGTACATCTCCGTATCTAGATCCCCATAAAGATACGCTGTTACAACATCCATAAGCTGCATATTGAGTCTCTCTGAGACTACCAAACTGATTAAGTATCGGAAGGTAATAGTATCCATGACAGGAGAATACGTCTCCTCATAATCAATTCCAGGGCGTTGAGAAAAACCTTGCGCCACGAGTCGAGCTTTATATCGCTGGACTTCACCATTCTCATTGCGCTTTCTGACAAAGACCCATTTATGTCCAACAGGCTTTATGTTCGGCGGTGTAGACACAACCGGTCTGAATACTTGCCTTTTCTTTAGAGAGTCTAGTTCAGCCTGGATTGCTTCTTCCCACTTCGGCCAATTCGCCCTACGTTGACACTCATCAACAGTGCGGGGTTCCATATCGTCGTCGTCAATGACTTCTTGAGCAACGGCGTAGGCGAATGCATCATCGATATACATGGAATTTCTTTCCATAAGATTGTGCATGCATAAGTACTTTAGTGAGATTTCCTTATTCTCCAACATCAACGGAGAGTCTGAGGCATCCCCCAGATGATTCAGAGTTGATTCTTGGACATAGGTATAGTCGGAGACAATCTCGTGTGACGGTGTCACAGTATCGATGATGAACGGATCGCTTTGTGCCTGGACACATGCCCTCTTTCTAGGTACATTGTCCTTGGAACCGATTGGTCTCCCCCTCTTTCTAGGAGGATCCGAAGTCGACGCCGGCCCTCCACTTGGAGGTGCCGAGCCTAGGTTGCCGATGGCACCTAGGGCTGCGGGTCTGAGACCGGCGGCGCGTGCTCGCGCATGGCGAGGAATGTTGAGCCTTACAGGTACATTCGCAGCAGGTATGGTTGATCTTGTCACTTTCGCAATATCAGTAAAGGAGTCGGGCATCGAATCGGCCACCTTTTGTAGTTCCAATATGCGTTGTATTTCGGTCTCACACTGAGACGTACGGGGATCATAATGAGACATAGTGGGAGAGGACCACGTCAATTCCTGACGTTCACTAGGGACGGATGCGGCCCCATCTCCCCCTAACGGCGGGAAGGATGTCTCCTTAAAGTGACAATCTGCAAATCTTGCAGTAAACAGATCACCTGTCATAGGCTCTATGTAGCGGACAATAGTTGGTGCTTCATATCCAACATAAATAGCTAATCGTCGTT
The DNA here is from genome assembly GCA_963682095.1 of Potentilla sterilis. Taxonomy (NCBI): domain Eukaryota; kingdom Viridiplantae; phylum Streptophyta; class Magnoliopsida; order Rosales; family Rosaceae; genus Potentilla; species Potentilla sterilis. The sequence goes on along the minus strand of OY821755.1, from coordinate 51,177,964 downwards.
GTGGACCCATCTTGGTACGCAGTGGAGGTGTGATAGGCACATATACGGCACAACCAAAAGTACGCAGATGCGAAAGATCAGGCTCGTAACCAGTTACCAACTGGTACGCACTAAATGGTTGGCTATCAGTGGGTCGTAGACGAATAAGCATAGCTGCATGTAATATTGCATATCCCCATGCCGAAACCGGCAAGTTAGTGGCCATTACAAGGGACCTAGCAACAAGCTGTAGTCTCTTAATAGCGGCTTCTGCAAGACCGTTCCGAGAATGAGCGTGGGGCACGGGATGTTCAACTTCAATCCCAACTGACATGCAATAGTCATCAAAACACTTTGAGGTCAACTCTCCAACATTATCCAGTCTGATTGACTTAATCGGATTGTCCGGGTGGTGAGCCCGAAGCTTAATGATCTGAGCTAGGAGTTTAGCAAATGCAGCATTCCTCGTGGACAATAACGCTACGTGTGACCAACGCGTTGACGCATCAACCAGAACCATGAAATATCTAAATGGTCCGCATTCTGGTGTTATATGTCCACAAATATCACCTTGTATTCGTTGTAGGAACGGAATATTCTGTTTATTATCAATAGCAAAAGATGGTCTTGCTTGAAGTTTTGCTAGTGAACAAGCTTTGCAAAACGAACGATGAGCATTAGACATCGCTACAGAAGCATGAGAAGCAGGAGGAGGCCGAACCTCTCCTTGGAGCCGAGAGGCTGCCGGCAGCGGCATGGAGGCCGAACCAAGGCCGGAACGCCTAGATATGGCGTCGGCTTGGGTTTGTCCAGTTTTCTGGTTTCCTGTTTGCTTCTGTGATCTGAAAAATGGATAACCGTGGGGAGCATTTCAAAATACGGATTATCAGATCACGACCCGGATGACCGAGTCTATCATGCCAAAGCTTATAAGCATCAGAATCACATAATATAACAACATGAGATTCGTTGGCTCGAATGGTTGTGAAATACATGCCATTTCGAACTCGCTTACACTTCTCCACAATGCGAGTGCGCATAGATTGAGTGGAGGTGATCAACAGATATTCAGTTCCATCTTCAACATAAGTGTTGAGGTGATAGTCGTTGTCACGTACATCCTTGAAAGCTAGCAAGGTTCTTGGCGCCTTAGGCGCATATAGGGCGTCCTCTGCCCGAATTTCAGTGCCATTTGGCAATAAGAATTGAGCAGTGCCACGACCCTTAATTACGGGTCCAGTTCCTGTCATCGTAGATAACGATGATTCTCTTGGAGAAAAATCCGAAAACAATTGCCGATTCCTCAGAATCGTGTGAGTTGTTGCACAATCCAACAAACACTCAATCTCGCCTTGATACATCTACAAAAACAATGTAAATTGAATCAATAGTCTACTTTAGACTTTGGCGGACACTTTAAAGTAAGTGTACTGGAGCAATATATTATCACAAAATGAAGTGCATTAAGGCCAATAACAGAGCCATGACATCGACATAACTTGAGAGAAAGAGATAAGCCTTATTTTAATCACCGAATACCAACATTGAGAGTTAACATAGCCTAGGTCAGAGATTGAGACCGGACACCATCGTAGGTGGCGTGGCCGAGCCAAGATCGAGGCCAAGCCGAACCCGAAGCTGTGGTGAGGCCGAAGCTACCCTGAGGCCGAGCCGAAGCAAGGCGAGTGGTGAGGGTCGGTCAGGCATTGAGGCAATGCGATGCGACGGTTGAGCTAAATCCAAAGCATGGCGAGTCCGAAGACACGTCTTTGCCGAGCCATTGATGCAAAAGTTGCATTTGTTCGATAGACTATCGATTGTTGGTTTCAAAAACCGGATTCGGTGTTGAGCCAAGCTGGCGAGTGGCCATGGCAAGCGAGGCCTGGCGAATCGCGGCCAAGTTGGCTAGTAGCCATGGCGAGCGAGGCCTGACGGATCGCGGCCAAGTTGGCGAGTAGCCATGGCGAGCGAGGCCTGGCGGATCGCGGCCAAGTTGGCGGATCACAGCCAAGTTGGCGGATAGCAGCCAAGTTGGCGGTTCGCAGCCAAGTTGGCGGATCGCAGCCAAGTTGGCGGATCGCAGCGAGTCTCTCGTTTTGTCTTTGTGATCTTATTTCGGATATGAGTTAACATCACCAGAACTGTGGTGAACTCAAAATAATTATGTCATTGAGAATTGGACGCATTGAACCATTTATGCTTTCATAGGGATGTAAAATTCTCAAATCATTCATTGAATAAGAGAATTTTTATTGATGACAACTCAAAAGTACATCAAGGATGTTCTAAACGACTTATCAAACAAAGTCGTGAATTATGACTAAAGAAAGCCAAAAATAACAATCAAAATCAAATTTGAACATGTATCTCATGACCTAAGTCAAATACTTATTCATAATCTGGAGTGTCATACTCCTGAGTCCTACGTTTCTTGGTAGGTTGGAAGTCATCGATGGTGAAGTTTGCATCTTCCTCATCGTATTCTTCTTCCTCAAAGTCTCCTACATAGTTCGTTTCTTGTTCTATGTATTGTTTGTGTTTCTTGTAAGCGGCTTGAATCTCTCTACTTGCTGTGCAATCGCGTTGAAGATGATTCTTAGAGCCACATTTGAAGCAAGGAGCCGAAGCATTGTTCGGCGTATGACCACCACGCCTGGGACCGGAACCAAAACTGTTCCTCCCTCTGGGAGCGGCGGCGCCGCCACCATCCCTTGTCCAAGAAAGCTGTCGGCTACGGCCGGCCCCTCTTCTCCCTCCTCGTCCGCCACGTGTTGCTCTTGGCGTACGTGGTGGTGGTGCTTGACGTTCATGAGGTTGATGGTGGCGGTAAATCTTTTACCAATGAAGGCGTTCTCTACATCTGAGATCCACCTCTTGTATTCCTTGCCTTCGACATCCAAGATGTCAAATTCTGGAAGCTGAGTGTCAGCCATCTACAGAACACAAACAGGGAGACGTTAGTATATTTGAATACTAATCAAGTTTGATTGTTCTTTTAGAACAGTGCCAAGATATATCATGGTCATGTAAATCGATGCTTAACGTGACTTCAAGTCACAATCGATATCTTCCCTTTGTTTTCTTTTGAAAAAGAATACGTTATGGTTCACAGTGACATCACAGTCACAAGCATAACGGTGGCCGGTAACATCACAGTTACCCCAATAAACTTTGGCACCGGGGTGACTAAATCCCCGTATGCCGTCCCGAGAAGCGATAGAATCGGGATGAGGTAGCAGGGACACGGAAAGGTCCCGGAAGAAAAACAAAACCCAACTATTGAAAATTCATAAGCGGGAACGTTTATAAAATATTTACCTCTTCAAGTGAAGCTTGATCAAACGAAACTTGACTTTTGGGGAAGCTTGTTTTCTTCGATTTTTCTTGATGTCTTCTCAGTAACGAATAAGGCTTCGAGGAACGCTTGCTTGGCTCGCGAGCAATTTTGGTCTTCGAGGGATGCGTGCAAAGAATAGCACGCAAGGGAGGGCTGCTGGCGAGCGGGTTGGGCTGCAGGCGAGCCGGTCTGCCGAGAGGCAGAGGAGGAGCAGCTTGTGAAGGTACGGCGCGGCAGGGAGGCAGGGCAGGTACTGCCGAGAATGGACCGACGGTGCCGGAGGTAAGGACGGCGGTCGGCGGTCGGGATTAGGGTTTCGGAAAATCAGTGTTTTAGGGCTATTAGACGGGAGGCTAGAGCAACGTGCTGATAACGTGTTCTAGGAGAAATAGATGATGGTAAACTGTGTCTTTATTGATTGATAAGGAGGCCTTTATATAAGCATTACATCAAGTATCCCTGTGATTCAGAGATTCCCTATCTAATAAAGAATCTAGACTACTAGCCTTATTAGGACAAGACACACCACGGAAGTTACGGAATTAACCTTCCTTGAACACTTTAGTAATTTTTTTTTATGAAGGAGTATAGTAGAGGAAAAGACCTCTGTAACACTCAAACTCACTAGTAACTAGATACTCTCGACTAAGGGCACCGATTAGTCCTTAGGTCGCTTACTCAAAAAAAAAAAAAAACTAAATAGTGGATTAGATATTCAACTATCCATTTCTATTGACGCAAGTATACACGCCAATGCTGTGAAATCTCTATTTCATTATGTGGTATGCTTTATAAAAAGGACTTAATGGGTTTCACTGTCGGGCATAATATATGTTGACCCGGGGAAGGAGTAGTGTATTATTACATATGCAAGTAGAGTACGTAGATTGACTATAAAAAGGTACAAATACTTAAAACTTATAATTGATGATTTTATCGTCCACCCTATTTTACTTATGAGTGTTGCTATTGGAATCTTCATATTTGCTCACTTAATCTCCTTCTATTTTTCAATTATTGAATTACATTTGTATCCTCTTGCATAAAAACTATTAAGGACAATAAGTGTATTATATTTATTGTCTATAGACTTTCCAATTCAATAATAATGTTACTTATTATTTTTCTTATCAAATTTATTTTCCAATTTCAGTAAGTGCTAAAACTAAGCAAATATATGAATTATAAGATTGTTAGTGTGACTTAAAGTTATTATAATTATACATGTTTAAGCGCATATACAAAATATAAGGTTAAGAGTAAGTGTTGAAAACTAAGCGCATATATTTTAATAAGTTTGGAACATGAAGAAAAAAAAAAGGTCAATTGTTTTGATATATATATTGAATATTTTTATATATCTTATTAGACCTTAAATATATTTGCAACACACTAGTAACTATTGAAATAGAACAAGGGCATATGCTATAGTGTGTTTTGAAATATTTGTATATCCTATGTTTTGATTTATCTTATTAGATCTTAAAGCATCTCCAGCAATGCTAGCCATATTTTAGTTAAATTTTAGCTAAATTAGCTAAAAAGTTATTTTGGCTAGCCACTTTAGAAATATGTCTGCATCAGTTCTCTCTATTTTAACTTGATTTGAATTTAAAATATTTATTAAATGAATAAAAAATAGTTTAAATGTATATATAAATTATATAAAATTACATATAAGGAATGTATTAAATTTAAATGTTTTAACTTTTAACTATCATGCTCTCCAAATTTGGCTAGCGAGATAGCTAAAAGTTAACATAGAGTTATAATAAAGAGTCTGGTATAGCTGCTATTTTTCACAAAATGCTAAATATATTCTCCAAATTAAGTAGCTAAAAAGTTATAATATATAGTCTGCTGAATATGCTCTTACACATGAAAGAAAAAAAAATTTAAGAAATAGAGGACTAGTGAGTGAATATGAGGTTGAATGAGTAATTAAGTTATTGAAATATATGTGAATAACATATTTAAGCCTATTTCGGTAATTTGAATGGAAGTCTAGTGAGTAAATACTTATATTCAAAAGTATAATAGAGGTATAAAAAATATTGGAGGTCTAATAGGCAAATGTGGAGGTCTCAATCAATAGCAACACTCACATTTTTTGCATTAAAGAATATTGGGAATACATTAGATTTGCCATCTAAAACACTATTTAAAGATTTTATTCTCAACACATTTAGTTTTCATTTTGTGTAACGTATGCACATGATCTCTCGATTCAAGAGTCATTTTTCTCGTCTTTATTATTAATAATTCAAGGGCCATGCCCCAAGTTCTTTTGTTCTCCTAGCCCTAAAACCAAATCCTCAAGATGTTATGGGTTAAAATACGAATCTTTACCACAGTAGTCGGTTGAGATCAGTCTCCATCATTTCACGTAGTGGTATTAGGTGATCTATTTCAAGGTGACAAGGTCACAAAGAAATGACATGGGATGAGACTATAGAGTGGAAGAATGCTAGTATTATTCTTACTTGGCAACAACAAGAATAAAATCCATCAAACACATGCATTATCAATAAGCGTCGCACTCAGTTACTATATAATTAGATAACAGAAGACATGAAAGACAGATCCAAAACTAAGACTCGAAAAGAGTCGAGCTTCGTATAGCGAAGTCCTTATCCATATACAAACCCAGTAACTAACTGCTACAGAAATGGGAATTGGGAACTTAAGGCATTGCATTTCCTTTTGAATAATTTGCTTTCGAGTTTTTTTTTTCTGGTCCGACCTTTTCTGCTTCTTGATTTGATGTACGTGCACTATTCAGATCGAGCCACTAGATTGCATGCATGCTCAGTCAATTTGCAGTCATTTTAGTTTCTCCTTTCTCACTCGAGCTATAAGTAAAGTGATGGAGAAGAGTCAACACCGTACTACGTACTGGCCGTCATTCTATCAGAAATAATTGATCGATTTTCTGTAAAAGTTGCAAAGTCATATATTGCGATTTATTTTACACCTAGCAAGCTAGCTACCTTCTTTGTTATACCTAAATATTCTTAACTTTTTGTCCTTTAAATTTGCCTAGAACGCACAAGAATATGAGCATTATGTACTCGCATTCTATTTAACGGTTTCTCTATGATTGTATATGATAATCAAGTACGTACGAAGTATACAAATAATCCGTCTTCTTTTATGTCGGTGATGTGAGGAAGCTAAACTCGGAACTTCATGCGCAACTGCAAAAGTGAATTCCACCATATATATATGGTACTCGAGCTATTGAAATCTTGTTTGCAATTGTGAATTTACAATAATCCACATATATATCGAGCTCATATGAAGCTTTAAAATTCCAATGTGGAAGCTCTCTTGACTTTGAATCCTTGATGCAAGTCTACCACATATCTACCAAGCTCTAGCAATTTAGCTCATTTGCAATCATTTGCAACCATCGACGCAGATCTCAACTGTTTCTTCAACTTCTTATATCGAGATCTCTCATGCCGATTAAGTTTAGTGGTACTATTAAAAATAAACAATGGGTGTTACCTCCCTTGTTTACTTTTTTCTTTTCAGATACTGCTGATCGGATAAGTGCGGTGCAGTTGCCTTTGGATACTGTCTCGGATCTAGGAGTGGGCGCGGGCCGGACCGAGCCCAAAATTTCCAAAGCCCGACCCCCTTGGTCCGAGCTAAGCCGGGCTTTTTCCAAGTTGAGGACTGCCCCAAGCCCAAGCCGGGTTGTCGAGCTTTTTTCGGGCCCAAGGAGTCACCGACGAGGGAGGGATCGGCGAGGAGGAGAGAGGAGGGGACCTGGAGAGGCTGGGGGGTGGCGCGCGACTGCTCTTGGTGAAGGGGGGGGTGTGCGACTGCCCTGGGTGTTGTGGGGGGAGCGACCGTATCGGGGGTGGGCGTTGCAACCGTGCCAGAGGGGAAGGAGCGACCGTGCGGGTGGGAGGAGGCGGAGACGGAGACGGAGACGGAGACGGACGCGTAGGGAGGACTGGAGGAGGTGCAGCGGAGCTAGCTGGAGCTGGAGCCGGAGTCTAGGGATGGGACGAGGCAGAGCTGGTGGCGATTGATAGAATGGCAGAGTGGAGCCTGTGGAGGTCAGGACAGGACGAGGTCTTGCCGTCTTGGAGAGTTGGAGGAGGCGCGCCGTTGCCGGAGATTATAAAAACTTGATATGTTTAAAGTGTTAACTTTGTATATTTGTGAAAATTTCGTATAGTTTTATTTTCGGTTTTGTATAAATTTTCTCTAACTTTGCTAATTCATGTATGTGTTGTAGAAATTTTTTTATGCTAACTTTAAACTTGTAACTTGATTCTAACTTCTAATTGTTGCTAACCTATGCTAACTTTAACATATTCACTCATATTATCTAACTCATTCTTTTCTAACTCAACCTTTTTGCGTAAATTTATTTTTGTTTTTGTTTGTTTTTATATGTCTTGTGTGTGTGCAGGTTGAATTGGAAAGAAAAAGTGCAGGGAACACCAAATTGTGCCCAAAACAGGATTCCGACAGTGCAGTTCTTCAACTTTGGATGGTTGCCGTTTCCGACTCACAAAACATGGGAAGGCATGTCTTATATGCAAAGAAAGCTCTCTGAGTCTATCTTATGTAGAAGTTTACATAAGTGAATTTGGAGCCTCGAGCTATTCCCAGTTTTAATTTGAATGCATCAAGGTCCATCCAATAAAACAGAAAACTGTGCAGATAGGTCTGATAAAAGGCAAAATATGGAATACTTCTGTTGCTCGGATTGAAGCAAGCTTTATACCTCTAGAAAGCTCCGTGTGTCTGCTACAAGATTGATTTAGAGTACTTTAGCATTAGATCATTGGAACATATCGAAATTCAGATATTAAGAGGTAAAGGTCTTGTCTGCCTTGCTGTGAGATTTTCTACTTTTTCTCTAACTTTGTAGGAGCGTATCTCTCAAACTGTTTGGAGTTAGGAAACGTGCTACATATGCACGAACAGCCTGCAACATCAATTTTTCATTCCAGGTGGTATTTTGCTCATCAAAGAATTCTTGTTTTCGTTATTTGATCGAGAGAAGCTCCTGCCGAGAAAAGCAAGCAAAAAGCTGCCCATATCTCCTGCCGAGTACCCTACTGCTCAGCCTGCCGAGGAAGCCTGCCAAGATCCAACTCCGAGCAACATAAGGATCACATGAACACACGGAGAAGAGTTTAGGCTAAAGGACTATAAACACTTAAGTGCTACTTGGGAGGCAACCCAATTCGACCATGAAAAACGAAGGAGCCATCATCGAGAGTTTGCAATTTCTAAACCCTTCTCTTTTTCATTGGTTTGTGATGATATGTTTGAAACATGTTAGCTTATTACATGCTCAGGAAATTCATTCTATATTTCTATGCTTACATTGAGGACAATGTAATTTTCTAAGTGTGGGTTAGGTTTACATGTTTCGTTTATGTTTTTGTATGCCTAGTTAGAAAAGAAAATTTTCAGAAAATTGTTCCACAAAAATAGAGTGTTTAAATTTTTGTTTCGAGTCTTAGGATGCCCCTAATTAGTCAATGATGTTATTTCTCCTCTTTGAATATATAAATGATAGTTGTGCATACTTTAAAATTGTGAGTTTCATGGATAATGTGCATTGGTAGGAGCATGTAGAACTTGTTGATTAATAAAGCATGCATGTTTTAGCTAGCTTGTTTCCATAACAACCTTGTGAGTTTTAGAACCAAATTGCTTTCTTTATGAGTGTAAATTTCTGAAAATTTCGAGCATGCTTAGTGTTAAGAACCTCATTATTCTTTGCATATTCAATGATTATGTGTTATAGCTTTGTAATGAACTCTAGAATGCTAGAACTTACTCTTGTTGATTTTCAAAACATTTTATGTCATAAAATAACTTGATTTTGAAAAGGATTGAAAAGATCTTCTAGGTTTACCACCATAGCCAAATAAAGCATGAGCCATATTTGCGTCCGTCGTGGGACACCTTAGTTAACCCTCTTGAGCTTACGATTAGCCCTTTTCTTTCATCACCCTCATAAAAATTCCTTGAGCTTAGAATAGTATATTATTTCCCTTGTTTCATGGACTCGGCAAAGCTTGATTTTGATGGAGTTTTTGACATAGAGTGATGTAGGAAAATAAGTGTGGGGTAGAGACTTGTCCATTGAAGAAAATTGTGTTGTGCCGTGTGTAAAAAAAAAAAAAATCGGATCAAAAAGAAAAATCAAAAGAAGAAATCCGAAACAAAAGGAAAAGAAATAGGCACGGATGAGAAAAAGAAAACTTTGTATGGATAGAGTCTTGAAAAATTGTTCTGAATTTGGAGTTTGTATGTATGTGAAGGTCTAGCATTGTTAAATTTTGACCTTTGTTCGTATTCACAATGTTTTGGGGAAGTAAAGAATGAAGAAAAGATGAAATTCGGCGCTTGGCGAGAAGACATAAGGAGAATCGAGCTTTGTGATGTGTCGCCTAAGCGAGCATCAAGCAATAATAACCCTACAAATGTTAGTAGTATAGAAATAAGTAGGGATCGTTCTAAGCCGGGCATTAAGGGTACCTGAAATATGAGATTGTTAGACGAAAACACAAATACAAATATACAAAAATTGTCAGATATGGGGGAATATAGGCGTCGGCAGCCATAGGGCTGCCCTAAACTACATGTACTACACACAAAAATAATGGATTAAGATCGGCAGCATAAGGCTGCCCTTAGACTATCACATAGAATAAAAGCTGAAAATTAAATCCTAAATTACTATTTACAAGTTTGGTCGACATCTCTCACGCAAAGCACTCATCAAAAACTAACACAAATCGAAACAAGTAAAAAGTAAGAACTCATGAAAACATGCATAGAAATATTCAAGACTCAACTTAATTCCAACCGAACTAAACTCCTTATCGGTTTATCTAGTCGATTTTAGATTTCACGAAGGTACTTAGAATTAGCTTATCGCATAACCCTAATCTTTAGCTAACCGATTAAAGACACTTATAATAGAAATTAACCAATTAGCATATAAAGCACAAAATCTTTTTAGTCGGAAACAAGTTAACATGCAAGGCGTCACTCATCATATTAGACAAGCAAGTTGTAGGAATTACTCTAACCCTAGGTAACAACATAAACCAAATCGACTTATCGTTCTAACTTGACCTATGTTACTACGGCAAGTGAATTCAACATCTAGACACCAACCATGGCCTACGATTGCACCTAAATATCTCCTTCGGTTGCACACGAATTCAAACAACTAATCAAGAAGAAATCGAGAATCAAGTCAAGCATGCATCCCTAAGACCTAACCGGTTACATATTTACAAAGTGTGTTTGCATATTTATCTTTCATAAAACCATGAAATCAATACCTTAAAGTTAATTAGGCTCCAAGAATCGAAATCATAAATATCTTTAAACATGCAAAACGAAACAAACAAATTATCTTTACATAGACATAAAAATAAATACCAAAAGAATATCCAAACTACATAGACATAGTATTGAAAAATAAAAGAATTACAAGCCGAAGGGAGTAGATCACACATTTAGACACCTTGGGGCAGCAGCTCGTGTGGATCTCGGTGATGAAAGATGGAGGCTCGGAATGGTTTTGATCGGTTGAAGGTGAAGGTGAATCGGCAAGGATTTTCTGGATGGTGGTGGTGGTGGTGAATCGGCTAGCTTTTCTTTCTAAGACTTAAGGTAGAAAATTTGGTAGAGTTTTAGACTTGTGTTTAGGCTTGAGATGTGACAAGTTTTTCTGTATAAAAGTTGGCTATATATAGAGGAAAAACTAGGGTTGCCGGCCTCAACAAGGAAGGGTAGGTTTTCCTTTTCCTAATTGGCTTATGTTTCCTTGTTGAATAATTATTGCATTCTTGGACTTCTTTTTCTGAATTTTCTTCATAGTTTGGGCTTCAAATCTTCATGGACTTCATATGTGGACTTGACAACTCCATGTGGTGAACTTGGTCCGTGGAAAAATACCCGAAGCCCGTCAAGAACACAACCGGCAGCAGCATTGCCGATCGGCAAGCAATCTTAGCTTGACTAGGAAATCTTCTTTTCTTCATGTTTTCCTCCAAAGCCTTGGCTCAATATATGCCTCTATCCTTCAATAAGCTTGGAAAATCTTCAAATATGCAATGGCACGCCAAAATGTCCGTCGAAAATTGAAACAAAGGAAAAGAGGCAGAAACTTGCTAGAATCGGCTGGAATGACCTTACTTCAGTAAATCTGGCATAACTCTCGCCTCGGAGCTCCAATTGATGGGATTCCAAGTCTCAGATAAACTAGACAAATAGTGCTTCCTCCATATAAAAGGGCATGATCAAATTCCTTGTGAAACGTCGGGAATGAATTTTTGAATTTGGGACACAGTCCCAGGAAATTTCCTGGAAGTCCCTGGATTGTTTTGCTCGAACTGCTGATTTGCAGCCATCTTTTGGGTGATTTTCCGAGCTCCGATTGATCTGTATTTTTGACACAAAACCCATTAGTAAGCCAATAGCATGCAAACCAAATTTCAGCAAATTTGAAAAAGGATAAGTCACAATTCTATTCATCTCAGAATCACGAAAAAGACATATTTTGCACTATTTTCCAGAATTCTTAAACTTAGTCATTTTTCGGACTCTAAAGCATATATTTCCAAAACTCTATCAAATCGACACTAAACTATTTTATTACTCTATCTTAAATAAATAAGGGAGAAACAAAGCATAAACGAGGGCATAAGCACATTAATATTGTAGCACTTTGTGCTCCTATCAACTACCCCACACTTATCATTTGCTAGTCCCTTAGCAAACTAAATTAAACTAGACTCTAAATAAACTATTGCCCCTAACAATTTGTCTCAGGCTCGTATGTACACATAGCTTTCAAGTTAATGCATGAGAATGCTAAGCACGAAAATTTCAAGCTTCATGAACATGCGACATCAATAAGAACATATACGAGCAAAAAGTAAGCATGTAGACATGTATAGCTAATTCACTCCACCTCACAAGGCATACTCTCTTCTCTTTTCTCTCGAAGCATGTTTATTCACTCAATAGGATATGCAAGTGAAAAATAATGAATTACGAAGAGTAACTTGCATATGTCATGAAACGAAAACACTTTGTGAATAAAATTTGAAGGAAAAACCTCATATGATAACTATATGCACCAATGAACTAAAACCATATGCTTACTCTTGAGATAATCTCCACAAATCAAGTTTAACCATCTTAAGAATCATGAAAAGATCAATAAAGGGAATGTAATGGGGCTAGGCTAAGAGGTATTCGATATTTTGGATAAGGAGGCTCAAAACGTCACCGTGGCCTTTGGTAAAGCTCAAATCTCCTCATGTCTTCACATCAATGGTCGGATTGTTTCTTGTTGGACCCATACTTCATTCTTTTCTTTTCAAAAACATTACAACAAAATTTTCAAGACTCAAGCCATGCTAAATGTTTCAAAACCGTGCCCTACATTTTTCTTTTCTTTTCTTGCTCTCGGCTTTTTTTTTTTTTTTGGTCCGAGCAATACTTTTCTTTCTCTTTTGTTTTCTAAGGCACGGCACACATATATTTTTCAAACACATTAATGGCTAAGTCTACCCCACACTTATTCTTCTTCATCACTTCACGCGAAAACTCCTTTAAAATTCAAGCTTTACCAAAATTTTGATCAAGGGTAAAGGCATTACTATTCTAAGCTCATGGAAAGTGTTTAAGAGTGATGAAAGAAAAGGCTAATCGTAAGCTCAAATGGGTGTACTAAGGTGTCCCACGACGGGCACAAATAGACACATGCTTTATTTGGCAATGGTGGTAAACCTAAAAGATCTTTTCAATCACTTTCAAAATCAAGGTATTTTATGACTAAAATCGTTTTGAAAATCAACAAGAGTGAGTTCTAGTAATACTCGAGTTCATGAAAAGCTATTGCATATAGTCATCGAATAATCAAAGAATCATGAGGTTTCATGCTTCCTACGAATCTATCGATATTTATCTTTTATCACTCAAGAAGAAAGTAAATTGGCTCTAAAACTCACATTGGTTATTTTTGAACAAACTAGCTAAAACATGCATGCTTAATTAATCAACAAGTTCTACATGCTCCTACCAATGCACATAATCCATGAAACTCACAATGTTAGTTGTATGCAAAAACTATCATCTATGTATGCAAAGAGGAGAAAAACATCATTGACATATTAGGGACATCCTAAGACTCGAAATAAACAATTTAAACACTCTATTTTTGTGGAACAAATTTCTGAATTTTTCTTTTCTAAAACGAAGCACACGAAAACATAAACGGAATACGTTATCCCACCCCACACTTAGAAAATAACATTGTCCTCAATGTAAGCACAAAACTATATCAACGAATTTCCTAAGCATGTAATAGAGTAACATATACCAACATATCATCACAAATCAAACAAAAAGAGAGGGGTTAAGAAATTTCAAACTCTCGGTGATGACTCCTTCACTTTTCTTTGATCGAATTGGGTTGCCTCCCAATTAGCGCTTTAATTTTATAGTCCGTAGCCTAGACTTTTCACCATGTGTGTTGATGTGTGTTCATCGTGACGCAAAAATCATTGCTCTCGGCAAGGATGGCGTTGGGACTTGTGCTGCCGGCAAACGTGGCAGCTTTAAGGCGTGTAGCCTCTCCTCTCTCTCTCGTCAATCATGCTGCCGGCGGCAGTGGTGAACTCAGCTCGGCTGTGGCAACAGTTACGGCAGCTACTTGTCTCGGAAGATCATGGATGTAGGCTTCGTCATCAAGAGGCTCGAATGACTCATAGTATGGCTTGAGGCGATGACCATTGACTTTGAATATGTTTTCCGTGACCTCATTTCGAATCTCAATAGCTCCATGAGGAAAAACTTGAAGAACAATAAATGGACCAAGCCATCGAGAGCGTAACTTACCCGGAAAAAGTTTGAGTCGTGAGTGATACAAAAGAACTTGTTAACCAACCTCAAACTTCTTCCGTCGAAGCATCTTGTCATGAGCAACTTTGGTCTTCTCTTTGTATATCCAAGCGGCATCATAGGCTTCATTGCGTATTTCTTCAAGTTCATTGAGTTGAAGCTTTCTATGAAGGCCGGCTTCATCGATGTTCATGTTGAAGGCTTTAATGGCCCACCATGCTTTGTGCTCAAGCTCAACCGGTAAGTGACATGCTTTGCCATATGTTAACCGAAAAGGTGACATACCTATTAGAATCTTGTACGCAGTCTTATAAGCTCACAAAGCATCATCGAGACGATCACTCAAATCCTTCCTTGAAGGTCCAACGGTTTTCTCAAGTATTTGCTTGATCTCTCGATTACTTACCTCGACCATGCCACTTGTTTGGGGATGATAAGGTGTAGATACCGTGTGTGTGACTCCATATTTCTTCAATAAGGCCTCAATGGTGCAGTTGCAAAAGTGGGATCCTCCATCACTAATCAAGACTCTTGGAACTCCAAAACGTGAAAAGATGTTAGTCTTGAGAAATTCGGCAATCACTTTGGCATCGTTGGTGCGTGTAGCCTTCGCTTCGATCCACTTTGACACATAATCAACCGCTAGCAAGATGTAGAGAAAACCCTTACTTGAAGGAAACGGCCCCATGAAGTCAATCCCCCAAAGATCATGAATCTCAATAAAAGTAATGGGGTTTAATGGCATTTGATCTTGTGGACCGATATTCCCCATTCTTTGGCATCGATCACATAACTTACAAAACATGTAAGCATCCTTAAAAATTGTAGGCTAAAAGAATCCACATTCAAGTACCTTTAAAGCGGTCTTCTTTGCTCCAAAATGCCCTCCACACGCCTCACTATGACAAAGCTTTAAGATCGATTGATGCTCACGCTCGACAACACATCTTCTAAGTACTTGATCGCTACATTGCTTCCATAAATATGGCTCGTCCCAAAAATAATGACGAGCTTGCTTGATGATCCGAAGTCTTGCTTGTTTCGGCATGGTGCTAGGAAGTTGCCGAGTGGCTAAGTAATTGGCCAAGTCGGCATACCAAGGCTCAAGTGCTTCAAGTCAAAAAAGTTTCTCATCCGGAAAGGTTTCACATAGTGGCAGCCGATCCTCCTCTATGACAAGGCGACTTAAATGATCGGCTACAACATTCTCCATTCCTTTCTTGTCTTTGATTTCAATATCGAACTCTTGAAGCAAAAGAATCCATCGTATGAGCCTCGGCTTAGCATCCTTCTTTGTCATAAGATATCTCAAAGCGGCATGATCACTATAAACAATTACTTTAGAATTCAAAAGATATGATCGATATTTTTCCAAAGCAAAAATTACCGCTAAGAGTTCTTTCTCCGTTGTGGTGTAATTGAGTTTAGCATCATTGAGAGTTCTTGAAGCGTAGTAAATGGCACACGGCTTCTTTTCAATACGTTTTCCAAGTACCGCTCCAAGCGCATAATCACTTGCATCACACATAAGCTCAAACGGCTCCTCCCAATTAGGAGAAACCAAAACCGGCGCCGAACATAGGCTCTCCTTCAATCGGCAAAATGCTCTTTCACATGCTTCCGTCCACTCGAACGTCATCTCCTTTTGTAACAAGTTGCTCAATGGTTTTGCAATTGAAGAGAAGTCCTTGATAAATCTTCGATAAAACCCCGCATGGCCAAGAAAACTCCTCATGTCTCGCACACTCCTTGGGCTCGGTAAAGCTTGAATGAACTCCACATTGGCTTTGTCAACCTCTAAGCCTCTTGCCGAAATAATATGCCCAAGTACAATACCTTACATGACCATGAAATGACACTTCTCCCAATTGAGCACAAGATTAGTCTCTACACACCTCTCAAGTATCTTCTCCAAGTTCCCCAAACAAGTATCGAAGTGGCTTCCATAAACACTAAAATCATCCATAAAAACTTCGATAATGACTTCAATAAAATCCGAGAAGATAGCATACATACATCGTTGAAAAGTTCCGGGTGCGTTACATAGGCCAAATGGCATTCGTCGATAAACAAAGGTGCCAAATGGACAAGTAAAAATGGTATTCTCTTGATCATCCGGGTGTATCATAATTTGGTTGTATCCACTATATCCATCAAGAAAGTAATAAAAAGAATGGCCGGCTAACCTCTCTAACATTTGATCCATAAACGGCAACGACATGTGATCCTTCCTCGTTGTAGCGTTGAGCTTCCTATAGTCGATGCACATCCGATGACTGGTTACAAGTCTTTGTGGCACAAGCTCATTCTTCTCATTCTTGACAACCGTTACACCACTCTTCTTTGGCACTACTTGCACGGGAGATATCCACTTACTATCCGAAATTGGGTAAATCACCCCACAATCAAGCAACTTGATGATCTCATCTTTCACTACCTTCATCATTTGTGGGTGAAGTCGACGTTGAGCCTCCTTTGTTGGCTTTGCTCCTTCCTCTAGCAATATACGATGAACACAAGTAGTAGGGCTTATTCCCTTGATATCCGCTAAGGTCCAACCTATGGCGGTCTTGTACTTCTTAAGCACACTTATCAAATCATATTCTTGCTTCTCACTAAGCATTGAAGACACAATAACCGGTAAAGTATCTTCTTCTCCGAGATAAACATACTTTAAGTGACTAGGGAGTTCTTTTAGTTCTAACTTTGGGGCCTCTTCCACACTTGGACGAAATTTGGTAGTGGCATTTGGAATTGACAAGAACGAGCTAAACTTGGCATAGGGCTAAGCCTCAAACTCGGCACAAACTTCTTGGATTGTCGGCGTCAATGCCTTCATGGCGTCTTCACTTGCTCGTTCTCCCTTCTTGTCAAAACCGACCCCTTGCTCGATCGCTAATTGCTATGCGTCAAGCGAGGTCGACATAACTTGCTCGACCTCCTCCAACATGTCTATGGCTCGGCACTCCTTCAAATCGGCACAAGGAAATTTCATGGCATCAAAAACATTGAAATTTATCACATCACCATCAAACTCTATCGTTAAGTTGCCCTCGGCGACATCTAGCTTTGTCCGTGCCGTCCTCATGAATGGTCGACCAAGTAATAATTGAGTGCTATTAACCGGCGAGTCCTCCATCTCTACAACATAAAAATCGGCGGGAAATATGAGTTGGTTTACTTGGACAAGCACATCTTCCACATAGCCCTCCGGATACTTGCTTGAACGATCCGCAAGTTGAATAATGACATTGTCCTTCTTGAGAGGCCCTATACTCAACGTTTGGTACACATTGAGTGGCATGACATTGATCGATGCTCCCAAGTCTAACATCACATCCTCGAAACGAGTGTTGCCTATCACACAAGGCACATTGAAGCTTCTCGGATCTTTCATCTTTGGTGGTAGCTTCCTTTGAATAACGGCCGACACCGTTTCGCTCATAGTCACCACACGAGTCTCCCTCGTATGCCTCCTAGCCGTGTATAGCTCTTTGAGAAACTTAGCATACTTTGACACTTGCTTAATGCATTCCAACAAAGGGATGTTGACTTGCACTTTCCGGAAAATCTCCAACACCTCCTCGTCGGACTTATCTTTCTTTGATCTAGCAAAGCGAGAAGGGAATGGAATGTTTGAGTGTGGCACCCCTCCCTTACTCACTTGGCTCGGCAATAACTCATTCTTCGATGTAGCGGGATCACGTTCAAGCTCGTTGCGCAGCCCCTCTTGCTCAGCAACCTTCTTCTTCTCGGTTCTTCCCTTCTCGGCTGCAGCCGTGCCGGTAGCTCCTCTCTCGGCAGCTCCACCGGCAGCACTCTCGGTGGCTTCTCTCTCGGCAGAGTCTTGCTTGGCTCGGCTGCCCTTGTGTCATCTCCATGGCTGCCGGCAATGACAGGTCCGGCAGCTTGCTCCTCCTCCTCGATCACATCGAGCGAAATAGTTTTCTTTTTAGGGCTCCTTGGAGGCAACAACTCCCTTCCACTTCGAGTTTGAATAATCTTTGCATGCTCGTTCCTCGGATTGAGAATTATATTACTTGGGAACTTCCCTTGCTCATTGAATCTTCCCATGAAGTCCACCACTTGTCCCATTTGAGTCTTGAACTCACCAATATCCTTTTGTTGATTTTGTTGCCCCGCGAGCAACGCTTGAGTAACACTTGAAAGAGATTGGAGCAAAGCATCGTAGTTCGGATTACTCGCTCCTCCTTGAGGTTGGCACGGCAAAGGATGGCTCGGCAAAGGATGGCTCGGCATGGGTTGGTAGGGCTGCCTTGGCACAAATGGTGCCCTTGGTGCATAGGGTGCGGCACTACCTTGGTTTGGTTGCATAGGTGCCCTCAACACGTTATCATTGTTCGCCCACTGAAAGTTTGGATGATCGTTGAACCTCGGATTGAAATTTTCAAACCTTTGTCCTCCTCCAAAACCAATAGCATTACACTCCTCGACTCTCTCGCTTGATCCAAATTGAGGGCATTGTTCGGTTTCATGGCCCTCGGTGCAAATACCACATACTATGACACGCTTCTTCATCAAATTGCTCACCAAGTCGGCAAGCTTATCCACTTTCTCCTCTAATTTTGAGCTTGAAGACGTCTCATGCACCTTCTCATTTCGTAGCACATTGTTTCGTGCCATGCCAAATTGTTGGTTGTTCAAGGCACGAACCTCCAAAAAATTCCTTGCCGGTGTAGCATCTAACTCTAAGAAACTACCTCCCGCGGCCGAATTAAGAAACTCCCTCTCCATTACACGCAATCCCTCATAAAAATATTGCAACAGGAGTCCATCACTAATGCCATGTGACGGACATAAAGAGACAAGGGACTTGAACCTCTTTTAGTAGTCGAAGAAAGTCTCATCTCCGGCTTGCTTCACACTTGTTATTTGCTTCCTCAAATCCGTGATACGTGAAGCGGGAAAGTACTTGAGCAAGAACTCATCTACCATCGTGTTCCATGAAGTTATACGACCGGTAGGCACCTCAAACAACCACTCCTTTGCTTGGTCTTCTAGAGAAAACGGAAAAGCCTTCATCTTGAAGTGTTGCATATCGGTTCCTCTCGGACACATACTCTTTGCAGTAAAATTAAACCATTGTAGATGCTTGTTGGGATCCTCACTTGGTATACCATAAAACGACTTCAACTTATGAAGGAAGCCACTCTTCAATTCAATCTTGCCGGTCTCCAATGGGGGGTAAGTGATGTTGGAAGGTGCAACTCCTCCTCCTCCGGCGACATGACCATTTTGAGCACTTATCGAAGTCATTATCACTTGCTCAACAATAGGTTCGGCGAAGGACTCAAACTCGGGACCTTGAAGATCACACGATGACAAAACGACGGAAGGAGAGCTCGGCAAAGGGGCAGCCGATCCTTGTGGTAATGGTCGTGGTGAAGAAACTATGCTCGGATTACTTGGTTCGGATGGAGGCAGCGGTACAAACAAAGTGATGGCGAGCTCTTGGTTTAAACATTGCAATCGACCTCTATGATCTCGTGTCCAAATATTAGATTCGGACATGCACTATTCTGAAATTTTACAACATTTAAACAAGTTAGAACATAGTAAAGAAATAAAAAGCAAGAATATACATCATTACAAGCCACGACATTGGCAATTACAAAACAATTTTCAATCAATGGCACACATATACATGGATCGGCAAAGAAGAGATACAATCGGCAAAGAGAGAGAAATTCGAAATAATTTGTGTACATGTAATCTCTAAGTCTAATCTCTTTTAAAAATTTGTTCTAACTCTCAAGGTACATGGAGCAGAGGAGATAACGGTGCACTGGACTGATGCAGCCTCTGGTAGTATCATGCTTTATCCGATATACCTCAAGAGTTCGAACCACACAAATTGTTTTATTTTGAAGAAAATAGATCACATATGTTAAGTTATCTTCTAGCGTCTAAAGTGAGGTGATGCTTCGGCCCAAGCTATCAACTAGTTCGAGCGTGTTTTACTTTTCAAAGGCGGTGTTGTTAAGATTCACAGAGGGCGAACCCCCTACAGGAACTAGGCAGGACCTGCGTAGCATGAAAGCGTGAGATAGCTCACGTTTCGCGCTTCTGAAGCGGAAGCGGGAGCGAAACGCGACGGAAGCGCTTGGAAACGCGATTCCGACAAAATCAGTTTTGGAATCGCGTGGGAAGCGAGTGATTCCAAACTGGAAGTGTGAAGGGGTTGGAAAGACGGAAGCACTGGAGGAGAGAGAGAGAGTAGAGAGAGTAGAGAGCCAATTCATTGGCTTGGAAGATGGATTGTGATGAAGTTCTCCCCTGTGCTGTGTTGAGATAGATTTGGTTGGAGAGATGGGTAGTGATTAAGGTTGGAGAGATATGGGGTTTTGGGTTGTAGAAGTGTAGAACCGTCGTGTGTGTCGACCGGCTACAGTGGTAGTGGTGATGCTGGGTTGTTGGGCTTGAAGAATTGAGGTTTGGCAATGTCTGTAGAGGAGAGTGAGATTGATGGAGAACTGGTTTGTTGTGAAGACATTGGACTGGCATGAAGTATTGGTCAGGATCACATTGGGGTAAAGAAGGAGATCGATGAGTTCGCGTCTTCAGTGGTGGTGGTGGGGTGTTGTTTCTCTGATAAAAAAACGCACCCATTCCAAGTTTCCAACCCTTATCCTCTTATACCAAACACATAAAATAATTAAAACAAATCGTATCTTATTCTATTCTAATCTAATCTAATTCCTATCCTAATCCAAATCCTATCATTGATTTTTTTTTTATTTAATAAATATATATATATATATATATATATATATTATTTTATTCGACGCTTCCGAAACGTACCCGCTTCCAAATATTTTCTTAAAAAAAAGTTTCCGCGTTTCCAAACGCTTCGCTTCCACATACCCGCACCCGATTCCATGCAACCTAGGGCAAGACTCGTTATTGGTCACCACGGGGAGCGAACTCCCTATCGACTCACTCACCGAGAATGAACATCAGTCTGTGTGCCTTGAGATCCAATTAAATAAACCCGAGAACCATATCAATGAAACTAACTTGCCCCATACTTTGTAAAACAAACTCGGGTAACTAGCGGTCTACAAGTGTTGATCAAAGCCGCCCTCAACCTCATAAAAATGGGTCTGCCAAGTTATCGCTCGTATGGGTGGGGGGGACGTATCCCACGTTTCCCAGTCTACATAAAAGACGGATCTAACGTAGCATCATTCGTATGAAGGGTTAAGGCTAAGACCAACAAAAGCGGTTTCTCCCTACATGTTACACTTTAGAAACTACAATAAACTCAAACATACATAACACTATCAACTTCCTAGAAATTAAACTAAGTTATTACACACATACATTCTTTATACATCATGCACTCTCGCAATTTAAATTGTACATGCCGAAGCATATTTCTACTTTACAAATCTCAAATAAAACCAAAAATTACAAACTTTACAACTTTACAACAAAAATTTCCAGCAACATTATATACACAACAATCACATAAATCAAGCTTTTATAATCCCCGGCAACGGCGCCAAAAATTGATGTGTCGCCTAAGCGAGCATCAAGCAATATTAATAACCCTACAATCGTTAGTAGTATAGAAATAAGTAGGGATCGTTCTAAGCCGGGCATTAAGGGTACCTGAAACATGAGATTGTTAGACGAAAACACAAATACAAATATACAAAAATTGTCATATATGGGGGAATATAGGCGTCGGCAGCCATAGGGCTGCCCTAAACTATATGTACTACACACAAAAATAATGGATTAAGATCGGCAGCATAAGGCTGCCCTTAGACTATCACATAGAATAAAAGCTGAAAATTAAATCCTAAATTACTATTTACAAGTTTGGTCGACATCTCTCACGCAAAGCACTCATCAAAAACTAACACAAATCGAAACAAGTAACAAGTAAGAACTCATGGAAACATGCATAGAAATATTCAAGACTCAACTTAATTCCAACCTAACTAAACCTCTTATCGGTTTATCTAGTCGATTTTAGATTTCACGAAGGTACTTAGAATTAGCTTATCGCATAACCCTAATCTTTAGCTAACCGATTAAAGACACTTATCGTAGAAATTAACCAATTAGCATATAAAGCACAAAATATTTTTAGTCGGAAACAAGTTAACATGCAAGGCATCACTCTTCATATTAGACAAGCAATTGTAGGAATTACTCTAACCCTAGGTAACAACATAAACCAAATCGACTTATCGTTCTAACTTGACCTATGTTACTACGGCAAGTGAATTCAACATCTAGACAACAACCATGGCCTACGATTGCACCTAAACATCTCCTTCAGTTGCACACGAATTCAAACAACTAATCAAGAAGAAATCGAGAATCAAGTCAAGCATGCATCCCTAAGACCTAACTGGTTACATATTTATAAAGTGTGTTTGCATATTTATCTTTCATAAAACCATGAAATCAATACCTTAAATTTAATTAGGCTCCAAGAATCGAAATCATAAATATCTTTAAACATGCAAAACCCAACAAACAAATTGTCTTTACGTAGACATAAAAACAAATACCAAAAGAATATCCAAACTACATAGACATAGTATTGAAAAATAAAAGAATTACAAGCCGAAGGGAGTAGATCACACATTTAGACACCTTGGGGCAGCAGCTCGTGTGGATCTCGGTGATGAAAGATGGAGGCTCGGAATGGTTTTGATCGGTTGAAGGTGAAGGTGAATCGGCAAGGATTTTCTGGATTGTGGTGGTGGTGAATCGGCTAGCTTTTCTTTCTAAGACTTAAGGTAGAAAATTTGGTATAGTTTTAGACTTGTGTTTAAGCTTGAGATGTGACAAGTTTTTCTGTATAAAAGTTGGCTATATATAGAGGAAAAACTAGGGTTGCCGACCTCAACAAGGAAGGGTAGGTTTTCCTTTTCATAGTTAGCTTATGTTTCCTTGTTGAATAATTATTGCATTCTTGAACTTCTTTTTCTGAATTTTCTTCATAGCATGGGCTTCACATCTTCATGGACTTCATATGTGGACTTGAAAACTCCATGTGGTGAACTTGGTCAGTGGAAAAATACCCGAAGCCCGCCAAGAACACAATCGGCAGCAGCATTGCTGATCGACAAGCAATCCTAGCTTGACTAGGAAATCTTCTTTTCTTCATGTTTTCCTCCAAAGCCTTGGCTCAATTTCTTCCTCTATCCTTCAATAAGCTTGGACAATCTTCAAATATGCAATGGCACGCCAAAATGTCCGTCGAAAATTGAAACAAAGGAAAAGAGGCAGAAACTTACTGGAATCGGCTGGAATGACCTTGCTTCAGTAAATCTGACATAACTCTCTCCTTGGAGCTCCAATTGATGCGATTTCAAGTTTCCGATAAACTAGACACATAGTGCTTCCTCCATATAAAAGGACTTGATCAAATTACTTGTGAAACGTCGGGAATGAAGTTTTGAAGTTGGGACACAGTCCCAGGAAAATTCCTGGAAGTCCCTGGATTGTTTTGCTCGAACTGCTGATTTGCAGCCATCTTTTGGGTGACTTTACGAACTCCGATTGATCTGTATTTTTGACAAAAAACCCATTAGCAATCCAATAGCGTGAAAACCAAATTTCAGCAAATTTGGAAAAGGATAAGTCACAATTCTATTCATCTCAAAATCACAAAAAAGACATATTTTACACTATTTTCCAGAATTTTTAAACTTAGTCATTTTTCGTCTAAAGCATATATTTCCAAAACTCTATCAAATCGACACTAAACTATTTTATGACTCTATCTTAAATAAATAAGGGAGAAATAAACCATAAACGAGGGCATAAGCACATTAATATCGTAGCACTTTGTACTCCTATCACTTTGCTAAAGGCCATGGTGACGTTTTGATACCTTCTTATCCAAAATTTTGAATACCTCTTAAGCCGAGCCCCATTACATCCCTTTTTAAGATCTTTTCATGATTCTTAAGATATGTTAACTTTGATTTGTGGAGTCTTTCTCAAGAGTAAGCATATGGTTTTAATCGGTTCATTGGTGCATATAGTTGTTATATGAGGTTTGTCCATAAAATTTCACAAAGAGCTTCGTTTTCTTCATGACATATGCAAGTAATTTTCGTATTCATCATATTTCTCTTGCATATACTTATGTGTGAATAGCCATGTCTTGAGTGAAAAGAAGAGAGTATGCCTAGTTAGGAGGATTGGATTAGCTTTACATGTTTTCATGCTTATATGTTGGTTCTTGCATGTTCATATTGATGTTGCATGTTCATGAAACTTGAAATTTTAGTGCTTATCATTCTCATGCATCAACTTGAAAGCTATGTGTTTAAACGTGCCTGAGACAAAAATGTTAGGGGCAATAGTTTGTTTAGAGTCTTAGTGTAATTTAGTTTTGCTATCATAAAATGCGACGTTCTTAATGTGTTTTACCCTCGTTTATACTTTGTTTTAACCCTTATTGTTGTAGAATCGAGTCATATAATAGAGTCATGAGCTATTGGTAGAATTATATTGAAAATGTGCTAAGTATAGAGAGAAAGGCAGAAATTTGTCAAAAGCCGATTTTTGAAGTCTTTAAATGTTTTGTTGGTTCTGTAAAAGTTCTACTTTACTTTTGATGAATTTTTCTTCTCTTATGAGCAGTACACATATTGATGATTGAGCAATGGAAGGAGTTAGAGTAATCGGAGCAAAAGAAGCGGCCAAGAATTACAAGGAAAATTCTGCTACAATGCAGCTAGTTCCAGTAAATTCCTGGGCGCGTCACTCAACTTCCAGAATTTTTCTAGGACGATCCACAAAGAACTAGAAGACGTACCATATATGCATGGAAAACTCTTTGAGTCTAGTTTCTATAAAATTTAGAATAGCATCAAAATATGTCCGAAGGAGAAAGTTATGCCAGTCACAATGCCAGAAGGTCACTGTCTGCCGAGAGAGAGAGAACCTACTACCCATTTTGGGGAATTTATGTATCATTGCACCAAAGACTGATCCAAATGCATAAATCAAGAGTTGTTGATCCATTAAGGAGTCTATGCAGCCATGATCCATGAATAAATTGGACAGAAAAGTCTAGAAGATCCAAGGAGTGGCCGGCAAGTAACCAAAACAAACTCGGTTTAGGTTTTCTGTTTCCTTGTTGCTGCAGGCAATTCTCTAGCCTCTCCTCTATATAAAGGCACGATTTTTCTACAGAAAAATCATTTCATCCTACATACAAACACAAGCCAACAACTCTTCTAAAGCCTCACCATAAATCCTATACAGAAAATAGTTTAGCCAAACCACCACCACCATGTATATCCGTCCCACACCCTCGCCGAATTTCTTTATAGGTTTCTACAAGACGTGCTCCATCTTCTCATGGCTTCTTTATTTTTCTGTAATTTTACAATACTTTTTCTATGAAGATTGTATGTTTTTATGGTTGTCGAATTTGATTTTATTCTTTGTTTACAAACTTTGAATGTATGCGAATTTTGTATGACAAATTGTAATCTTTTTCATGTAATATTTTCGTGTGTTAGATAATTAGGACAGTTGGTAGTTGATGCATGTTTAGGATTTTAAATCGGTTAGTAATCTAAGGGTTGGGTATTAAAAACTAAAACATTAGTTATGATTAGCATGTAATTATAGATGTTAGGTTTCATCTAACCCGAGTAATAACGGATAAAACTATATGTCTGACAGTTGTTTTGATTTGTTGTTCTCACTTAGGGTAAAACCTTAGATAACTTGCATGTTAAATAAGATGATTGACAACCTTACTTGTTTACATGTCTTCGATTTTAAACTCTTGTGCTTCAATGTTACATGTTGGAAAACGGTAGGGCTGGGCATTTGGTCCCGTAATCCCAATCCCGTCACAATCCCGTTCCTAAATGGGACGGGATGGGATGGGATTGAAGTTTGAAAAATGTTAATCCCGTCCTGTCCCGATCCCGTTCTAAAACGACGGGACGGGACCGGGATTAGCTTAATAAATCTCGTCCCGTCCCGCAAAAAAAAATAAAAAAAATAATTATATATATATAAAAATATATTTACTTAATCTCAACTGTTGAATTAAAAATAAAAAAATATTGGACCGTTAGATTAAATCCCTAATTCCCTCACATTCTATCTCTTGACTCTGTCTCTCTGTATCTCAGTCTCGGACAACAGAAAGTCAGAAACCTTTCCCACAGACCTCTCTCCCTCAGTGCTCGACCCGACCCTCACTCCTCCACGGCTCGACCAGTCTGGCAGTCCATCACCTTGTCTCCATCATCGTTTCCTCTCCCATCTCCAATCCCTATTCCTTTCCCGGTCGGCGCTCGCCCGAAGCCCCAAATCGCACATCGAGCCATCGTCGTCTCCTCTCCTGTCTCCGAGCCCATCTTGTTCCTCTCTCGTCTCCAACCCAAGTCGTGTTCTTCTCCCATTCGGCGTTCACAAATCGGCCGAAGCCCCAAATCTCCAAATCGGCCAGAGTTCACAGATAGGGACGAGACTGATTGTTGCAAGGAATGGGTCGCCTGTGCTGGTATGCTATGATTGCTATCCTTGTTGGATCTATGCTGTTAAATGAGTTTGCATCGTGTGATAGTTATTATGTGAGTTTGCCTCTGCAGCTGTCTGTTTCATGTGCTGATATAGTTGCTTTTGCAGCAAGAGATAGCATTGAACTGTGGCAGCAAGAGATAACATTGACTGTGGTAGGCACTGGCAGCAAGTAAGTTGAATTAATGTTTATATTATGTCATTTGGTATAAGCTGAATTAATGTTCATCTTTTCCCTATTTTTACTTCTTGTGTTTGCTTTGTTGGTTAGATAATGAGAGCACAGTGAGCACTGCCACAATACCTCAACTGTTCCCAAAATCCAAGGAGAGGTCCAAGGCTGTGATGCATGTTGATTAGATCTTTCACAAGCTTGTGTTATCTAGAGGTAATGTTTCTTAACTCAAATTAAATTTTTAGTTTTGATTTGCCATTGGTTCTTTAGTTCTGTTTCAGGTTTGTAAATATTGCTATGTTTGTAATGTCTGTTCATTGGCTGGCCGGTTTCGCACTATCTACATTATCTCCAACTTAGGAGGCTATACTAGATTATGAGGAACTAGAAATTTACTTGGAGAATGAAATAAAGATGCATATTTAGTGTGTTTTTGTTGATATGCCTATTTGGTGTGCTATGTGATATCCCTTTTTGGTGTGCTCTGTTGATATGCATATTTGGTGTACTTTGTTGATATGCCTATTTATACCCAAAATGTTGATATGCCTATTTATACCCAAAAAATGAAAGAGGTCTTGCTTGCAGATCAGCAGGGGCAGCAAGGACAACAGGGGCAGCAGGGACAGCAGGGGCAGCAAGGGCTTTCTTGAGTTCTTCTCTGGAGTTTACATTACATGTTTTATCATTTACCTTGTAACATAACAGATATGTTGAAGCAACCTTGTCTATAGTCTAGGCAATTGTTATCTTACGTTACCTGGACATTAACTTGTTAATTGTTATGTTATTTGGACATTAACTTTGCTATGTTGTTTAGTATGAGATTTGCTATGTAATTCAATATGTAATTTGTTATGTTGTGGACATTTGCTTTTGAATTGCAAGAGTTTAGTTTTATTTATGAACAATTGAATTTATTGCTTAAATTGATGAACAGAGATCCCGTTTTAGTCCCCGTCCCGTACGGGATCCCGGGCCTGCGGGATCAATTTTCAAAAAGCCTAATCCCATCCCGTTTAAATTCTCACGGGACGGGACCAGGATCAGGCTAATTCCAGTCCGTCCCGGCCCATGCCCAACCCTAGAAAACGGTAGCATAACTTTTAGGATCAATAACGGAAGTTCGATCTTAAAAACGTTAAAAGTCTAATAACTAGGTACATAGTGGAAGCTCTAGTTATGGTCGAAACTGAATTAAGTCTAAAGTGTGTCTATACTTGTTCCTTACTTTATTACATGCATATTTTACTTGTTAAAGAGTCTTATGTGCTAAATGCTTTGTGTGAAAGATGATGATCACTTGTAAATATTAGTTGTAGGTTTTATTTCGTATCTTTAGGTTTAGAAGACAGCTTGCTGCCAATCCAATCTTCAATCCCCCTATTTCGTTTCAATGCTTGTATATGTGTGACTATATGTGTCTCTAACATTTTATATGTCAGGTACCCTTAATTCCCGGACGATCCCTATTTATCATATGCTACTAACGGTTTACAAGGTTTATTATTGCACGTGTTATTACCCTGGTTATGACACTCGTCAGTTGTTCATTATTTCAGGAACCCTATGCTTGTTCCATGGAGATTGAGAGTTACTTGGAGTAACTGCCTCTATCTGTTCGCTAGATGCATTGTAGAGTTTCTCATATTTACAGGGAAGGGAATGTGGTGGCGGATGCGTTGGCTAACTTTGGCGCCCGTAATGTTGGGTATCAATGGTGGGATAGTCTGCCTGCTTTCATTGACCGGTTATATGGGAGAGATTTGTTCTCAGTTGCAGCTTACAGATTTCGTTAGTATGCGTATTTTTCTGTGGAAAATGTTTCCTGTTTCTTATTTTGTTGTTTTAGGTTTCATTGTTTCAAGTTTGTCTGTAATGAAAATAAAGTTTGTTCTTAGATGCTGTACAGGCTATGGATATGCCCAGCTTGTTGAGTGGTGTTCTGGAGGTGGTTTTGGCATTGTTTCTGCACAAACTTGTAGGCCTAGCCGAAACTGATGAATCTAGATGTGATCTCCTCTTGCGAACCTGCTAACTAAGGGGAATACCGGGCGGGCCGGTCTTCTCCTCTCCGATGCCTAAGTTAATACAGTTGGGATGAATAGATAACTTAAGCAAGAATGATAAGCAGTTGGAGAGATCAGTTACCTATTAAAGAAGGTAGTTGAGGCCCTTATATAGGTGGTCGGGCGTGAGGTCTGGTCTTACTCTTCAATGTGGGACTGGTTTCCTTCTGTTCGTACACAAAAGGATAGCTCTGGTGGCTTGTTCGGCGGGCTGGCGTCCCCGGTCCCCGGGCCCCTGGTCATAAGGTAGACTGCTGGACCTCGGTTCCGAGTGCTGGTGATCCTGCTCCGGGCCTCAGTCCGGCCCCGGACGTACTGGTTGCGGGTCTGTGGGCCTATGTAGCCCCTATGTGGCTACTGTCAACAAGTCCCCCAAGTTCCCGGTCAAGTGCAATCTTGAATGGGGACTTAATATGTCTCGCTCCTGTCCCGCAGACCCGTAGGGTTACCGACCCAACGGTGCCCAGTCCCCCAAGTCCGCATTGAAGATTGGGCGTGACCGGGCGTTCGGGCAGAGCAGGCGTGGTGATGTGAGTACCTATTAATGATGACGTGCGACAGTTATGAGTACGTTTGCAATACTAATGATATTGTGCTCAAGTGTTGTCGTGCCATGAGTATGGAACGGGGTGAAACCCGGACGAGTGCAAGGGATGATGATGTGGCGTTGAAATCCGCCATGCAATGAATATGGAGCGGGGTGAAACCCGGACGAGTGCATGGGATGATGATGTGGCGTTGAAATCCGCCATGCAATGAATATGGAGTGGGGTGAAACCCAGACGAGTGCATGGGATGATGATGTGGCGTTGAAATCCATCATGCAATGAATATGGAGCGGGGTGAAACTCGGACGAGTGCATGAGATGATGATGTGAGGACTCGATTGGTGGACTGCCATGTCGAAACGAGTCCCCTAAGTTCCCAATGTATAATTGCTGCCAACGGTGGGGTAAGCCGGGAAATAGCCCGGTGGGGTGGCGTAGAGATAACAAGTCTTGCCATGGATCCCCATATTTATCACAGTTCAGTGTGATGCAGGGTTTTTAGCCTGTTGGAAGAGTTTGCATGTGTTAGAGGTAAACTCTCCCGGGTTTATAAAGCCCATGTGTTTGAAGCCTTGAGTTGTTGTTGGCTTGTCCTTACCCGCAGGGGCGAAGGAAAGTGGCAAAACCGTAACCGGTGGAATGCCTTGGAGTCGGTTGAATACTACGTAACCGGTGGAATGCCATGGAGCCGGTTGAATGCTACCTAACCGGTAAGATGCCATGGAGCCGGTTGAATGCTACCTAACCGGTGGGATGCCATGGAGCCGGTTGAATGCTATCTAACCGGTGGGATGCCATGGAGCCGGTTGAATGCTACCTAACCGGTGGCATGACATGGAGCCGGTTGAGTACTACGTAACCGGTGGAATGCCTTGGAGCCGGTTGAGTACTACGTAACCGGTGGAATGCCATGGAGC
Source organism: Potentilla sterilis (assembly GCA_963682095.1). NCBI lineage: Eukaryota > Viridiplantae > Streptophyta > Magnoliopsida > Rosales > Rosaceae > Potentilla > Potentilla sterilis. Next base: position 51,147,488 of record OY821755.1, on the reverse strand, counting down.
CGGTTGAATGCTACCTAACCGGTGAGATGCCATGGAGCCGGTTGAATGCTACCTAACCGGTGGGATACCATGGAGCCGGTTGAATGCTACCTAACCGGTGGGATGCCATGGAGCCGGTTGAATGCTACGTAACCGGTGGGATGCCATGGAGCCGGTTGAATGCTACCTAACCGGTGGGATGCCATGGAGCCGGTTGAATGCTACCTAACTGGTGGGATGCCATGGAGCCGGTTGAGTACTACGTAACCGGTGGAATGCCTTGGAGCCGGTTGAGTACTACGTAACCGGTGGAATGCCATGGAGCCGGTTGAATGCTACCTAACCGGTGAGATGCCATGGAGCCGGTTGAATGCTACCTAACCGGTGAGATGTCATGGAGCCGGTTGAATGCTACCTAACCGGTAGGATGCCATGGAGCCGGTTGAATGCTACCTAACCGGTGGGATGCCATGGAGCCGGTTGAGTACTACGTAACCGGTGGAATGTCTTGGAGCCGGTTGAGTACTACGTAACCTGTGGAATGCCATGGAGCCGGTTGAGTACTACGTAACCGGTGGAATGCCATGGAGCCGGTTGAATGCTACCAAACCGGTGAGATGGTATGGCTCTTGGGGAAGTGGGGGGCTTGACGCCTCGGTTCCCGGTCTTGTTTCCTTTAACTACCGGTTGTAGGCGGGATAAGTGGCTGACATGCATTTAAGGAGGAAGCCCATCGGTCCAATCAGTTATGATGGCATGGGAAGGTTATCGATGCTGGGACACGTGTCAGTAGGGAGCGATCTGAGATGGAGGGCCTGGATTCGCAGGCATTTGACTTGCCCCGATTGAGTATTTTGGGGAGATTACAGGGGTGCCTAGGGCATCAGACCCGTCTATAAAAAGGCATCCTTTGTCTTCATTATTTTTGCTCTTGCTCTTGGCCCAGAGAGAAGAAGAGTTAGAGAGGAATCCGGCGAAAGTTTTGTGGAGGTACCTCACGCTATCCGTGCTTTAAGCGTTCTGGTTCTTGCCTGCCATTGCTCGGTGTTTTCATAGGATTGACTTTTCTCGGTTGTGCATAGTAATCGGTAAGTTTCGCCTTCTTTGCTTCGTGTTTTTTCTTTTTGGTTGGTGTTTTGCGGGGGGTGGGGGGGCTCTGTCACCGACTGTGAGTTGTTTTGAGCTGGGCGTCTGCGGCAAACTTGTGGAGCAGCCGCAGAGGGCGCTGTTCTAGCCTGTTGCTGACCAGCGGTGGGGTTTTGTTTTCTTCCCCCTAGGTTAAATGGCTTCTGCGAGCTCTGATGGGACTTCCGAGCCGGCCGACAGGCGTCCTGCGGTGGACGATGAGGAGAGGTTGGAGGATTGGCTTGGTTCGGATTGTCCAGAGTCCGAAGCCGCTGCCCGCTCCCGGGGCGGGGTCTCGTCTTCCTGGTCTCTGGGGTGTGAGGGAATCCCGCACGGGGTGCGCTTTCCTAGTACTCCGCTCGTGAGTTACACTATCGGGAGTGGGAAAGAGGCTGTAGTGTGCGATGAACCGGAGAGTACTATGGGCCCTGCAGAGATTGCCGCCTTCCGGGAGACGTGGAATATCCCTGATGAGGTGAAGTTACGGCCACTGAATCCCGGAGAATCGGCTTGTAACCCGGAGGCCAGTTGGGTTGCTGTTCACGGAGACAAATTTCATCACGGGTTCTCCCTCCCGCTGCCAGACTTCGTGCAGTACATGCTTAGCGCTCTGCAAGTGTCTCCCGCGCAGCTTCCCGGGAACCAGTGGAGGCAGCTGCTGAGCCTTGGTTGTCTGTACGAGCTGTCCGGGATGAGCATGCCAACGGTGAACGAGTTCCGGGCATTGTACAGACTGTCCTTCTCGAAGAAGAAAGGGTGTCGGGGTTGTCTGACTTTTAGCGCCCGACACTTTCAGCCTATCATCACCCACCTGCCTTCCTGGGTGGACAATAACTGGAGGAACAAGGTGGTGATGGCGGGTGGGAGGTGGCAGAAAAGGCGGAGGATGTACCGGGTTCCTGGTGCCTTCCAGCCCCTTGGTGACCAATCGTTCGTATTGTCCGAGTTGGAGCGGGATAGGATTATGACGATACTCGGGTGCTGGGACGATCTTGAGCGAAGCTCCTACAACTTCATACGACGGGAGGTGTTAGAGTACTACTGTCTCGGGCGGGATCCCGGTGCGTAGCAGGGTTTTAGTAGTGACGTTCCCGCTGACTGAGTTGATACTAACCCTTTGTTTGTTCTGCAGGTGCATCTTCCCGGACGGTCGTCAAGCCCGGTAACACATTATCCATGGACGGTGAAGACCTTGTCTCGAGGTTGAAGGAGAAAGGGGAGGCCGTTTCACGGACCTCGGTGGATGAGGAGTCTAGCCGGCTTACCGTTCATGCCGAACCGATGGCTTTGGATGTTGCGGACGATGCCTATACCCTAAGGCGTGTGAAGACTCACCCCGCTGCGTCCAAGGCGGGACCCGGAAAGGGCAAGACCACCGGAGGACCACCAAAGGTTCCTGGTGGGACGAACAGGAATCCGTACCGACCGGGATCGGTCCCGCTTGTCACCAGGGTCTCTCGGACAGGCGCACAATCTTCTTCACCGGCCGACCTGGGTGAGAAGAGGCGGAGGATCATGGACGTTCCTCCCTCCGCGCTGGTGACGCTGACTGGCCGATCGTCTGGTGAGAACTTGGCGAAACGGCTCAAGTTGGCCAGCGGTGCGACGAGTTCGGCTGGGGACAAGGCCCCTGCTGCCTCAAATTCTGCCGGATCTGCTTAGTTGGGCGCCTCGGTTCTCGCTCCGCTGGCTGGCCTTGTTTTCTCGGCCGGCCGGGGGGTGCTCCTCCCGCTTTCTCTTCAACAGGTGTTGCCCATACGTTTCATGATCCGCCTGAGCATGCCTGATGGCCATCGCCATTAGCTCGTCATACCCCTGCGGGAGTTCCACCCGTACGGCGTAAGAAAATTTTCCTGGCCGAAGCCCCTGTTTGAATGCCATCTCGGCGATGCCCTTGTCGAGGTTCCGAACCCCGGCCGTTGCCGTTTGCCAGTGGTTGACAAACGTCCTCAGCTCCTCTCCATGTGCCTGTCTGCAGTTGAAGAGGATGGTCGATGTCCGGGCTCTTTCGACCCGGAGGATGAAGCGGCCTACGAACCGGTCGGTCAGTTGCTCAAACGCCTCGATGGAGTTTACCGGGAGCTCATAGAACCAGCTGAGCTCCTCTCCAGACAGGGTTTCCTGGAATATGTTGCAGCACACTGCATCGGAATAGCCCTTGGCACACGTTTGGGACCGGAAACTATCCAAATGTTGGTATGGGCAGCCGGATCCTGAGTACGTGAGCTTTAGGGATTTCTGGTTACCAGACCTCCCTGATTCCAGAACCCGGTGCGAGAAGGGGCCCATGCGTTTGTTGAATCGCGCGCCTTCCATCGGCCGCGCCGCCCTTCTCTTGTTGGCCTCCATTTGGGCCTTTCGATCCGACACAGAGTCGGTGAGTACCTGCAATGCCCGCGCGGTCGGGGTCACGACTTCATCCTCGAATGAAGCGTGCGACTGCGGGGGTGCCGGCGTGCTCATTGGCAAGACCGCGCCTCCCGGGGACTCTGCCCTCTTGCGGTCGCTGGGCCTTCCTCCCGATGACTGTCCCACTTCAAGGCGCTGAGGTTGGCCTGGCGCGGGTGTCGTGCCCTTGCCATAGCGGCGTTGCGCTGCTGTCCTCTTTCAAGGGCAGCCACCAGGGCAGCGTTTACCGCCTCCATTTCCTTATACCGAGCATTGGATTTTGCTCTATCCCGGTCGCTCTCCGCGCGTAGGCGACCGACTTCTGTCCTCATCGCCTGTATCTCCCCCTCCATATCGTGCTGGTCGGGGCTGTAGGTGGTGTCCCGGTCACTGTCACCGAGCAGACTCTCCTCTTTGTCGCTCGGATCGTCCGAGAATGTCAGCGAAAAGCCCCGGTGCGTTGGTTGGTCGCCTACCATCGGCCCTTTCCCGCGCGCGCTATCTTTGCATGCCCTTAGCGTGCCGCTTGGCCCCCCATAGCTGTCGTCGTCCTGGTTGCCCTGGTCGCTGCGCTGCTCCCGTACAGCGACCAGAGTGGAGATGAGCACTTGCTCTGGTGCGACCCGCTGACCCTTCGTTGTATTTCTTTCCTGCCCCGCTTCTGAGCTTTCTGCCATTTGGTGATGCCTGTGTGACTTTTATAAAGTTTCCCACAGACGGCGCCAATTGTTTCTACACAAACTCGTAGGCCTAGCGGAAACTGATGAATCTAGATGTGATCTCCTCCTGTGAACCTTCTAACTAAGGGAATACCGGGCGGGTCGGTCTTCTCCTCTCCGATGCCTAAGTTAGTACAGTTGGGATGAATAGATAACTTAAACAAGAATGATAAGCAGTTGGAGAGATCAATTACCTATTAAAGAGGGTAGTTGAGGCCCTTATATAGGTGGTCGGGCGTGAGGTCGGGTCTTACTCTTCGATGTAGGACTGGTTTCCTTCTGTTCGTACACAAAAGGACAGCTCTGGTGGCCTGTTTGGCGGGCTGGCGTCCCCGGGCTCCTGGTCACAAGGTAGACTGCTGGACCTCGGGTCCGGGTGCTGGTGATCCTACTCCGGGCCTCAGTCCGGCCCCGGACGTACTGGTTGCGGGTATGTGGGCCTATGTAGCCCCTCTGTGGCTACTGTCAACAGGCATAGTGCCCCCTTCCTTTTGTATTTTGTTTTCTCTATCAATAAATTTTCGGCCAAGGGTGATGAGTTAACCCTTAAGTCACTTACCCGGAAAAAAAAAAAAAAAACCATCAACGCAGATCGAGTGTAGTCATCTCTTTAACGCTATGATTTGCTCAAATTACTTCCATAGATATTTACTAAAATATATAATTGCTTCTTCAAATTCATCTAAATATGTACGCTGAATCAATACGTACGCTTGCTATAGCCTCAAGTTCCATTATTGTATTTGTAGCCCATGAGCATTTGTTTCCATACACGAATTGTAAATAGATTCCTCTTTCACTGGATTGATTTTAGATCCTAGCAAGTCAAAACACTTAACCTCCTAGGTAGGTCGTGGGTTGTTTGGTTTAATAGTTTAACTGACAATGTTAAGATTATGAGTTCAAATCTCATTCTTATATGTAATAAGGATGTGAATTAATTTTTTTTTTTAATATTTTTTATGTAAGATCCTAGGTCAATATGTCCATATGTTTAACCAGCCATGTGGCCGGTAAACTGCTTCTTATACAATTGGGTAGCACATCATCTCTTCTTACTAGCTAACAGAACACGTACACGGTCCATTAAACATTCCCACATGTGTGTAAGGTCTAATTTCCTAATTGATGCTTTATCTAAATTAGGACATAATGTTTCAGATGTTGTTAAATGGTTTTCTCAGCTCCCCCTGCATATCCAGCCTTCCGGTTTGATCTCGTGGAAGCGGTTGTGCTATGGGGTTTTCTCTATAATTTTATTTTCTTTTTATTTTCACCTAATTGAAATAAAAAAAAAAGGACCATGAACATTGTGGTATGTAATCCTTCCTCTAAGGGAGTAGCCTCTGCAGCTAGTACAGTAATAGCACAAAGAAATCTACTGTATATAGTAATTTCCAGAAGAGCCTCGAATAACAAAATCAAAAGTAGCCTTTCCGACCTTAACAGATGCATCGAAATTCAGTTTGAAGTTTTAACATATTAACAAGTGTAGGATGCCATTTAATATTAAAACAACGCCGATCGATGCCTATTAGCAAAGTGAATAGCATTAGTTTCAAAATATTGATCTCAGAGCAAGTCCAATTGATATGTCATTTAGTAAATGTCAAATTTGAATTTGACGTGTGACTTGGTAAATTTGAATTTGTTGAAGGAAAAACGTATTATGTGCCTTCGTCAATGTAACGGACGATAGATAATTATGTAGTCATTATTGTCATTAATGTATTTCCTATTACCGTTGTAATACTCACCCTATATAAAGGGGATTATCAATGAAATGAGCAGACCAATTCTCATTCTCCTACAACACGTTATCAGCACGTAGCTTTACTCGCTCAGAAAGAAAAAAAAACCCTAGCGGCAATAGCCAAAGAAAAGAGAAAAACTGAAAAAAAAAACCCTAAATTTTTTTTCTGCCGGAAGACTGCCGGAGAACAAAAAAAAAAAACCCTTTTTTTGTTTCTTCTTTGGGCACCCACTCCGAACGGCACCACCACCTCGCCTCGCCGCCGTGCAGATCAGACTGCCCCAGCTCGGCCCGCCGCTCCTCTGCCCCAGACCGGCACCGACGCCACCCGGATCGTCCCCCCCCATCGATCCAGTCGACCACCTGCATCGACCCCCCTCCGATCCGGCCTCCTCCTGCGCCGGACCAGCGCCAACGACGCCAGCCCAGCCGATCGTCAACCCCCTGTGGCGACCCCTGCCCCGATCCGGTCCCCCCTTCGTCCAGCAGCCCCGATCTGATCGCCAGCACAGCCAAGATCCGATCCCGCTTCTACCGACGACAACTCGTCGGGAAAGGCTGCCTCCCAGAAGTTCTACCGACAATGCTTCGTCGGCAGAAGCTTGACCCAACCCGGTTTTAATTGGGCCTGACCCGGATCTCCCTGATCCGACCCACGAAAAAAATCAGAATTTTTTTTTTTGGGGAAATAAAATTTTAAAGGTAAATTTAAAATTACTACCGCATAGTAATTTATATTTACTGTGACTATTTACTGTTTTACGAATTTAATGGTGAATATGAAATTATTTAATTTATATGGTAACTGTATGATTAAAGTGACTAATCATATGAATATTGTTGTTTTTACATGTGACGTATTAACTACGATGCGACGATCAAAATGGAACTGAGATCAAGCAATCGCTTCATATGCAGTTTATTTGGCAAACTGACAGTATGAATTTCGCTGCTTTCGTTAAATCTCTATCATATAATGCTTTTACTAAATCGCATTAATATTTATTTAAATGTTAAATATAGAGCATTATATGTTCATTTTTAGTGTTAAATAATTGTTTTATTTAACATATTATTTAGTTTGAACATTGCTCTGATAATGTAATTTCATGAGCTTTGTAATATAAAGAAAAAGTGACAAACCTATATTGTGAAAAAGCATTTTCACGAAGTAAGAAAAATAGGACCATTACAAATTTTGGTCTTGAAATCCAATTTTTATTTATTGAAAATTTTTCAACATGGATATCTTATTTATTGTGTAGAAGAAAACGATAATGGAATTTCATTAGCTTCACATGCAATGAAAATGGAGAAACCAAAATTTTATTGTGATAACGAAATTTCACGGATTTACCATAATGTATATTGGTTTATATTAGTCGTCGTGCATGTCATTTAGACCACGAGATTAATCCATTATATTCTTCCTCTATTTTATAGATAGGTCTAACCATCACAGTTTAGTTTTGACATATTGGACTCTGAAGAATTTGAGTACAAAATTCCCCTATTAAGCCAACTAAGGCTTGAGCATGGTATATTTATGCAAATTGCTTTATGTAAATAGCTAAGAAATAATTATAATATATTCAATGACAATATAAGGTCTGAGAAAACAAAGGGCAATGACAATGTAAGATATGAGAAAAAGAAATTTCCTGGAACACATTTTGCAAAGTAATGCAACAACCCTAAATCAAAAGGCAATGACGATGTAAGGTCTTAGAAAAATATATATATATTCTTGAACAAATTGGGCAAAGTAATGCAACGACCCTAAAACAAGGGGTAATTACCATGGACGTAAAATTCATATAATCATCCAAAAGTAAGTGGAAACAATGTAACATTTAAAAGATGACATAGGGGACATGTCATGTGCAGTGAAGCACTCTGCCATTGTTGTAATTCAATGAACTATTGATACGTACATTATAAGCTAGCAAAGAATTAGCTACGACTTTCAATAAATAAGAAGAATCATATGAGTACGCGGATTTTGGAAAAGTATCTTCAATATCCAACAATAACATTGAAAATGAGTTTACAACTAAAAACATAATATCTGGGAAGAATATGTTAAATGACAAATCTCATCATTGCAGCTATTAAAAGAGCAAAAAGGATCTGGCTCAATCCAAGATAGACTTTGATTAGTCTACTTTAAAAATTTTAAGATATCCTTATAAAGGCTATTACGCCTAAATACGACTTTTTGTCCTAAATTAGACTTTTGGTCTTAAAAATTCTCTCTCTAAATTGGACAAGACTAAATGTAATCGTTGGCATGTTAATTTTTTGAATCTTCTCTAAAGGAATTGAGATTATTCAAATTTTATTCATAATACACATGATTCAATTTTCTACATCTAACTTTGCAAAGTATTGCATAAAGTAAAGCAACATATCATAATATAGGCATGAAACAAAGAACCGTGTGCAAAGAAACGCACAATGTAATCCCTAAAATAATAGTACTGAAGAACAGTAGTACTATATCAAAGAAAGTGATAAGGATCAGTATATCTTTTCCCTTTGGGATTCATAATGCACTTGCCTAACTGGGATTACAATACCTTTTTATTACAATCCCCATCGATTTACTCTAAAGAACTTGAGTTACGTTTTGATGTATATATTGAGCATATGTCAAATTGACAATTTATGCGATCAGAGAAAATTGAATTTTGTTTTCCACATTATAAAGAAATTTACGCCACGATTTTCATGTGAAAAAGACACAAGTGAGAATTCATTTGAGCTCCTTTGCATTACCTCTAAATGACTGCGAATGTATTAGAGAAGATTATATGTCAACTTAGTAGGTTCTAAGTAACCACTAATTAAATCCAACGTCATAAGAAAATGATCTTTTGGAATTCTGACATAGATTGGCTTTGATATGGTGATCCGTACATTAAAGAAACTACTATGGACACCCATATTTTTGGATAAATAGAAGCAAACACCAGAAGAATATGGTTCACACACGAATCTGAGGACGATCAATGAACATTTTATCCTCAAATATTATCATATAGGGTTGAAGACGTATGTTCAATTCCTAAATTCCACCGCTCCCCCAATGTGGCATTATAATATATTTGATGCACAAGCATATGCATTTATACCTTATTATGCTTCTCCTATCCGTCGTGATTTTATGGATAAAAGTACATCATTCAAAGCCTATTCGTTAAAGCAATTATGATTGAGATCATCATATGCAAATGACACATGAGTTTCTCATTATGTTGTTATATTGAATCAAAAGAGGATTCAGTGGACTGATTCAACCAACTTGCGGACACCTTAGATATTTTAGGGTGTTGGTTGTTGTGTCGACACGCTGGTCACGTGTCATGACACCATCCACAATTAAAATTTATGCTGCTTATGCTAGAAAGTCAAAGCACCTAGGCCGGGTTAATTTCCGTAGGTGTGATGATTTTATGGCTTATTATATGGGATTTGTAATGGACATCATATTCCTATATAAAAACCCAATTGGTCTCACGGAAAACGACTACAGTAATAGTCTTAATATTGGTAAAGCACACCAATACTTCCGTTTTGGGTTATGCAATTTTTGCATACAGCGTTACTTATTCATCTATGACCACATCATTGAACCAATTTACACCATAGCTAGTGACTATGTGTGAAGATTTTAAAGGATTTCAAACGAACTTGTAATCCTTGAGCTCTTTTGGATTGACACGGATCTACAATCCTTGAGCTCCATTAAATGTTTTTATGTGCCAAAATTGCGCCGCCACAGCGCACAATGATGGGTCCATTGAGATGAATAAATATTTATGCTGGATATGAACTTCCAGCTATAGTCCGCTATGTCGAAACCTTGACAGGCGATCTCTTCAACGCTAGATTTGCGGAGTGTCACTTTGATGAGACAGTCTTCCCGTCGTTAGGGGGAGATAAGAACAAGCATGTTCAAGTGGAACGACAGGAATTGTCGTGGTTTGTCCCCACTGTGTCTCATCTCGATCCCTAAAATCACACAAAGCAAAATGTGTAGATATCTTATACATTAAAGTGACGAGATCATATAAACCTGCTGCAAATATACCTGCAAGGATTGTGTTTTATCAAAAGGACATGGTACCACCCAAGAGGAATTGGGTATTGCACTGCCACCATGAATGGTGGCATGGTGACGCCATAAGTGGCATAAATGGTGTCACAGGCCGTGGCTCTCCAAGGAAGAGGGGGAGGCCACCTTAAGTTCGATACATACTTGTGTAAAGGAAGAAAACAAGTTTGGCATGACCTGATCTATTGATCAGTGATACTCAAATCCGTCTCATGAGAATATTTATGGATTGTGGTTATCATTGGGGGACGCCTCAAATGTTAGAACCAATCCTTAAAGTATAGAGATCTCTACAAACACATTACACTAGTGTACATGAGGACGTGGAATAATGAGTCTACTATCGAACCATACTTCGTTGAAAAATGTCAACTTAGTAAACTGGCCTAATGGAAAGAAGCGATCCAGTATAAACAAAGAGATAGGTATTTGGGCAGGTGACGCCGACACCGCAAATATAAACCCTATCAAATATATCTTTGTTAGAATGCGTAATGAGAATAAGAGTATGCAGACTCACCTTATGGCGCAAGGTCTCTCAAAAACGCACTGGAATCGACTACGAGCAGATATTCTCTCGTAATGGACTACGATGAGACAATCTCTCGTAATGGATGTCATTGCACTCCACTACCTTGTCAGTTTGGTAGTTTCTGAAAAACTGAACATGCAGCTTACGAAAAGTGATCAAAACATATATCTCTATGGGGATCTAAATTAAGAGATATACATGAGGATCCTAAACGGACTTCATCCACCCAAATCAAGTGACTCTAGATCACATAAGTACGTTTGCAAAAGAAATTGAAACGTTCACTAAAGTGACTATTTGATTGGAAAGGGATTGATGAATTATGCCCTTGCGTTTTCATTATGGATATATATGAACTCTAAATGAAATAAGAGAAACTCAGTGTATTGTAAATCCTAAGTTGAGAATGAAAAAGATTTTGGGAATACACAGTCTTGAAACGGAACTCAAGGACTGTAATGGTGGTGATCATTCATCAATCGGCTTAGGCACTCTAAAGAATAAAGTGAGGCCTACATATATTCCCATGATCAGTCGAAGTCTTTACTCTAACAATAGATCCGTTTTTCATCTAAAGGAAGATGACGAAGAAGTATTGGGAAATGAAATCCCTATACAAGTGCAATAACGCATGATTGTACTTAAACATAATATGTAAGACTCGACCTCTCATTCGATGAGAATTTGCTATGTTTAGCTCTGCGCCCACGCAACGCAACTGGTTCTTTCAAATACTTAAAGATATGAAAGATTTGGGCTGATTCAATCTCTACATAGAATATGACATGATAAAGAAATTATCCACGTCATAGCTAACTATGCGTAAAGAAAAACGCATTAAAGGTGAGATAAGAAAATCTGTTATTACAGATCAATTTCAAATCTCTTAATGGTTCACTCATACTCTAGACAAAGTTATAACTGTTTTGTTATATGAATGTCATACCATGAGTGAACCTGACGTTCAATATGAACTTATGTATTCAGTTCATGAACAACCTTATCCTCAAGATCAAAGTAAATCAAGTTGGATCTGAGGACGATGTGGCAAGATTTAGTTACTAAATCATTGCTCAAAATCACATTTGGAAAAACATGTGAAAATGCATAAGTATGCTAATAAGACTGAAGCTCTCTTGATCAAATGAAAGAATCAGGGAGAAACCCATGATTAATGTAAAAATCAGGGGGAGGTGCAGACATCAGGGGGAGTCTAGCACATACATGTTGTTTTCAAATGTATTAGGTGCGTTGTGCTCTTTTTCTCCTTAGACCAAAGTTTTATTTTCTCCCATTGGGTTTTTTGTTACTTGGCAAGGTTTTTAATGAGGCAACACCACATGCACCATGTTACCCCTGACTCGGCACAAGGGGGAGTGTTGAAGGAAAAACGTATTATGTGTCTTCGTCAATGTAACGGACGATAGATAATTATGTAGTCATTATTGTCATTAATGTATTTCCTATTACCGTTGTAATACTCACCCTATATAAAGGGGATTATCAATGAAATGAGCAGACCAATTCTCATTCTCCTACAACAGAATTGTTATTGTTTGACATTTTTTTGCTCTAATAGATGTGTCAAAATTTAAATTAATTCATTTGGGACCCTGCGGATCCACTCTTTTTCCTATTCAATTAGGAGGAAGAGCTAAAAGAGATGATAAGGAAAATAATGATAAAATAATAAGTGACATAAAGGAGAGAGAAAATAATGATAAAATAATAAGTGACATTAGTCTTGGTTCATGTCAAATCCACATCAGCTTTGACTAATCGGTTGGAAATAATTTTTTGATCTTTTGTTACCTTTTTTGTTGAGATGGCAAAAATGACATATCAATTGGACTTGCTCTCAGTAGCATGATAAATAAGTTTTTTTGACATGTCAAATGGCCCAAGCTATAAAAAGAGCTTTTCTGAGCGAATCACTATTATTGGATAACTCCAATGTTAAGAAGTGCAGCGTCTCTTTCTCATCTTTTTGACAGTGTTAAGTGGAACTGGGTTCCTCGTGAGGTTAACCGCTTGGCTGACACGGCGGTGATGCAGTGCATGGGAGGTCTAGCTTCAATAAATTATTTGGAGTTTCAAGGAGTTTTATTTGAAATTAGCTAGTTTATTTATATTTAAAATTATGTACGTCTATTTACTAGAGTTTTTGAATGTCTTTGAAGACTATGCATGGAGTAATGTTAGATTGGGAAGTGTGTATTCTAGAAACAGGTATTAGAAGACAATATGTGTTTTAAAATGTATTAATATTTATTAGGAGTTTTATGCTACCTCTTTAAATAGGAGTACTCATGCAATATGTAGAGGAGATTAGAGATTATGGAAAAATTTATTCACAGAGTAAGTTCTGTTCTTTAGTGAGTGATTCCCAAAACCTTATCTTTTGGTTGAGTGATTCTCAAAAATCTTATTTTCTTGTTAAGTGATTCCCAGATCAAACCCCATCTTATAAACTCTTTATACTTCCGCTGCATCAGGCGGCAAAGCTGGCATTGGTGAAGTTGTGCTCTTCGGAATGGGCGAACAAGCCTCCAACTTCCCTCCTGGATGTGCTTCGCTCAGATGGCCTCCCAGGCCCTCCTTGACTCTTCTCTCTTGCAATGGACTAGGGTCCTTCCCTAGTTTGTGTTTCTTATAGTTTTCTGGTTTCTTTCCCTTGTTTCGTTTCTTGTAACTGTGTTGTTTCGCTGGCCTTTGTGCCCGCTTAATGAAGTTTCTTTTTCGACTCAAAAAAATACGCCAGTAGTGTAAAGGGTGATTCCCAGTACTCCAGTAGTGTCCAGTCTAGCAAAAGAACACTGCAAAAATAAATTTTGCACAGGATAAGAAGAAGGATTAACAGCATCAGAAACATTTACTTACTTTTGGTGAGTTTTGTACGTGAAGTTGTATGTGAATCTTGAGCTCTTTTGATAAACGATTAAAACAAGCTCATTTGGGTGGCGAAAATACAAACTCATATCGAACATGTTTATTAACTACCCAACTGAGCCTTTGACTAGTGTTGTGTTGGGTTGAATCCGATGACTGGCCGCTTTAAACAAGTCAACCCTTGATCCAGTTTAAACATTTGATGCAAAAATGCATGAAATTTTGAAAATACTTATTTAGAGCAACTCTAATAGTTTTCCGATACCTTGAATTTTCTCCATTAATTTTAGTTAAAAGTTAGATTGTTTTGCTTCAACATTCCCTATATTTACAATAATCTGAGCAATATCTGCTAGCTGCGTAGACGATATTGTAATTAAAAGCTTCGTAGCAATCTAATCTTGTTTGGCGTATGTATGCAAATTTTGTTTATTGTCTTATGGTTTCACTTATATCCTTGCCTTACAGGTGAGGCTATGTGAGGTCTTAGAGGATTGCCAAGTCCATACAAAAAGGTTGGGGAGTCACAGAGGGCAAGTTCACAAGCTAGCTGTAGAGCCTGGAAACCCAACATAGTTTACAGCTGTGGTGACGATTCTTTTATTCAACACGTATATAGCTTCTTTTCATTTCGTTATATATGCTACTTGCAGATGCCCTAGTTTTGGAGCTCATATTTTAATTTTTGCAGTTTGATCTGCGAAGTAATACTGATACAAAGCTATTCAGTTGCTGCAAATTCATAAGAAGAGTGCAGCATCCGGTCTTGTTATATTTGTATGACATGGTATTTGACCCATCGAATCCAAATACTCTCGAGAGTATAGACACGATTGTACTTGCATATATAATTGACAAATTAGAGTTAACACATATTACCTGTATAATTTGTTAAACCCGTCTCAAGCATAAGTGTTCTACAATCCTTTAAGTTTGAGCTTCTTATGAATGAGGCAAAAACTTATGCTTTTAATCCACTATCAGAAAAGGCATTATAGCCGACGAAATTGCAAATAACGGCCGACGAACTATTTATTCGTCGGCTATAATGGTTATAGCCGACGATATCGTCGGCTATAATTATTATAGCCGGCGATTTCGTCGGCTAAAATGGTTATAGCCGACGATATCGTCGTCGTGTATAGTTTTGCCGACGGCGTATTTTCGACGATGTTATAACCGACGATATGTCGTCGGGTAATGGTTATAGCCGACGAAATCGTCGGCTATAACCATTATAGCCGACGACTTAAATTCGTCGGCTATGATGCCTTTTCTGGTAGTGATCGTAGAGGTTGCAGAGACTTACGCATTCTTATATATGAGTTAGGTTTTGCCTTTAAACCCCTCCCATAAAGGAAGTTCAATAGGACTCAACTTCACTTTTAAGAAACTTAATGATATTGTACGTTGTAATTAAATCAATAATCAAGTAAATAGATTTCTATCTCATATCAATAGATATACACATTGATTAGGTTACTAGAATTGAGTTCTGATTCCATATTCTTATTATTTAGTCTTTGTCATTTATCAATTGTTGTTTATTGTAATAACGTGTGATAAGTCCATAATTATTTTACAATCTCCCACTTGGACTATCACAATTTATACAACAATTGAACCGAAAGAAATTAACCAAATAACAACTGAAGTGTGCCCACCAGAATATGAAAATCTCATAATCTATTCAGACTTGGTCAAAATATAATTAATGATGTAAAGTAATAAAACGGAATACACTTTAACAAAGCGTGTCTCTTCAATACCACTAGCACCAGTCCCTGCACTTCACATAAGCCTCAAAACTAATATGATATCAACAAGCATATGTAATGTATATCAAACTGTAAAACGCATGCTTATAGTCCAACTATATGACCTTGAATATCAAAATCACAAACACAACTTTAACACCGGTGAATCCCATACATATGGAATGTGTTTGTTATTTACTGAAGCGTTGTGCAAGGCACAACTCAATCCACTTGAAATCAAATAGTTATTTAACGAAAACCGCAATGACAATATAAATGCAGTAATCAAACTTTATACTATGGATTTATAACTGAAGCATTAGCTACCACATGAAGCTAACTAAAATCTTCTATGAGACTTTAAACCAGAACACTGTCTTCAACCTTAATGACAGCAAGCATAGCCAAAACAAAAATAATTATTCGGCATAACTTAATTTACAGATAACAACCAAATAACACATTGGCATACATGCTTAAACTCATGAAAAACTTATTTGAATTGGAATGCACGTTCTGAAGAGATAGTTAGCTACTTGACATAAGGTAAAACAAGAAGTTATTACTAGAAAATTACTCCCACTAAACTCAAGAACATAACAGGTTCCAGCAATTTTCATCAGCCAAGTGCATACATAACAAAACTTCAAAGAAGTTTCAGACCTCATGTTAGAAATCACAAATCACTAAACTGTTGTGGAACATCCTTTTAAATATCCTTAACATAGAACCTGAAGTAAAACTGAATGCCCTTTATTGAGCCAAACAACATCAATCACTACCAGAAAAAAAACTTTTACCGACGAAAAAAAAAAAAAACGGCCGACGAAACCAATTTTCGTCGGCTATTCTTAATAATGGCCGACGAAAATTTTTTTCGTCGCTAAAAATTAAAAAATCGTCGGCTATTCCCCTAGAATGGCCGACGAAAATTTTTTTCGTCGCTAAAAAAAAAATTCGTCGGCTATTCCCCTAGAATGGCCGACGAATTTTTTTTTCGTCGGTCATTCTAGGGGAATAGCCGACGATTTGAATTTTCGTCGGCCTTTCTCTAAAACTTTAGCCGACGAAAATTTTTGGAAGTATGGCCGACGAGTACTAGGTTTGATTTCGTCGGCTATGATTTAAAAAAAAAAAAAAAAAACAGCTTCCATTTTCTATCACTATCGACAAACCATTGCTTCGTCCTTCAAATGCAAATGTGTCGTGAAATAAGATATGACCGAAATAATGAAATACGTCTACGGTTGAAAAATGAGAAGATTCCGACAAAATCTGTGTGCCGAATGTTGCGGTTAGCTGTTTTTTACTTCCGTTTTCCTATGGGTAGCCTGACGGTCGGTAAATATTTTGAGGAAAATTTTTATACGATTGGTTGCGTCTCATCGATCTGAAACTATTCTCTGTTGAACGTCAGGCCAAAAAACGTCATTTAGACGGGCCAATTTCCATTTCTAAGCGTTTGAAGGGTTGACTCACCCGGTTGACCGTCCCGATCGAGCCTTTAACGTTGTCAGATGTAGTTGGCTTTTTTTTCATACATGTATTTAATCTTAACGGTGATATCTGACGGTTGGAATAGATTTTCCAAACTTTTAGATTCAAAATCGGAACATATGCACTAATGTTCCTTAACTTGTTTACTGAGTGTTTAAGTGAATGTATAGTTTCAAATAGTTACTATACGTAGGCTCTTCAAATGCAAATATGTCGTCAAATAAGATATGACCGAAATAATGAAATACGTCTACGGTTGAAAAATGACAAGATTCCGATAAAATCCGCGTGCCGAAAGAATGAAATCAGTCAAAACCCGGTTTACTGTAGATTTGGCGTCCGGCGTCCGAATGATGATTGTGATACCATTCCGAAAAGGGAACGACGCCAGGAACAAAACTCGTCGCTTCGCCACGACGTGTGGGCTTTTTCGGGCTTTCGAGTTCGTTTAGGGCCTCAAAACGGCATTTTAGTATGTTTTCATAGAATAGCCGACGAAACATTCAAATTTCGTCGGCTATTCTCTAAGTATAGCCGACGAATTCAAATATTTCGTCGGCTAAACTCTTGATCCGCGCCTTTTTATTGTCCGCCGTGTCCGCCGTTGGATGGCTCAGATCCGACGGCTGTTGATTTTCCAAAGTATAGCCGACGAAATATATTAATTTCGTCGGCTATTCTCTAAGTATAGCCGACGAAATTAAAATATTTCGTCGGCTATTCTCTAAGTATAGCCGACGAAATCTTTTATTTCGTCGGCTATACTTAGAGAATAGCCGACGAAATTAATATATTTCGTCGGCTATACTCCTTCTAAATCTTTTAAATCCTCCCGCCTTTTTTCTCTCCTCCTTCCCCCCCTCCTCCGGCCTCCTCTTCCTCTTTCCCCTCCTCCGGCCTCCTCCTCCTCCTCTTCCTCCTTCTCTAGCTTCCTTCCCCTCCTCCTCCTCCTTCTCCTCCTTCCCCTCCTCCTCCTTCTCCTCCTCCTCCGGCCTCCTCCTCCTCCTCCTTCCCCCCCTCCTCCGGCCTCCTCCTCCTCCTCCTTCCCCTCCTCCTTCCCCTCCTCCTCCTCCTCCTTCCCCTCCTCCGGCCTCCTCCTCCTCCTTCCCCTCCTCCTCCTCCTCCTTCTCCTCCTTCCCCTCCTCCTCCTCCTTCTCTAGCTTCCTTCCCCTCCTCCTCCTCCTTCTCCTCCTTCCCCTCCTCCTCCTTCTCCTCCTCCTCCTTCCCCTCCTCCTCCTCCTCCAAAATGTAATTAATTTAATTTAATTTAATTTAATTTTTTTTTCCCAAAATTAAAGAATAGCCGACGAAATTGACCAAATTTCGTCGGCTATAACAGGTATAGCCGACGATTTTTACCAAATTTCGTCGGCTATTCTTTAAAATATTAATATATTCGGAGAAAATAACCGACGAAATTGACAAATCGTCGGGTATTTATGAAGTATAGCCGACGAAACAGACTAATTTCGTCGGCTATAGTTGGCAAAATCGTCGGCTAAACTCGAAAATTTCCGACGAATTTCGTCGGTTATTTTTCAAAGGTTTGGTCGACGAAATCAATTTTCGTCGGCTATACTTCAGAATGGCCGACGATTTCAAAAATTTCGTCGGCCATTGGTATTACCGACGGCGTTTTACCGACGAAGAATAGCCGACGAAAATTTCGTCGGTAGAGGGAATAGCCGACGAAATTTTGGAATAGCCGACGAAAAAAATTTCGTCGGCTATTCTGTCAAATCTGGTAGTGAATTAATCAAGACACATATCAAACTTTTAGTAGCTGCCAAAATAAGATTTGGACCAGACTTTTCTTATATGTTCTTTCAGAAATAAGAAGGTATCGAAAATTCCTTTTCTTTCGAAAAACTAAAGAGGTCCAAAATATAGAAGATACGTAAACTATTTTACTCCCATTATTTTCTTACTCTTTAACCTTATCTGACTAAAACAGAAAATTAAAGAATCCATATAACAGTGACGAAATAATGAGAAAAAGAAACAAGGAGTTGCAGACTTTCAGAAAACTGAAAACACATTTGTAACGGATCAATTTCAAATTCAAAAGAAGAGGGGCTTGATAATAAAAAAACCATATAATCTTTCCCACCTGTTTTTATTATTTCCTGCAAAATTTCATTTAATTAAGTTACCGTTAAGATATCGAAACTATATTAAATCAATGAACAAACCGAATCTGTTCAATCTGAACTGTTTGTGTAAATCACCATAACGAAAGGCCAAACGATTATCAACTTGGATGAAATTTTGCAGGAATGATCTATACATTAGGTTCTAACATCTGAACGGTGGAGATGTGAAAATATAACCAAAAAATGTGTCAAAAAGAAATTTCACATGTTAATTTCAGAACGAACGTTCGCTCTGGATAGGAACTATTATAAATATATTCATTCACATTAAGTTAACAAAAATTAAACATTAGGTCATGAAATTCATAGGCATGTATACTCGTCTTCTTCACCACTAAAATTTTTTCCTCTGGCAACCTTTTCAGAATCCCCCACATTTTCTTCACTGGTGACATTTTTTCTTCTGGCAACTTTTTCAGAATCCCCCATATTAAGGAGATTATTGAAGGACAGACCACAGACGCAGATGAAAAAAATGAGAAGTAGATAATCTTCAGACTGACATAGAAAAGATTGAAGGGAAAAATAATAAAATTGTTACCCACGCAGAAAAAATATAGCCACTAGAGATCGTTTTCAGCTTTCAAAATATAGCCGTTGTTCATAACGGTAGGATTAAACAAGCCCACATGGTAGGTCCCATCACTTTGGGCCCAAATTGAATCAGCTCCCCTCTTTGGATCAGATTTGCTCCAATTATGAAGTCCGGGCTAAATTTGAGTCTATTTTTTTCTGATCCACTACAACTCTTAATCCACATTTTTGGACCCAAAATTTGAATATGGACACAAATCCACTGCTGATGCTCTTAGTCATCAAGTGTGTGCAAGGGTCCTACTTGGTTCCTTGGACACGATATTGCTACTCTATCAAGCTGGTTTGATAACAACTTCTTCTCTCATAATTTCGAACTTTCTAGCGGATGTGCTTGCAGATATGGGTCATTCTTTCACTAACCCAAATATCTGGTTTAATATCCTCCATGCTCAAGCTTCTACGTACGTACTGCTTTCCATTTAGATTCGATGCAAGTTGGTTGCCATATGGCTGTTTGTTGTAATTTTCTTTTTCTCCTAAGAAAAAAAAATTACTATGACAAAAATAATAAGATTGATGCTATTGACACACACCCTATTTTGCAATTCGCACACCTTATCTATACTATTATTAAGCGAACATGTCAGGACCCGCCCTGGTTTTCACTCTGAAATCCGGATAAGGCCCTGCAGGGACCACTTTAAAACTAACTCTAAAAATAAGTCAATCTTAGGATGGACAACCCCAAAAACTGCAACGAACAAAAACACTTCTAAATCCAGCTCCAACCTCAACACCTGGAGCCATATGCTCCCAAAATCACAACAACCGCTACAAATAAACACAAAATCAAACTCATCGTAAACTCAAATAACTCACATGTAATCAGAGCAGTCTAATACAAAGAACTGGAAAAGAATAAGAAATATAAGAATAATGGATCATAGATCCCACCTAGCGGAAGCGACAACGATGATAGCTATGTCTCGACTCCGAGTACTCTTGACATCTGATAACTAATCTGCACACTGGGAGATTTAAAACGAAGCGCTCATGGGAAAGTAATTTAAAAACGTTAGAGTGAGTGGATAAAAATAATTTCGTATAATACCTTAAATAAAAAGTATTATATTACTTTTCCAACATTTTATAAATAAAAACCACAATGCATGCATTTTAATAAAACGTCCCACGTTCCAGAAAAATTTTAATTTTGAATCAGCCCCGCTGATATATCAAATAAACAAATAATACTTTGTTTATATTTTCAAAAAGAAATACTTTGAAAATAAAATAATAACATATCACGACCAATCCCATTGGTCATATAAAAACCCAGCCCCGCTGGTTCGAGAATTTATTAAATAAATGAAAAATTATCAGAAGAGAAAATATTCCCGAAAACCAAATAAAGACGAAAAGCCAATCTCATTGGCCCAACAAACGAAACAAGGGGAAGGGGTTACACCATACATAGGAGCCTCCTAGGCTCAGATAGGAACATCCCAGGGCTTCTAAAGTAGCGTCCCACGCTAAAGCTAGCTAGCAAATATGATGACACAATAAGTGGTGTAAAAACAAGTCAAATCAAATCTGAAAACACGCTTCTCCCATTTTACCAAAAATCCGTACCGTCCCCGACCGCATATATGAGGCTTATGAATATACACTACCAAATCGGAGGGAATAGCCGACGAAATTTTTTTCGTCGGCTATGCCAATTTTTCGTCGACTATACCTTCTACCGACGAAATTTTCGTCGGCTATAAGTCGTCGGAAATACCCCGTCGGTAATACCAATGGCCGACGAAAAAAACCATTTCGTCGGCCATTCCAACCTTGGCCGACGAATTATGGCCGACGAAAATGATTTCGTCGGCTATTTGTTCGAGTATGGCCGACGAAATTTGGTTTCGTCGGCTATTTGTTCTGAAGTATAGCCGACGAATTTGAGCTATTTCGTCGGCTATTTCGTCGGAATATATTAAAAAATGCAGTTATAGCCGACGAAATAATGTTAATTTCGTCGGCTATAACTGCATTTTGGGCAAAAAAAATACCGGATCAGAGGAGGGGAAGGAGGAGGAGGCCGGAGGAGGGGAAGGAGAAGGAGGAGGCCGGAGGAGGAGGAGGAGGAGGAGGCCGGAGGAGGGGAAGGAGGAGGAGGAGGCCGGAGGAGGAGGAGAAGGAGGAGGCCGGAGGAGGAGGGGAAGGAGGAGGAGGAGGCCGGAGGAGGGGAAGGAGGAGGAGGAGGCCGGAGGAGGAGGAGAAGGAGGAGGCCGGAGGAGGAGGGGAAGGAGGAGGAGGAGGCCGGAGGAGGGGAAGGAGGAGGAGGAGGCCGGAGGAGGAGGAGAAGGAGGAGGCCGGAGGAGGAGGGGAAGGAGGAGGAGGAGGAGGCCGGAGGAGGAGGGGAAGGAGGAGGAGGAGGAGGAGGGGAAGGAGGAGGAGGAGGAGAAGGAGGAGGAGGCCGGAGGAGGAGGCCGGAGGAGGGGAAGGAGAAGGAGGAGGCCGGAGAAGGAGGAGGCCGGAGGAGGAGGAGGAGGAGGAGGAGGAGGAGGAGGAGGAGGGGAAGGAGGAGGAGGAGGCCGGAGGAGGAGGAGAAGGAGGAGGAGGGGAAGGAGGAGGAGGAGGAGAAGGAGGAGGGGAAGGAGGAGGAGGAGGCCGGAGGAGGGGAAGGAGGAAGAGGAGGTCGGAGGAGGGGGGGAAGGAGGAGAGAAAAAAGGCGGGAGGATTTAAAAGATTTAGAAGGAAATTTTTTTATTTCGTCGGCTATACTTTGGAAAATCAACAGCCGTCGGATCTGAGCCATCCAACGGCGGACAATAAAAAGGCGCGGATCAAGAGTTTAGCCGACGAAATATTTGAATTCGTCGGCTATACTTAGAGAATAGCCGACGAAATTTGAATGTTTCGTCGGCTATTCTATGAAAACATACTAAAATGCCGTTTTGAGGCCCTAAACGAACTCGAAAGCCCGAAAAAGCCCACACGCCGTGGCGTAGCTACGAGTTTTGTTCCTGGCGTCGTTCCCTTTCCAGAATGGTATCACAATCATCATTCGGACGCCGGACGCCAAATCTACAGTAAACCGGGTTTTGACTGATTTCATTCTTTCGGCACGCGGATTTTATCGGAATCTTGTCATTTTTCAACCGTAGACGTATTTCATTATTTTGGTCATATCTTATTTGACGACATATTTGCATTTGAAGAGTGTACGTATAGTAACTATTTGAAACTATACATTCACTTAAACACTTAGTAAACAAGTTAAGGAACATTAGTGCATATGTTCCGATTTTGAATCTAAAAGTTTGGAAAATCTATTCCAACCGTCAGATATCACCGTTAAGATTAAATACATGTATGAAAAAAAATCCAACTACATCTGACAACGTTAAAGGCTCGATCGGGACGGTCAACCGGGTGAGTCAACCCTTCAAACGCTTAGAAATGGTAATTGGCCTGTCTAAATGACGTTTTTTGGCCTGACCTTCAACAGATAATAGTTTCAAATCGATGAGACGCAACTAATCGTATAAAAATTTTCCTCAAAATATTTACCGACCGTCAGGCTACCCATAGGAAAACGGAAGTAAAAAACAGTTAACCGCAACATTCGGCACACAGATTTTGTCGGAATCTTCTCATTTTTCAACCGTAGACGTATTTCATTATTTCGGTCATATCTTATTTCACGACACATTTGCATTTGAAGGACGAAGCAATGGTTTGTCGATAGTGATAGAAAATGGAAGCTGTTCTTTTTTTTTTCTTTTTTTTAATCATAGCCGACGAAATCAAACCTAGTACTCGTCGGCCATACTTCCAAAAATTTTCGTCGGCTAAAGTTTCAGAGAAAGGCCGACGAAAATTTAAATCGTCGGCCATTCTATGGGAATAGCCGACGATTTTTTTTTTAGCGACGAAAAAAAAAAATCGTCGGCCATTCTAGGGGAATAGCCGACGAATTTTTTTTTTTTGCGACGAAAATTTTATTTCGTCGGCCGTTTTTTTTTTTTTTCGTCGGGAAAAGCCTTTTTTCTGGTAGTGATAATCAATTAAAATAATAGCCTCGAAGTAAATATATAACCGACATGTCCCACATGCCGTAGAATAATCTCGAAAGAAATATTTATATAATATCTTGAAATCACAAATTATGAAATCATAAAATCCCCGGAAATCTCATTTCCGGTCTTTTAATTATAAATATATTCAAAATGATCAAATATGATTTATCAAATCATACTATTTTTGGAAATCTCATTTCCGGGTAAAATTAGGTACTATTTAGAATAGTAGTAAACATATACCCCAAATCCATATTTACTTTAAATATTAAATGAGCAAATTTCATAAAACTATATGAATTATCGGCCTTCGATAATTCATATCATGCTTGATATTTCATATAATGAAAATAAACTTCATTTTTAATAAAATATTTATGCATGTATTTATTAAAAATAAAATCCATTCACAATACAGCCGAGCTTGCCACTATTCCGAGCTCTCGTCACGTTGAGTAACCTCTCGACCTGTAACAGAGACGTAATCATGAATATTCCAAAACTCGGAATTGATTCAAAAAAGTCAAATCTACGAACGTCCTCACACGCACGAAACTTCCCAATTTCTTTTCTTGTTGTCGGTATAGGAATCACGTCTCAAATATCGAATCACTTTATGTCTAAAATTACTCAGGACACCCATCCCGAGTCCGCTCAATTCTTTTACTAGTTATTTCGTCGTAAAATCCTTTTAAACCAGGTTTTATTTTTTACGACAAGTCAACGGTAATATTCAATGGTCAAATAGTAATTATATAATCACACAGTAAATGGTCAAAGTCCAATTACTATTTACTATTTACTTTTACTGTTTACCCTTTACTTTTACTGTTTTACCATTTACTGAATTACTGTTTCACCATTTACTTTTTACCTTTTACCGTTTTACCATCATATTTTACCGTGTCGGCTGCCGTAAGCGGCAACTGCACCACAGAGGCTAAAAACACCTTCACTCAACTCCAAATCAACCGAACACCATCGCCGCCACCTCTGGACCTTAAGCCTGTCTTCTCCGCCGCCAAAAACCCACACAGTCGCCGCATACGGCGGCCTACACGGCGGCAGAACACCACCACCTCCAATTTTCACAAAACCCAACCAATTCAACATCAAATTACACTAAATCGACTCCAAACAATCTTCTGAACACAATTATAACCTCCAATTACATCAAAAACATCACCTCCACCAAATTCATCAAAAACCCTAAAATTTCAAATCCAAAATTCCCTTTACCTGGGTTGAATTGGTTCAATGCCTTTCGTGGAGTGGTTGCGCAGGTCAACACCTTTGATTCCCGACCGGAATCGGGCGGAACCGTGGCTGGAGGAGGAAGCTCTGGTTCGACTGTGTCGAACAGTCTCGGGCTTCGTATGCCTAAACGGCGGCGATTCGTCTTGGACCACCGCCGCAGACTTGAAGAGGAAGGAGAGACGAGTCGAACGGCACCGGTGCGGCGGTCTAGTTCGGCCGAACGGCAGAAATCGGGTGGAGCTCGGGCCGATCGGGGGAGATGAGAGAGAAAGAAGAAAAAGAAATGGGAGATTTTCCTTTCGGAAATTTTTTCCTCCCGGCTATTTCTAGTCGCCCAAAATCACAAAGTTACGTATTTTACATCGTAACGTTTTCATACGAACTCCAAATTAAACGTGCTACGCGTCCACGAACTCGTTTCAACGTCTTCTACCTCGTCAAGAAATAAAATTCTCGTTCGGGTCAACTTATAAAAAGCCAACGTTTAGAATTTCTAAATCGTAAAAACAATTCCCAGAACGTAAAAGTAAAAGTAAAACGCTCAGGAGGAAATTTGAGGTTCGTGCTGTGACAATTCTCCCCTCCTTATAAAAATTTCGTCCTCGAAATTTACGTATTTGCCAAGAAGAAGGATGGGGGTACTAACGTCTCACTGCTCCTTCTTTTTCTCAGGTAGTTCCCTTTACCTCTTGATTTACCTCATAAAATTTACTCCTCTTGATCAAAACTTTCAATTGGCTGCTCCACAACATTTAAATCTTCCTTCGGGTTGATAGGTTGAGTTTCCAAGATATACGGAACATCGAAAATTACTTATGGAGTATAGACACATGGAAAAACGTCATGTATCTTGGATAACTTCGAAGGTAGCTCTAACCGATAAGCTACCGGACCAATCCGCTCCGTAATCTCATGAAGGCCGATATATCTTGAGATTCAGGATCTCACCTCTATTATCAGCGTAACTCTCTCAAGGAGAGTTGTTCATCTCAATTACTCTTGAACTGTATCTCACAAAAACTCAACATATTCTCTAGGATCTTGACAACGTCTTTGACTGTTCACCAATCCAAGTGTGCAAGGCAGTGCTAAATATCATCGAATCTCGAAAGTTGCGTGCAACTCCTTCTAGAACCGTATATAAGTCACGATTCTCGATCAGATTCCATGGACTTAGGCATCACAGGGTCCAACAATCTCCCTCACCCACATCTCATCATGCCTACTTTGGGTGTGGAATATGTCAAATACACAATTCAAAATAATAATATCTTATCCCACACAATCATCGACAAATGCCACTGAGAACTCAAAAGTTATGTCTCTCGGCTTTTACCTACTGTCAAATCATTCAATAATGTCTCATTAATTTAATCGGAAAAATTCTCACGTGAGCTATTCAATGCTTTATCTCTCATATGGTCTCAGGACGAGTCCTAGATTTGTGCTCCTCGCACTATAATAATCAGGACTGGTTTCAAACGAAACTGACTTATCAAAGTCCAACTCGTCCGATAAACACTACAGGAAATCACCTCTTAGGAGACGGAAAAAATCCGTCGTTTAAGATAACATATTAGTGTTCTATCATCTCAGGAGACCATAAGTTCGTCGTTGAAGTTCCGTAACCTAGGTGTCGTGAGGTAGCCACTTAGTCGACGGAAAATAAAACAGGCGTCGACTAAGAGAAGTCATAGCCGACGAATACTTCAATGCCATGTCGACAACTCTTTTCGTCAATAAGAATTCTAGTCGACGTATATAAATTGTCGGCAAAAATTAAGCCGACGAAAATTAAATGCTTGCTAGGCGACGAATGGTTGTCTATATTGATATAGACCGACGAAAGTACTTGCTTTATACGCGACGGAATTTTGAATGTAGGGATTTGATCCGACGAATTCCTGACAATTCTTAGTCGACGACTTATCTTTAATTCGTCGGCTAAGTTGTTTATCTTGGTAGACGAATATGCTCTTTCCGTCGCCTAGGTTTGTTTTTTTTTTTTTTTAAATAATTTTTGTACCTTTTTAATTGTTTCCAAAAATTACCTAACAATAATCAAACAATGTATACCAAAAGCAAACACATACATACAGTGATACAGATATATTGATCATTACAGTAATAACAATATATACCAAAATTGCAATGGATTTGGACCATTTTTCATAGACGACTAGCTAGATTGAGAAACATATTGTTCATATATATATACCTACAAAATAAAGGATGAACTAACTAGGTACAAAACTGTTCATACAATGTACATAAACTAATTCAGGCAAAATGGACAAGCTAGGGGCACTGTTGTCCAATCCTACACGTTGTCGCCTCTATCATCACTGTTTTGTGGGGAAACTAGACCAGGAGGAGGAAATTGTGGAGGAGGAGGAGGTGGCATACCTAGGTGCGCATATATAGCTGCAACTTGGGACTGCACAACATTATACATAGACTCGGCCTGAATGGCGCGTTGTTGGAGCTGTTCGATTTGCTGCTGGGCACGGTCCTCTGATTCCTTCAGTCTCTGCTGATAGCGCTCCTGCACCTCTTGGAGTTGTTGCTCATCAACTCTAAGAGGATGACAACGTGAAGTGGAACACTGTGAAGAAAGGCTCAAGTCTCGCTCGCCTCCTCGTCCCATCCCTCTGATATCCTTTCCTTTCCGAGGTTTGAGCACCGTATCCACCACCTCAATTTTTTGGGACTGAACAGCTTCCATAATCTCCTCCTCCGTCTACTCGGGATGCTGTTCCTTAAATGCTTCCTTTCGTTTATTGACCTCATCAACCATGTCATTCTGCATTTAAAATACATCAATTAATAAACAAAACATGCAGCTCAAGAAATCCAGGATCAACAAACACCAAGTATTAGCTTAAACACACATAACACTTTGATTTAGGAATCAGTTCCAGGTTTCTCACTTTCATCTAGGATTCTCGCCAATCCCATCACAGGAAAACAAAGTACTCTGAGAATTCTGATTCATCAAAACATGTCTCACTACAAGAAAAAAGGGCTTTGCCGACGAAAAAAAAAAAACGGCCGACGAAACACTTTTTTCGTTGGCTATTCCCAAGAATGGCCGACGAAAATTTTTGTCGTCGCAAAAAAAAAAATTTCGTCGGTAAAAATGAAAAATCGTTGGCTATTCTACAAGAATGGCGGACGATTTTTTCCGTCGTCCCTAAAAAAAAATTTTCGTCGGCTATACTCCTATAATGGCCGACGATTTAAAGTTTTCGTCGGCTATACAACTTTTGGAAGAATGGCCGACGAAGTTGACAATTTCGTCGGCTATAAGTCTTTATATTTTCAGATCTGGCCAGAAGCTGCTCATTCGAAAAAAAACGGGAGAAAGAGTGAAAAATCTGTGGGTGTTGTTGAAATCCGTCCTCTCTTACATTGTGGAGCTATATATAGGTACGTATATGTGTATATATGTTGATTTTGAGTTTTAGTTGAGTTGATTTTGAGTTTTAGTGATTTTGATATAGTAAGTGATTTTTTGTTTTGTTGTTGTTTTAGTGTTAGAATGTATGTATATATGTTGATTTTGAGTTGTAGTTGAGTTGATTTTCAGTTAGAGTATAATTATGTGTTTTAATTTAATAATGTTATTTTAATTAGTGTTAAAATATATATAAATATGTTAATTAATGGTTGTTGATAGTGTAATGAACTTAAATAATGGTTGTTAATTAATGGTATATATATATATGAGTTGATGTTGATAATAATATATATTGTAATATATATATGTGTTAATTAATTTATTATTAATTAAAGTTATACATATATATTATTATCAGGCTATATATGGATCGAGATAAGAGTTGGATTTCGCTTCCAAGGAATGACCGACGATACACTACAGGAGTTGTGGATTTTATGCAGTTCGTCGAGGAAAATGCAAAGTCGAATTACCATTATTGCCCGTGCAAGAAATGTAAGTGTCGCAGTGATATGTGTCGATTTCCGATTAGGACAGTATGGGAGCACCTAAAGAGTAATGGGTTTTGGCCGAAGTATACACGTTGGATATATCACGGTGAGCCATCATTAGATGGTTCACATGATCATGGGCAGTATTTTGAGGCGGGCAGTAGTAGTACATCCAACGATCCAACAATGGCATTCGTCAAAGACGTGTTTCCTTTTGAAAGCGGTGTACGTGGGGAACAATATATGCAGGACCCGGTGCAGCCGTTCCCACAAGTTGTCAACACTGCTGCCTTTGACAAGTACAACAAACTGATTGCATTGCAACAGACCCCTGTGTCTTCAAGTTCTGAGAAGACAGTTCTTCAAAGTGTGATGGAGGTAATGAGGATTAAAGTCGAGACAAAAGGGAGCATCAGGCAAGTGGATGAATATCTACAGTACACTTCTTCGTTGTTGGAGGAGGGTCATCATAATCCTACCAATCACCGTCAGGTCCGAAGTATCCTGAAAGATCTAGGGCTTTCCTACATTAAGATCCATGCATGCGCATTTGACTGCGTTCTCTTCTGGGGTGAAGATGCAGAAGGGAATGACCTTGCTAGCCTTGACGCATGTCCGATATGTCAGTCTGACCGATATAAGTTGACGGGAGCAGGCAATAGGAAACCTGTGAAAGTGCTTCGGTATTTTCCGTTGAGAGATAGGCTTGAGCGGTTGTACATGTCAGAAACCACCGCAAAAGCTATGAGGTGGCACGGTGAGCGGGACGCGGGAGACGCAGATATCATGACACACATCTCTGACGGAGCGGCTTGGAAGCATATAAACAATGAGTTTCCTTATTTTGCGTCAGATGTCAGAAACGTCAGGCTTGGGCTCTCAACCGACGGGTTCAACCCTTTCGGCACCATGAGTCTTTCATACAGTATATGGCCGGTGGTTTTGGTACCTTACAACCTTCCTCCGTGGATGTGCATGAAGAAGGAATATAATATGTTGACGTTGTTGATTCCGGGGCCTGGTTACCCAGGGAAATGTCTCGATGTGTATATGAGACCATTGATTGAAGAGCTTAAGGTATTGTGGGACGTTGGTCATCCCACTTTTGACAAGTACAAGCAGGAGACGTTCCAGATGCATGTCATGGTTATTGGTACCATCAGTGATTTTCCTGCTTATGGGATGTTGTCGGGCAGCGTTGTT
This sequence comes from Potentilla sterilis, assembly GCA_963682095.1. Classification (NCBI taxonomy): domain Eukaryota; kingdom Viridiplantae; phylum Streptophyta; class Magnoliopsida; order Rosales; family Rosaceae; genus Potentilla; species Potentilla sterilis. The sequence goes on along the minus strand of OY821755.1, from coordinate 51,117,558 downwards.
AGGGGATACAAGGCTTGTCCAGAGTGCCTCAGCGATTATGGGAGCACCCCTCATTGCAACAAGATATGCCGAATGGGTCATCGTGTGTTCCTTCCGGCGGATCACCACTGGCGTTACGAGTCCGCCGCATTTGATGGAACCGAAGAACACGGTGGTCCCCCCAGAAGATGGACAGGAAGAGAAATTTTAGCAAGACTTAATGAGTACGATTTTGGGCCCCTCAGCAATCATCCCGATATTGTAGCGGAAATACCTGAAAGGCCTGAGGAGTACAAATTCTGGACACATAGAAGCATATTGTGGGAACTCCCGTACTGGTGTGAGTTGCTGATCCGTCACTTCCTAGACGTTATGCACATAGAAAAAAATGTTTCTGAAAGTGTGGTGGGCACAACGCTGAACTTGGAGGGGAAGACGAAAGACGGTCCTAAGGCTCGCACTGATCTGCAAAACATGAATATCAGAAAACCACTATGGTTGAAACAAGGGAAGAGAAAAATGCCTCAAGCTCCTTACACCGTCAAGCCTGAGCATAAATCAGAAATTTTCCATTGGATAAGTCGGGCCAAGTATCCTTCAGGCTTTGCTGGAAATATAACCAAGTGTGTGAACAGACAATTCAACAATCTGTACGGGTTGAAAAGTCATGACAATCATATCCTGCTACAACGTCTCTTCCCTGTTTTCATTCGACCGTTCCTTCCCCGTCACGTTGTGGAGCCGTTAGTAGCGTTGGCAAGATTTTTCCAGAAGGTATGCACACGGGAAGTGAGAAAATCTTACCTCCGGGAAATGCAACAAGACATCGTTCATATCATGTGTAAATTTGAGATGATATTTCCTCCAAATTTTTTCGACATCATGCCTCACCTCATGATCCATCTTCCTCGGCAGTTGTTGCTTACCGGTCATGTGCACTTCACTTGGATGTATCCGATGGAAAGGTACGTATTTTACACCTTATGTTAATTTCCTCATCAATATATGTGATATAGTGTTAATGTATTATCATAACACTTTAAAAACTTGATTTATAGGCAACTTGGACAATACGGTGGTTTTGTCTAAAACAGATCCGCACCTGAAGGATGTATAGCTGAAGCATATATTGCGCACGAGTGCGTCACCTACATGAAGCTGTATTTCGGAGCGTTACAGGAAAGCATACAGGAAGATGTACCGTCACAGTTCAATCTTTCCATACTCTCCGACGATGTTGTACTCGGTGGAAACATGCCAGTTTCCTACAAGTTGAAAGATTATGAGGTAGCCATTGCACATTGGTGGGTACTAATCAACTGTCCAGAAGTTCAGTTTTGGAAGGACATACATCTACGCTGTGAAGGAGTAGCAGGTGATCGCGATTACCACAACCAGACATTCGCAGAGTATTTCGGCCGCTGGGTACGTACCTTTAACACTATTCTATACGTGTTCATATATTATTGTGTATATTTATTCATATTTATAGTTGATTCTGATGGTTGCAGATGGACCTTATTGCAAATGATAATCACCCAAATTGGTCGCACGAACTCAGACTTTTAGCGAGGAGGCCGGTCTATTCAAAAGTTTATGCGACGTGCAAGGTGAATGGTGTGTTATTTCGATGTGAAGACAGAGACCTCAGACTGAAAACACAAAATTCAGGGGTTATGGCACATGGTGGGGATGGTGGAGTTGACTATTACGGTGTTCTCCATTCAGTTGTGGAACTGCATTACGGGGAAGGCATGAAAGTGCACCTTTTCAAGTGTAGATGGTTTGACACACGGCCGCAGAGCATGAAAACCGATCAATACGGCATAAGTTCTGTGAACACTAGTACATCATGGTATGAGGACGACCCTTTCGTTTTAGCCACATGGGTGAAACAAGTGTTTTATCTTGATGATCTCGCCAAGGGTGACCCGTGGAAAGTAGTCAACACTATCCACCATCGCAACATTTACCGGGCGTCTACACTTGGAGTGGCTGAAGAGAACGAGGAAGGGGGCACCGCGTATCAAGAGCCCAACTCAAACGGTATTCCTGACTCCTCTTTTATTCGCCTAGACACGCCGGTGCGAATTCGACGTGAAGAGCCACTGCTTGTTGATGTTGATCCAACTGAAGAAACTAACGAGGACTCTAGTGGTGAGGAAAGACATAGATTACCCCTATCGAGCAATTCAGAAACCGAAGAAGACTCATCCGATGATTCCGATTACAATCCGACGGATTAAGTAATTTAAATGATGTAATCCTTTCATTTGTAATCAACTCATTTCTAATGAACGGGCGTGGGGATGAGCCTCTCAGCTAGGCTGGGTTCCAAACCCCTTAAACAAAAATTTGAAATATGTTGACTGTTGGGTTTCTGGTTTTTTATGTTCAATTTTGGTTATATGTGAACAGGACATCGGAATAGGAGAGGTGTAAAACCACTGATTTTTTTGGTTTTTTTTCCAGAGAATAGCCGACGAAAAATGCATTATTTCGTCGGCCATTACAATAATGGCCGACGAATAATGAATTTTTCGTCGCCTATACGCACAATGGCCGACGAAAAATTCATTATTTCGTCGGCCATAAGTTTTTTTGAAAATAAATATTACAATAATGGCCGACGAATAATGAATTTTTCGTCGGCCATTGTACCAATGGCCGACGAAAACTTCATTATTTCGTCGGCCATAAGTTTTTTTTAAAATAAATATTTTATTTTTGACCGAAAACGACAAAAGAATAGCCGACGAATACTAGGTTTTATTTCGTCGGCTATGATTAAAAAAAAAAAACAAAAAATGAGCAGTTTCCATTTTCTATCACTGTCGACAAACCATTGCTTCATCCTTCAAATGCAAATGTGTCGTGAAATAAGATATGACCAAAATATTGAAAAACGTCTACGGTTGAAAAATGAGAAGATTCCGACAAAATCTGTGTGCCGAATATTGCAGTTAACTGTTTTTTACTGCCGTTTTCCTATGGGTAGCCTGACGGTCGGTCAATATTTTGAGGAAAATTTTTATACGATTAGTTGCGTCCCATCGATCTGAAACTATTCTCTGTTGACGATCAGGCCAAAAAACGTCATTTAGACGGGCCAATTTCCGTTTTAAAGGGTTTAGAGGTTTGACTCACCCGGTTGACCGTCCCGATCGAGCCTTCAACGTTGTCAGATGTAGTTGGATTTTTTTTCATACATGTATTTAATCTTAACGGTGATATCTGACGGTTGGAATAGATTTTCCCAACTTTTAGATTTAAAATTGGAACATATGCACTAATGTTCCTTAACTTGTTTACTAAGTGTTTAAGTGAATGTATAGTTTCAAATAGTTACTATACGTAGACTCTTCAAATGCAAATGTGTCGTGAAATAAGATATGACCGAAATATTGAAAAACGTCTACGGTTGAAAAATGAGAAGATTCCGACAAAATCTGGGTGCCGAATATTGCGGTTAACTGTTTTTTACTGCCGTTTTCCTATGGGTAGCCTGATGGTCGGTAAATATTTTGAGGAAAATTTTTATACGATTAGTTGCGTCTCATCGATCTGAAACTATTCTCTGTTGAAGATCAGGCCAAAAAACGTCATTTAGACGGGCCAATTTCCGTTTTAAAGCGTTTAGAGGTTTGACTCACCCGGTTGACCGTCCCGATCGAGCCTTTAACGTTGTCAGATGTAGTTGGATTTTTTTTCATACATGTATTTAATCTTAACGGTGATATCTGATGGTTGGAATAGATTTTCCAAACTTTTAGATTCAAAGTCGGAACGTATGCACTAATGTTCCTTAACTTGTTTACCAAGTGTTTAAGTGAATGTATAGTTTCAAATAGTTACTATACGTAGACTCTTCAAATGCAAATGTGTCGTGAAATAAGATATGACCGAAATATTGAAATACGTCTACGGTTGAAAAATGAGCAGATTCCGACAAAATCTGTGTGCCGAATGTTGCGGTTAACTGTTTTTTACTCCCGTTTTCATATGGGTAACATGACGGTCGGTAAATATTTTGAGGAAAATTTTTATACGATTAGTCGCGTCTCATCGATTTGAAACTATTCTCTGTTGAAGATAAGGCCAGAAAACGTCATTTAGACGGGCCAATTTCCGTTTTAATTTATAGGGTTTAGAGGTTTGACTTCGTAGTTTGACCAAGAGTTTAGCCGACGAAATATTTTATTTCGTCGGCTAAACTCTTGCCATCCGCTTATTGTCCGCCGTTGGATGGCTCAGATCTAACGGCTGTGATTTTCCAAAGTATAGCCGACGAAATATTTAATTTCGTCGGCTAAACTCTAGTGATCCGCGCCTTTTCATTGTTCGTCGTTGGATGGGTGAGATCGGACGGTTGCTAAGCGCCTAAACTATGGCCGACGAAATTCAAAGAATAACCGACGAGTTAATAGATTTCGTCGGCTATTCTTAAGTATAGCCGACGAATTAAAACATTTCGTCGGCTATTCTTAAGTATAGCCGACGAAATCTTTTTAATTCGTCGGCTATACTATCGGGTATAAGTTTGTTGCAGCCGAACCCTAGCCTCCATTTGCTGCATATTTCCAAAACCCTCCCTCTTCCTCTTCGACGTGCAATCCGGCCCTCCTCCCTCTATCTCCTCCACGTCGGCAGCCCCGGCCCGGCCTCCTCCCTCTTCCTCCTCCAATCCGGCAGCCCCGGCACCTCCTCCCTCCTCCTCCATTTTTTTCCGGCCGGCCACCGTTTCCAGTTTCCTCCTCCGGCCTGTCCCTCCTCCTCCCTCCTCCGGCCGGCCTCCTTCTCCTCTGCCCGAATCAATGTAAGTTTTTTTTTTTTTTTTCATTTATGTTAATTAATTGTTAATTTAGTTATAATTGTTAATTTATGTATAATTTATGTTAATTTATGTTAATTTATGTATTTATGTTAATTTAGGTAAATATTTAGGTATTTATGTTAATTTAGGTATAATTTAGGTATTTATGTTAATTTAGGTAAATTTTAGGTATTTATGTTAATTTAGGTAAATTTTAGGTATTTATGTTAATTTAGATAAATTTTAGGTATTTATGTTAATTTAGGTAATTATTTTCAAATTTATTTTAATTGTATAATTTATACGTATAAATTGGTTTTTTAATTATATAAATTGATAACTTAATTGTATAATTTAGCTTAATTATATATATAGCTTAATTATATTTAATTAGAATTTGTTATTTAATATAATATAATTTAATATGTTAGTATATAAATTGTTATATTAAAATATGTTAGTATTATTGGTTATTATATTAATTAGAATTTGTTATTTAATATAATATAATTTAATATCAATTAATGTATTAATGCCTCGGGCTTTAGATGACCGATGCATTAAGAAACCTATTCGGAGGCCGTCGTGGCGGCAGATCTAGAGGTTCTAGAAATTCCGGCGGTTCCGCAGACTCCGAGAGGACCGCTAGCCAGCCTGAGAGGACCACTAGCCAGCCGCGGAGGAGTTTAGATTCATCCCAGCCGCAGAGGACTGTGGATGCAGACCAGCCGCGACAGAGTGTGAGTGCTCGGCACCAGACCCTTCTCCAGGCGGGGCGGCCGTCGAACACTTCACTTCCGCCTGCCGGTCCCTCTGTGGCTCCGAGGTTTAGTCGGCAGCTGTTTCACGAGGAGATAGCTGCCGACGTTCCTCAGGTTCGTATGCCTGAGGTTCATCGGGAGCTGATGCCGAGTCCGACTCAGTCTGCTGCTGACTCGACTGAGGCTCCTACTCTCCCAAACCAGCTATTCCTCCCGTACAACATTTCGGCGATACCGGAGGTCGACTATCAGGGTGTGCCCTTATGGCCGGATATGCCTCAGTACGTTAGTGCTGCGGAGGCATACCAGCAGCAGCCATTTGAGGACCCTGACCACCTTATTTCGGCGAGGAGAAAAGGGAAGTCGGCAGACGAGTCATCCACTTCAGGTAACATTTGATTTTATTAATTAAATGTTTTATTAAAATTAACGCACTAATATTTAATTTTATTAACCAATCGTCGTTTTTGTGATAGGGACAGCCGCTAGCAGTTCACGGAGGAATACGAGAGGTGTCATCTGTTTTGACACGCTCAGGAAAACTGTTGAGCGCAGAGGCAGGATCCAGATCAACGAACCTCCTAATCAGGAGGTTCCGGGGAAGAAAAAACGCGACTACTCGGGTTGCGTGGGGTCACTGATTAGGGACAGAGTCCCTATGTTGTGGACCCGGTGGGCTGATGTGCCCCAGGAGATCAAGAGGGAGGTGAACAACGCCGCGTCGGTGAGTAATTTAAAAAATTTAATTTATTTATCGTAATATTTAATAATTTTCGGTATTATTACAATTGTAAAACTAATAAAATTTTATTTTTCAGACATTCTTCGAGATTGCCGACCACAAGCGGGATTGGGCGGACACCCAGCAGAACTCGAGGTACGTTTGTTTTTATGATATTATAATTATCTTATAATTATTAATATTTTATGATATTAATAATATTTCTAATGCACTTTTGTTTTTTTCGTAGGTTCAAAGAGTGGAAGAACGAGCTGCGTTCCCACTATAACGAATACGACTACCTTGGTCGTATGGGTACTCCTAGGGAGTTCATGTTCTGGGAGTACGAGTGGAGTTGGTTGAAGACAGTAGACTTCAACAACCCAATTATGCAGGTAAATACTAAACTTCAGTAAAAATGTTTATTTTGTTAAAATTTTAATTATTAGTTTAATTATTTTATAATTATTACACTAATATTTTTTGATGCATTTTTCTAACATTTTATTATTTGTTTGAAGCAACGTTCTCGGATAAACTCTGAGAACCGCCGCCGGAACACAACCCCCCATCATGCTGGTTCACGGCCGTTTGCACAATATCAGGAGGAGGCGCTCAGAGATCATCCTGATAGCAACCCGTACGTGGAGACGTTCAAGATCGCTTATCCACAAGCGACAGAACAGCTCGTAAGTCGTTCATTACAATTTTAAAATTTTAATTATTAATTTTACTTAATTATATATTTGTTATAATATTAAATTTTTTTTCCCGTCCACTTAGGAGAGGGTCAACCGGGCCGAAGAAGAGGTGTTCCAGCAAGTAGTTCGGGAGACACAACTGAACATTTCCGAGGCAGATCTGAAAGAAGCCATGCGCCATGTCGACCGGTCCAGTGTCCAAACGGCAGCGAGGATGTTCGACGCAGCCTTCCCAAACCGGACAAACAACTTCTACTGCCGGGGTTTGGGAAGTTCTGGACTAGGGCTTCTGAAGACCACTAAGGGAGGTCAAAAGAAGGGAGGCGGGGAGAGCCAGCATATGAGGGGGGAAGTGCAGTGATTGGCCGCAGAATTGGCGACCTCGTCCCAGACAGTACAGGAGCTGCGCCGCAGCACACAGTAGTATCAGGAGGAGATGCGCCGCAGATCACAGCAGTATCAGTTGGATATGGCCGGTTGGCATGCCGAATGCGAAAGAATTCGGCAACACAACTACGACGGCCAACAAACCTGGTGGTATGAGATGTTCGCGGCACAAAACCAAGGCCTTCCACCCCCGGCCCCTTTTCAGCGGTTAGCGGAACCTCCAATGCCTCAACCTCCCGAGTTCGGTCACCAGGATGACGACCCTGATGGAGAGCAGGATGCTGGGGATGACCTGCTGGACTTTAGTGGCTTAGGTGATGATTAGGGTTTAGGGTTTATGTATATTAGAACGAATTTAATAAAAATGGTATTTAGACGTGTTTCTTGTTGGTGCAAATGCATGGACTGTTTTTGTGATTTGCAGGTTGCTTGGAATGGTAATTTAGAAAATAATTTAATTTAATTTTTCCCAAATGTAAGAATAGCCGACGATTTTGGACTATAGCCGACGAATTTTACCAATTTTCGTCGGCTATAAGTTGTATAGCCGACGAAAATTACATTATTTCGTCGGCTATAACTAATTAATGCCTATTAAATATTAATATATTTCGAGACAATAGCCGACGAAAATTTACAGAATCGTCGGCTATTGTTTTCAACAAATAGCCGACGAAAATTTATTAATTCGTCGGCTACTGTCAACAACCAATAACCGACGAATTAATAAATTTTCGTCGGCTATACTTACTGGATTTCGTCGGCCATACTCGAAAATACCCGACGAAATTCGTCGGTAATTTCTCCCAGGTTTGGCCGACGAAATATATTTTCGTCGGTACAGTCGTCGGCCATACTCTACTATAGCCAACGAATTCGTTTTTTTCGTCGGCCATTGTATTACCGACGGGGTTGTTCCGACGAAGTATAGCCGACGAAAATTTCGTCGGCAGATGCTATAGCAGACGAAATTTAGCCATAGCCGACGAAATTTTTTTCGTCGACTATGCATTCGGATCCGGTAGTGTCTCTGCCCAATCCCATCACAGGAAAATAAAATACTCTGAGAATTCTCATTCATCAAAACATGTCTCTGCCATTCAGACTTTGAAAAATCATAACTTCATCTATAAACATCCTATTCAAGTGATTCAAATTCTGGAATGAACCTTAAGTGATCTACTACAAGTCTTATGAAGACACTAAACTCAAATAACTAACTATTTATACCAGGTTTTGAAAAGAAGCCAACTGATTCAGAATCTAAACTATTGAATGAAGTTTTTACTGATGCAGTGCCTAAAGTTTGAAAAATCATAACTTCATCTATAAACATCCTTTTCAAGTGATTCAAATTCTGGAATGAACCATAAGTGATCTACTATAAGTCTTATGAAGACACTAAACTCAAATAACCAACCAATTATACCAGGTTTTGAAAAGATGAAGTTTTTACTGATGCAGTGCCTAAAGTTTGAAAAATCATAACTTCATCTATAAACATCCTTTTCAAGTGATTCAAATTCTGGAATGAACTTTAAGTGATCTAATACAAGTCTTATGAAGATATTCAACTCAAATAACTAACCAATTATACCATGGTTTGAAAAGAAACCAACTGATTCAGAATCTAAACTATTGATCTGCAGAATTTACTGATGCAGTGCCTAAATTTTGAAACATCATAACTTAATCTACAAAATTCATTTTCAACTGATTCAAATTCTGGAATGAACCTTAAGATGTCTATTACAAATCTTCTGAAGACACCTAGATGAAATTCCAAATGAAACTGTACAATTTCTTGAAGAAAAGAAACTGATGCAGGATGGCCGGGATTGGGACAGTCCCATGGCCAGCCCTAGGAAAACATGACATTGTAATTGACAGTGCCTACATTCAACTTAATAGTCTCATATATATACCAATATCCATAACACACATGCTTGAACCATTTGCTAAGCTTACATTCTAGTAAAAGGAAAGACACTTACATATTTTTTGGTTGTATCTTCATCACCGGCCCTGACATAGGCCTTCTCAAAACTTTTGATAATTGGAAGCTTCTCGCCTTGTATTCTGAGTTCCTCCATTGTGTAGATGATAGGAGAAGACCCCGTGTGGTGGTGCATAGTCTTCTCCCCTCGGTTCTGCTTGTTTGCCAAGGAGAGTCTCTAATACACGAAAAAATATTACTTAAGCTAATTCTAACATCTTACAAATTTCACATTTCAAGTTATAAATACGTAACTATACATGGATGAGCTAACAATAAACTACAAGGGACACAATGAAGGTAATTAAAAAAGATCACCTTGAAAGCATCTGACTGGAAGTGCAAGCATAGGAACTCCCACTGGTCCTCTCTCCCAATGAAATCTTTTGGCATGGCGTTGGGCCCTTCCTTCTGATAAACTTTGTGACACTGGTACTTCTAGTCCTTGTACCTCTCCTGTGCCCTCTCCAGTATCCATTTGAACATTGGCTCATCATTTTCATCCCACTCGTACTTCGGCTAAGTAATAAATAAATAAAAATTCACATGTTAAGCACTGAAAAATAAAATAAAAGAACCCTAAAATTAAAATTAAAATATTATACTCAATTACTTACCGACATTGCATTCCACACCTTCCACTTCTCCGACTGATCAAGGTCGTAAAACGTGCTTGCCCTCATTCCCACCAGACTCCGTATGGCGGAACCGATATCATGAATTACCAAGCTGTTTATCCCCCTCACGCTAGGGCCTTTTAGACGGGGGCAGTACTCCAGCTTGATCTTCTGCCCCGTTTGTTGAACGATATCCTCCGCTTTCTTTCCAGAACAAAAACCCCGTTTTTTTTTCAGGGCCGAAGCTACAATAAACATGTGAAAATACATTATGATACTTAATATAGCTTAATATACAAGATGATACCTCTTCTGTGTACTTGGGGCAGTAAATTAATACATGCACATACCTGTTGGGCTTCTGACTTTGATTCGAGCGCTGTCGACGATGCGTCTTGCAGATTCAGGTGCGGTTACAGATGCCGATTGACATCCTGTTGAAGACCCTTCAACTGTAGGACGCCGCACGATCAAGGGGGGAGCCCTTGGTGGTACTGTCTCAGCCGGCATGGGGTTAGGGTGGCTGCTACTGCTAGCTGAACCGACGGTCTGCCGTATGGACTCCATCAAAGCACTGGCCTGAGTGTCTCGGCCCTTCCTCTTTCCCATGATCACCATATCTTGCACATGAATAACACACAATTGTTAGTAAATGAGTGAGTAATAGATAAAGATGTCATACTAATAGTTCATACAAAAGAGCAAGTTAAAAGAGCAAAATATATATATATATATCAACAACTCTAAGCTAAAAGATTAGAGTTGTTATGAAATTGGTGGTGGATTGAAAAATATGTAACTGATCTTGAACTGTTTACCTAGGATATGTAAAACTGTTTAACTAGGAGTGAGTAATAGAAAAATATGAAAAACTGTTTTGGCAATTAGTTTAATAAATTTTTAGCCAAACATTTAATGACATTTTAGAAGAGTTAAACAGATTGGCAAGAGCACAAAGGTGCATATATTTTATTAATTCAGTGCTCATACAAATTCAGAAACTGAATTAGTTAAATACTTGATTAGTTATTTGGTTTATTCATCATGCGAGCTTTACTACTGACCTTATTCTATTTTCATTTTTTAATCAAGTTTGGGATTGCTGCTCCAGATGTGGTAAGCGAGGAGGTTGCGAGGAAGGAAGCCAAACTAAACTATCAAACTGTACTGAATAGAAAATAAAGAGCAAGTTAAAAGAACTAACTTTGAAGGTCAGATCCGAGATCAGAGCCAGCTTGGAAGAGGATGCGGTGGCGATGAGTGGAGGAGGTGGGTGGATGCGCGCACTCTAATCAGTTGCCGATGCGTGGATGGGGTCTGGTGGCGCGACTCTGGTGGGATTTGGGAATTGAAGATTCAAAAACTACCCGAATTCGGAGTATAAAGAACCCTAGAACAAAGAAAATGAATTGGGGGTTTAGGTTACCTGATTGGATAATCTGAGTCTCTAAAACCTGCCGTACGGTCTTGATCGAATTGGGGAGCCTAAACCCTAAAGCTCTACGGAGTTGATTCAATCAATTCTCTCTGTGTCTCGGTTTGGGACCTTTTTTTCGATGGACTCGGGTTGGGAAATTGGAAGAGAGAGTGAATTGGAATGGGAATTAAGAAACGAAAATTCGTTCTTTCGGGGGAAAAACAGGCGCAAAACTTCCCCGCCTAATATTTCGGCCTCCTAAACGACGGAAATTACATTTTCCGTGCCGTTGGTTCTCAAACTAAATCCAATATATTATAACTTTTTTTTTTCAGAAAGAAATCCAATTATAACTCCACTTATGTATTCATACTTAAAAAAGCATACATATATATACGTATATATATATATATATATGTATTTAATTAATTTTAAAATTAGAAATTTTAAAATACATTCCATAATTAATTAATCAGAATCGTCTGAATAATCGTACGTAATATATATATACTAATCGTACAATAATCTTAATATATATATATATATATATATATATATATATATATATATACTAATTGTACTCATGATAATCTGAGTCGTCTGAATCATCCTCCTCCTTAGTTTGGTCAGAATACTCATCATCCTCTATGCTTTCGTCATCTATGAAGCCGTCGTCATCCTGACTGGGGTTGCGACGTTGTTGTAGCGAGATCAGTTCAGATGGTTTAATTGGAATGTAACCTATGATATCCGGAACATGTTGGTTGTTGACACGAATATCCTCAGTATTAGGGACTACATGTGGAGAATCCTCTTGATATGGTTCATTCGGTTGATCTGTTGTTATTGGTTCATTGGGCCCACTCTCATCATCCCCTCTTAGTGTAGCTGCACTCCAAATATTCCTATGTGACATCACCTGCACCACTTTCCAACCGTGACCCATAGCCGGATCATCAAGATAAAACACTTGTTTCGCCATGGTGGCAAGAATAAACGGCTCATTCTCATACCATACACTGTTTGAGTCCACTGATAACAAGCCACGATCCATAATTGTACTCCTTCATCTGGTTGGATCAGTATTGAACCATTTGCACTTGAATAACGCAACTGGCATACGGTTGCCGTAGATTAGTTCGATGACACTAACAAGAACCCCGTAGTAGTTGAAACCCAAACCCTCAACCATAACTCCATTGTTTTGGGTGACATGACCTTCATCTCGTTCTGATGTCACAAACTTAACACCGTTCACAAAACATCCAGCACGAACTCTTTGGCTTTGGGGTCCTCCAGCCAAGAAGTGCAACTCCAGGTCGTAAGAAGCAGGAAACTATTATTGAATGTGCATCACCTGTACGTAATTTTAAGAGCAACATTATTACATTATGTAACTAACATAAAAAGAAACATATATATATTTAATTTATGTAAAATCACATATATATATATATATATATATCGATAGAAAGGTACGTACCCAAATAGGGAAGTAATCAGGAAAATCTCTCTTGTGTATGGCTTCATTACCATCCTGCATTTCCAAATGGTTGTTGAAGTATCGCTCGGCTTCCTCGCAATGTTGAAGGACACACCAATGTACCTCTTTGATTTCATCATTACTTAATCTTTCAGAATTACTTAACCTACCGTACGGTTCAACATGGTTTGAAACAACTGATAGATTAAATTGTTGGCTACTACCAGCTCCAGATGATTCTTCCACTGTGTCTTCATCATTGAGATATGCGATGCAGTAAGTTACGCACTTAGCCTGAATGTATGCCGCCGTTATTGACCCTTCAGGGAAACGTTTGTTTTTGTTCTTCTTCTTGAAATCTCCAAGTTGCCTGGAAAACAAATATGCAATTGAATCTTACAATGCATATTTAAAAAAAAAACATTTATCTTAATTAATTTGAATGGATGATTAATTTAAATAAATATGAGTGCATACCTCTCATTTGGATAGCACCAGGTATACTGTACCGGACCAGTAAGCAACACTTGTTCGGGAAGATGGATCATGAGGTGAATCATGATATCAAAGAAAGTCGGGGGAAAGATCCTCTCTAGCTTCCACATGATGTACACAATGTCTTCTTGCAATGACTGAACATCAGATTTTTTAAGCTCTTTAGCACATATCCTCTGAAAGAACTTGGACAAAGCCACTAACGTGTCAACCACATCACTCTGTAAATACGGTCTAATGACCACGGGAAGAAGACGTTGCAGCAAAACATGACAGTCATGAGTCTTCAACCCAGCAAACTTATTATCCCCCATCTTAACACATCGAGTGATATTCCATGCATACCCGTGAGGATACTTAACGTTTTCAAACCACTGAAACACTTCCGCCTTCTTCTGAGGATAGACTGTGTAGCCTGCTTGAGGCATTATGGATTTTTTGGTTTTTTTGTTCTCTACTAGCCATAGCTTAGAGCGAATACCTATTTTCTTTAGATCAACACGGGCTTTCGGGGTATCCTTGTTCTTATATTTCAGATTCAAAATTGTTCCAAGAACACTGACACAAACATTCTTCTCTATGTGCATGACGTCCAAGTTGTGTCTGATTTTCAAAGTCAACCAGTATGGCAATTCAAAGAATACACTTTTGTGCGTCCAATACTTAAACTCTTCAGGCGTGGGAGGATTCAAATCCGTTACTTCTTTACTGGTACTCAAAATCCCGAACCAGTGCTGGTTAAGTCTTTCCAAAATCCACTCACCAGACCGCCCTGGGAGTTTCAGATTATGCTCCTCAGTCCCATCAAATGCCTTATCATCCCACCGCCACTCGTGATTCTCGTCAAGATATCTACGAGATCCTAAGAAGCAAATTTTGTCAGCGTGACGACTAGAATTGACATCATCTACGCATACTGGGTAAGCCTTGTACCCCTGAGTTTGTTGGCCAGACAACATCCCGTAAGCTGGAAAATCACTGATGGTGCAAATAACAGCTGCTTTCATCATGAATGAAGTTTGACCATGCCTGTCAAAAGTAGCAAGTCCATTTTCCCACAACTGCTGCAGCTCGTCAATTAGTGGTCTCATGTACACATCCAAACACTTTCCAAGAGAATACGGCCCAGGTACCATAAGTGTAAGAAAATTGTACTCCTTCTTCATACACATGTTGGGAGGTAGATTGTACGGAAATACTATCACAGGCCAAATGCTATAAGACAAATTCATGTTTCCAGTAGGATTAAATCCGTCTGTTGCAAGTCCAAGTCTGACATTTCGACAGTCTTCAGCAATTCGGGAAAAGAACGGTCAAAGTGCTTCCAAGCCTCTCCGTCTGCGGGGTGTGTGAGATTATCCGGATCTATTCTCTCCTCTCCCTGGTGCCTTGCCTGGTGCCATCTCATATGTTTAGCTGTATGTGAAGACATGTACAGACGCTGTGAATAAGTGGGACAAATACCGTAATTAGCCAAGTGAGAATACATGTCTTCATATGTTACTGGGCTCCGATTGAGACATTTGTTGCACGGACATATGTGAATAACTTTGTCTGGAGGACTATGTAGACGCACGAACTCAAGAAAATCAAAAATGTCTCTCATATAAACTGGGGACCCCCTCCCTAATTGCATCCAGCTCCTGTCCATGTTGTACGCTATAATAACGTACAGTAAACAAATTAAAATATATAATAAAAAACTCTATATATACCAAGAATTAATATTATACTGATATATATATATGTACATATTATTCACATAATTATATCTTTAAATATTATTCACATAATTATTAATCATACATAATTAAAAAAGTTAGATATATATATATATATATATATATACAAACATAATATATATTATATAGTTTTCATGCATATATATAATGTTATATGTATGTACAAATTAATTAACATATTATACACACATATCCGATCCGATAATAATAATATATATTAAGCATACATGCAATTAAGTAAGCAATAATAGTCCATTAAAATTGGACCGACGACCTTGTCGAAAGTTCGCAAGAAAATATGTCTAAAAGATCGAAGAAAGTAGCTAAATTAATTAATTAAAGTAGTAATATATATATATATATATATATATATATATATATATATATATATATATATATATATATATATATATATATATATATATATATATAGACACACACACATACCAATTAGGAGATCGAGATCGAAGCGCGCAGCTCTTAAAGATTGGGGGGGGAGCTTGACCATGCCTTAATTTCTTCTGCGTGATCTTCTGTATTTCAATTCGAAGAGCCCATACATACATATATGTATAGAAGCTGGAAGATCGACCGACCTCGCTAGCAGATCGATCGAGTAAGCTTAGTGCCGAAAGGAACAACCAACCCTTCAGCGCGCAACTTATAATTAAAACAAGTTTACATATATATATACAAATGGACAATGTGCACTGTTACTCCGGCATAAATGTGTCAGTAATAATTGAACATCTTAGTCGACGAACTATATTGTCGGCTAAGAAAGAAATTTCGTCTCCCAATAACTTCTTAACCGACGGAAAACATCCGTCGCCCAAGCTGTCGTCAAAAATATTTTGTCACAAATAATCATAGATGACGGAAAATATCGAAAATCAAGTTCCGTCGACCCTGACTATTACAGCCGACGGAAATCTGAGAGCACAATAAATCCGTCGCCTTTAGAGATATCATAGACGACGGAAAATTTCAATTATCAATTTCCGTCGATCAGGTTTTATAAAGCCGACAGAATATGGTGGGGGGGGGGGGGGGGGGGGAGCTTGACCATGCCTTAATTTCTTCTGCGTGATCTTCTGTATTTCAATTCGAAGAGCCCATACATACATATATGTATAGAAGCTGGAAGATCGACCGAGCTCGCTAGCAGATCGATCGAGTAAGCTTAGTGCCGAAAGGAACAACCAACCCTTCAGCGCGCAACTTATAATTAAAACAAGTTTACATATATATACAAATGGACAATGTGCACTGTTACTCCTGCATAAATGTGTCAGTAATAATTGAACATCTTAGTCGACGAACTATATTGTCGGCTAAGAAAGAAATTTCGTCTCCCAATAACTTCTTAACCGACGGAAAACATCCGTCGCCCAAGCTGCCGTCAAAAATATTTTGTCACAAATAATCATAGACGACGGAAAATATCGAAAATCAAGTTCCGTCGACCCTGACTATTACAGCCGACGGAAATCTGAGAGCACAATAAATCTGTCGCCTTTAGAGATATCATAGACGACGGAAAATTTCAATTATCAATTTCCGTCGATCAGGTTTTATAAAGCCGACAGAATATGGTGGCCACGCCAAATTCGTCGCCTGTAATGTCTTAGTTGACAAATAAAGTTTTTTATGCGACAGTTATGTATCCGTCGGTAGGGAACTACTTAGCCGACGGAATGTATGCTTTTCCGTCGTCTAAGTTTGATTTTCCAGTAGTGAAAGCAACTTCGTAACTCACAATTCATAAAAGAGTGGAACTTAAGCCATCGTCAAAAGTGACAACTAATAGAGGCTTCCAACTAGATACATCACCAATAAACCAGATCTGATATGACATCAAGAAATCTTTCGGATGTCAAAGTCGATTTTCATAACCGACGACTAACACACAACTGTTAGATCGACAATTATCAAAAACAGCATTGCAACGAAAATCGAATTTCAAGATATGATCTTAAACTCGAGAGAAAATAATTCAAGTACCAAAAGACTCGCTGAATTCACAAAATAAACTCCACAACTTGAATTGCTCGAGTCAACAAATATCCAATATCCTCCATTAACTCGCATAAAAAAAAATCCTCGAGAAATAAGATTCTCGAAACCTCAATTAAACTGTAGAGGTTCCAATCAATATCTCGTCCCACGAGAACTGACATAAGGATAAACTCAAATCAATGATTTATCAAATGAAAAACACAGACTCACATTACAAAAATAATGACTTCTCAAGTCATCTCTGGATCAGTAAGTGGTCCCACCACAGTACGATTCCACAAGAAATTCTCCCATTGACAAGACGTCATTTAACTTATAAGAATATGCACTACTCACGTCACAATATTCCTTACACAAGCCTTCATGAGTCAACAGAGAAACTCCTTTCCCGTAAGGCTATGCTATAAGTGACAAATAAAACATCTTGAACAAATCACCTAACATTGCCCCGCAAAACCAGTACAAAAATAATTACTCGTGACTCACCTTACCGTTCTCGAGATTCACTTCACTTAATGAAATCACATGAATTATTAGCGTCCTCCGATTGAGTCACACCATTCAATTCTTGTCCCATGCTGCATCCAATGACTTCAGTATCGCCAACCCCTTGACGTCGAAATCTCTACATCTACAATCACAACAATCTGGGATGCAACCATCCACACGCCTTTTACACTTGTCGAACTAAGAACAAAGCCGATATCTTTGCTTGACAAGTGTTCTGTGACTAACTAAATAGTCAACGTCAACATTCGCCGTCAGCCAGATAAATGTTCGAAAATCAAAAGATATTGCTACGGCGGTAGCAGATAGAATTCCGACTCAATTATGAAAAATTACTCAAAAAAATAACTCTAGAGATCGAAAAAAAAATCTTCCTGGAAGTCACCATTGGATTTCAATCCAACCACCACAGATAAGTACGTGACTTCAATAAAAACCAAAAGCCATTCAAGGATCTTGAATCGGAATTACGGATCAAAAGTTATGATCCGCCGAAGTTTCGTCTCAACTCCTTGAAAAAGAAACACAAAATGGTGCAACTACCAGAATCTTCTCATCCGAATTACCGAGCTAACCATGCAATGGTCAAATAGATCCCCGATCTAGATATTTCAAATATTCACCAGCTGCTTATACGATAAACCATGTGGTCAGGCTTAACCACACTTTACCAAAACTCGATAATTCCATAGTCAAAATGATTGTATCACAATACTTACGCTGCTAGAATTCACCATAGCCACCCAACTTCAATTTCGTACTAATCTCTCAATGTTACCATGACAACATCTTCAAATCTCTTTCTCCTCAAATACCATGTATTTCGAGGTAAATATCTCCAATATGGGTAGCTATTTCAATTCCTAATTCTTCATTTATCCAATCTCCCAACCAAGGTCGCTAAGAATTAGAATTATTTATAGCTCCCACAATCTCTATATAGCTCTCCATTTCTTCCCTCATAACCGATATGATCAATATATAAAAATAAGACGGTTATGAGATTCACAGGTACTACACCAGTATACTGCCACTTAAACTTCCACGGACTCATTTTCTCTACATACGCCAAATCCATTGGTCAATCCACAAAATATAGTTTATGAGTGGCTCTAATACATACTCGTAACAATCTAAAATAACATTCAGAAAGTTACATATTCAATTTTTCCACTCATTATTGCAAAGTCGCAACAACGACAATCATCTCACTTTGGCCTTGTCAACATTTCCAAAACCGATCACTATAATAGGCTACTCAAGAGTTAGGGTCAATCCCATAATACAACGTGAATAAGAGACCAAAATCTCAATGTGTAGTCCTATCAAGAATAACACCTTCCCATCTCGAAAGAAATAGGGCCAAAACATCCGAGTTCCCAACTCGTAACCTGACGCTAGAACTACTGATAAGCATCAACGGACAACTAAATAGGTATAACTGACATACCTATTACGTACACAAGGATAACGTCCTAAGAGGTCGATGTACTCGATGCATAGTTTAAAAGATACAACTCGATACTTGGAATGTACTTTACATACTTAATAATGACATTAGCACCAAGGAGCACGATGAGTATTCGCTGCAGTCGGATCCATCAGTCGGAGGTACTAAGCATTACTAAGCATATAAAATAGCATAATAGAATAGTACTCTACAGAGTACATAACAAGACACCAAGGAATCTGACTCACACACTTAATGAACACACTAGCATAAAAGTATATGATGGAAATCCGCCTCGGTCGAACCATCAATCCAAGAATACTAGGCGTCATCAAGTATAAAAGGTAACATAACACAAGGAATGAAAGGACCTAATGCTCTGATACCAAACTGTCAAGACCCGCCCCGAATTTCACCCTGAAATCCGGATAAGGCCCTGCGGGGACCACCTTAAGACTAACTCTATCGATAAATCGATAAGTAAATCTTAGGATGGACAACCCTAAAACCTGCAACGAACAAAAACACTTCTAAATCCAGCTCCAACCTCAACACCTGGAGACATCTGCTCTCCAAATCACAACAACCGCCACAAATAAACACAAATCAAACTCATCTTAAACTCAAATAACACACATGTAATCAGAGCAGTCTAATACAAAGAACTGGAAAAAAATAAGAAATATAAGAATAAGGGATCACAGATCCCACCTAGCGGAAGCAACAACGATGATAGTTATGCCTCGACTCCGAGTACTATTAACCTCTGATAACTAATCTGCAAACTGGGCGATTTAAAACGAAATGGGAAAGTAATTTAAAAACGTTAGAGTGAGTGGATAAAAATAATTTCGTATAATCTCGAAAGAAATATTTATATAACATCGACATATCTCACATGTCGTGAAATCACAAATTATGAAATCATAAAATCCCCGAAAATCTCATTTCCGGTCTTTTAATTATAAATATATTCAAAATGATCAAATATGATTTATCAAATCATACTATTTCCGGAAATCTCATTTACGGGTAAAATTAGGTACTATTTAGAATAGTAGTAAACATATACCCCAAATCCATATTTACTTTAAATATTAAATGAGCAAATTTCATAAAACTATATGAATTATTGGTCATCGATAATTCATATCATGCTTGATATTTCATATAATGAAAATAAACTTCATTTTTAATAAAATATTTATGCATGCATTTATTTAAAATAAAATCCACTTACTGTACAGTCGAGCTTGCCACTATTCCGAGCTCTCGTCACGTCGAGTAACCTCTCGACCTGTAACAGAGACGTAATCATAAATATTCCAAAACTCGGAATTGATTTATAAAAGTCAAATGTACGAACGTCCTCACTCGCACGAAACTTCTCAATTTCTTTTCTTGTTATCGGTATAGAAATCACGCCTCAAATACTGAATCACTTTATGTCTAAAATTACTCAGGACACCCATCCCGAGTCTGCTCAATTCTTTTACTAGTTATTTCGTCGTAAAATCCTTTTAAATCAGGTTTTATTTTTTACGACAAGTCAACGGTAATATTCAATGGTCAAATAGTAATTATATAGTCAAACAGTAAATGGTCAAAGTCTAATTACTATTTACTATTTACTATTTACTTTTACTGTTTTACCATTTACTGAATTACTGTTTCGCCATTTACTTTTTACCTTGTATCGTTTTACCATCACCTTTTACCCTTCTCCTCCACCCCTTGCCGCCACCACCACCACCGGCAGCTGCACCACAGAGGCTAAAAACGCCTTCACTCGACTCCTAATCAACCAAACACCCTCGCCGCCACCTCTGGACCTTACACTCGTCGTCTGCGCCGCTAAAAACCCACGCAGCCGCCGCATACGGCGGCCGACAAGGCGGCAGAACACCACCACCTCCAATTTTCACAAAAGCCAACCAATTCAACATCAAATTACACTCAATCGACTCCAAACAACTTTTTGAACACGATTATAACCTCCAATTACATCAAAAACATCACCTCCACAAAATTCATCAAAAACCCTAAAATTTCAAATCCAAATTTCCCTTTACCTGGGTTGAATTGGTTCAATTCCTTTCGTGAAGTGGTTGTGCGGGTCGAGACCTTTGATTCCCGACTGAAATCTAGCCGAACCGTGGCCGGAGGAGGAAGCAGTCGAACCATCTCGGGCTTCGACGGCGGGGATTCGTCTTGAACCACCACCGCAGACTTGAAGAGGAAGGAGAGACGAGTCGAACGGTAGCCAATAGCATAGTAATTTTGTCATAGTAATTTTTTTTTTTAGAAGAAAAAGAAAATTACAACAAACAGCCCATATGGCAACCAACTTGCATCGAATCTAGACACACCTCAAACACTATGTGTGTGAAAATTGATTTTAAAAACAAAAATTCAAATAAAACAGAAAGTTGGAAGTTGTAGAGGGAGAAGTGGGAAGTTATGAGAAGTTTCAGAGAGATTGTAGGGGAAAATAAATTAGAATATTTCTGAATATAATTTTATTTTTTACTATTTTGTCCTTTATTTATTAAAATCTATTTTAATATAACCTATAGTTGAAGAGTTTAGTCATATTTTCACAGGACTTTTGACTAACAAAACCTGTTTGATTAATAATAATATAGATAATAATATAGATAAACGAAAGCTCTAGGATTGGGCTTAGTATGGTTGGGGCCCTTTTGAGCCTGAAACCACAACCACAGCACAAAAGTCTGTAAGCCCAATTAAAAAGGACCCTGATTTAAAAGCCCACATTAACCACTCTTTTGTCACGCTGAGAGTTTATGAAAGTGGGAAGCCACATTCTACGGCACATAGATACATTCATCTTCATCGATTCCTTCTTCTCCACTCTCCGATTCCTTCCACTCTGTTTTGTCGCCAGGTTAGGGTTTGAAATCATTGTCCTTATTTCGTGCCGCTCACTTCTATTTAAGGGTTTTTGGTTACAAATTTGAACTGCGTGTGAATTGTAACAATTGATTGTTGAACGAAATTTAGCAGGCATTGCAAATTTGCAATTGTTTTTTCTGCGTATTTAGGACTTTTGGTTTTACCTATAGTATTCACTTGATTCATATTCATGATTTTGGCTTAGGATAGGCTATGTGAATGGCGTTTGAATATCTTGATGAAATAGGAATGTGGTTTTGTATACATTGTAATCAGATTTTGGGTGTGTTGTAGATTTTGTTAAAGCATGTCTATCTGATACACTGATGAATATAATTTTAGTGACTTTTATGTTTGTTGGGAAGTTCTTGTCGGTATTGAATTTTGCAGCTCTGCTTTCAATTCATGTTTTTGACAGTAATGATGAACTTTTTGGTAGAAATGGGACTGGAAGAAGGATCAGATCGATTCAAGAAACAGCAAGAGCAGTGCCAGACACCCCGTATCAGCACTGCCTCTACAAGTGTCAAATTTTCAGATGATACCAAGAGACTCCAACACATTAATAGCATACGGAATGCTCCTGATGGAGCACAGGTCAAGCGTGTTATAGAGCTGCTGCAGAAGGTTCAATTTTCCCTTCTTTGCTTGATAGCAATGATAAGTATGTTTTCTTATAGGCAGTAGCAGTTCAGGCCTTTGCCAAGTAGATTGCTAGAGTTTAGTTTAAGACATGGAATATGTGAAATAGATACTGTATCTATTTCACATATTCCATAAGTGCTAGGAATTGCTGGAATTAAGGATGTGGGCGGTCCTCATGACTTCACACAACAAAAATTTTCTGTTCGTTTTTCTTACCCTACCTTGTTGGCTAGGAATAGGAGTCGACAAAGTCCTATGATATGTTTGAATCAATCTAAGGTTTGCATTGAGGGTTATGAACTCATTGATTGTGTATAAAGTATAATGAATTCATTCTTTTGGTTTTGCTCCCTTATCTAGCTAGTAGCTAATTGGCTAGGATTAGAAGTCTAGAAAGTCTTGGCATCAAAATCCAGCCAGATGTTTTAAGTGCTTAATTTTGATCATAGATTCTAATAACACAGTTTGTGAAGTGCTTTTTATTTTTCCGCTTGTTTCAATGGAAGCATTGTTGGGTGAAATGTTACTCTGTTATAAAGCAGAGATTTAATCTGTTGTCGTAATGAGAATTTCACCAAAGCTGTTATAATTGGTACAGTCTGGTCCGGGAATGATAGGTAGCTGGTATGTAGCATATTCTTTTCCTTTTACACCTATTATACTCCATTCTTCTCCATGATCTTTTTCCTTTTCCCTATCTTGCTTTGATTTAGCTTAGTTCAACAAAGATATGCTAATTTTACTTGGATCATGAGAAGGACTCGCCATCTATTTTGCAGACAAGGCTGGCTTTCACGCCGGAGCAAATATATGAAAATTGTTATGTTGATGTGAACCACATGAAAACTGTCTTTAAATGTCTGACAGATAACCCAAAAGTTCACTATGATGGGAAATGCTTCTCTTATAAGGTTAGTTTATTGTTATGGTATTTGAAGGATGTACAGTAGCCTTTTTATTCTATGTGAAGATAATATTCGCTTGTACTGTCATCTGTAGTCCAAGCATGCTGTGAAAGACAGGAGTCAACTATTGTTCTTAGTACAAGAATTTCCGGAGGGAATACCTGTGATTGATCTCAAGGATGCATACCCTAGTGTAATGGAAGACTTGCAGGTATAATTATCAAATAATGCTTCTTCTGATATTATTTATGCTTTGGAAAAAACTATGCATCTTCATATTTATGCTAAACTATGATAAACTTGGATTATTTCTGGAGTGTTTCTTTTGCAATGAAGTTTTAAAAAAGTAGTACTATCTAGGCTCTAAAAGCTGCTGGTGACATATGGCTTCTTTCAAGCTTCAATGCACAAGAGGATATAGCATATCCAAATGATGCTAAGTTGCCCCGCATCAAGGTTGATGATGACCTTAAAAAGTGCTTCAGGAAGATAAAATTGCCTAGCAATACGGTTGACATTGAGAAGTATCTCGAGAAGAATGGGATGAAGCCTGCTACAGACTCCGCAAAGAGGAGTGCTATGGTTCAGAGTCTAGTCGGGTCTTCTAATTTTAAGGACAAGAAGAAGAAGAAGAAGAAGAAGAAGCTTGAGATCAGCAAGAGGACCAAATTAACCAATGCCCATCTTCCTGAGCTTTTCGAGAACTGGAAGAACTAGGTGAAGCCATCATAGGAATGACATTTCGCTAGTCGTGAACTCGTGATGTGGTGGAGCTACATGATCTTTGGAAAGTTGCAAATTGCATGGAATGAGTTCATAGAAAGTTTAAATTCTAGATGCCTGTAAAACCAAATGATGCTAATTGTTTCTTGTACGTAGTTAATGTGATTATTAATCGGCTTCTAACATTGACTGATTCCCAGAACAAAAACAAAATTAGTCTAGCAAAGCCAAAGCCTCTAGTGAAGTATCTGCGTAAGAAATAAGAACAAAGACTTTGTAAGTACCATTCCCAAACAGAAAATCATCCACTCACGCAGAGCCAGCCAAACTATGGCAAAGATATTATCTCTTTCTTGTTCCTGAAGATATTATTTCCTAAAGTGATCTTTCTGATTCTGTAATTTGTACTCATGCTCTGGAAAGGGCATCAAAGATGGCACCCACATCTTCAAAAGATTACAAAATCAGCGACTACACACACTTTGGTGGTGGACTGGTTCATGTGTGCCACTTGTAGCAGAGCCAAATTCTAGACCCTTCGTATCCTATCCTCTTCCGATTGGTACCTTTTTAATTGAACATGATATAGATGGTGAACTGGTGAAGTAACTCAAGTTCCTGCAGAAGCCCCCCAGGTTCTAACTTATATCCTATGCAGCCCATTGGGGTTCTAAATCTTACATTCATTTCGTTCACGTCTCCAACTTCTAGCAATTTAATTAGCAGAGCAACTCATTGGTTATTTCAGCCAAAAACTTATAAAACCAACTCTCTAGCAAGTTTTATTCAGCCAAAAACTAGGGTCATGTTTCCAATTCTACTTTTTCTCCCACTTTTTGGTTCCACTATCATCATCTTTCTGTGTTTTAAATATTCTGTTTGGATCAGCTAGGAGTGAGAGTAGTAAGAGGTTTAAATCAAAAATGTAATTTTAACTTGTTAATCAACTATAATAAAAAAAAGAACAATTGAAAAATTAGAGATGAACTATTCAATAAATATAAAGAATCGGCTTTTTGTATAATTTTTACGAGCTAAAATGTGAAAGTAAACAGAATAGATTGCTAAAGTTTTCATTTCATGACATCTTCGGTCACTAAATTATTACTCATTAAATGATAATTATTATGGTCTTGTTCTTTATAAATCGTGATGATATGACAAGTTTCTAAATCGTTTATGGCGAGTATGAAATGTGCAAGAAATAATGACAAATTTACATGTATAAAAAAATCTAACAAATTAGGATCACACTAGATTAGGATGAATTTCTTCTTTGAGAAAAATCTAATGAATCTTCTTGATAATATTGTGAAATATTTGGAAATCTTAGCAACCATAGGGGTCTCTATGGAAAAATAAAAACCTCAGGGGCCTTCACATCACTCCAGATATTTCACACCTCAGTGTCAATAAATACACTGTCAGTTACACTTCACTCCCATCTTCAACAAAACCAAACCAAACTCTCTTCCATTTCTCTTCATTACCATCAAAATGGCATCCATGGCTTCCACACTCGCTGCTTCTTCTCTCTCTACCAAGCTCCAGAAGTCATCTCTCCTTGAATCCTCCTTCCACGGCGTCCCCGTGGCTCGCGTTCAGCCACTCAAGGCGGCCACATCCAACGGCCACGGCCTCTCCGTCTCCATGTCCGCCGGTGGCTCCACCAGCGCTTACGACTTGACCAACTTCAAGTTTGAGCCGATCAAGGAGTCCATCGTCT
This sequence comes from Potentilla sterilis, assembly GCA_963682095.1. Lineage (NCBI taxonomy): Eukaryota > Viridiplantae > Streptophyta > Magnoliopsida > Rosales > Rosaceae > Potentilla > Potentilla sterilis. Next base: position 51,091,555 of record OY821755.1, on the reverse strand, counting down.
CCCGGGAGATGACCAGGCGATACATGACTGACATGATCACCTACGCTGATACCGACGTCGTCGTCGTCGGTGCTGGTTCTGCCGGGCTATCGTGCGCCTACGAGCTCAGCAAGAACCCCGACGTCCAGGTCGCTATTATTGAGCAGTCCGTCAGCCCCGGCGGCGGCGCGTGGCTCGGTGGCCAGCTCTTCTCCGCCATGGTAATATAAACTCTCACCTTACTTGAATTTGATGTTGTGCCACGTGTCTTACATGCACCATTTTATCTGATCATAACTTTTACTATAAGAAAATAGTATTATTATTGGAAAGTTTCGTAGATCCTGATTCTGATCACATTATTCGGATCTAATCATCCATCTCGGGAGAATTGGTTTCATATTGAAAATGCTAATCGGTATACTGTAATCACCTTCATTTTTTTAAACTTTTTTTTTTAAATTTTGTCATGAACAGGCACGGACCCAGGAGGGGCTGGGGTGTGCTGCAGCCCCCCCTCAATTTTCTTACTTCTAATCGATCTGTTCTATTTTGTGGGTTGCTGACTTGCTGATTTATATGACTGCAGCCCCCCTCAATTTTGTTGTCAAGTATAAGGAAAATTTAGCCCCCCTTGATTTTTAATCCTAGTTCCGTGCCTAGTCATGAATAAGTAAAATCTCAAATTGTTCTACACGAAACTCTATGTATCATTGCAAGAGTATAAAGTCATAAACATTGTAACTATACTAAATTATCAACTAAATACTGAAATTTTTTTCTCATGTAACTAAAACAGATAGTGAGGAAACCAGCACATCACTTCCTCAATGAGTTGGGCATTGACTACGACGAGAAGGATGACTATGTAGTCATCAAGCATGCTGCCCTATTCACCTCAACTATCATGAGCAAGCTCCTTGCCCGTCCCAATGTGAAACTCTTCAACGCCGTAGCAGCTGAGGATTTGATCATCAAAGAAGGGAGAGTTGCTGGTGTTGTCACCAACTGGGCCCTGGTCTCCATGAACCACGACACACAGTCGTGCATGGACCCTAACGTTATGGAGTCCAAGGTTGTGGTTAGCTCATGCGGTCACGATGGGCCGATGGGAGCCACTGGAGTGAAGAGGTTGAGGAGTGTTGGGATGATTGAGAGCGTTCCCGGGATGAAAGCATTGGACATGAATGCAGCTGAGGATGCCATTGTGAAGCTAACAAGGGAAATTGTGCCCGGAATGATTGTTACTGGCATGGAAGTTGCTGAGATTGATGGCTCCCCAAGAATGGTAAATTTCTATACAAATGAATTTATATTTTATGCATCATTATGTGTTCTATTATATTTCTTCCCAAATGACTTACTTTCGATAGTCCTACCCTCCCTTAAGTTGCAAAGTTAATAATTCTGACCAGTTTTGATTAACCAAAGACCAAATTAGAATCATTTAGATGCTTCGTTTAAAACTTATCATAATCTGGTCCTTTCTAAACAACAAAAAGAAGCTAAAGTTAAATATGAAATGAAGTAGATCGATAGTTGCATAGTACTTAGTTTTGGGTCATTGAAGCAAGTCAAACTTGCATAGTACTGTTGGTGATTTGATAATAATTAGTTAAGTTAATAGATTTCTGTTAGTATGTGGTATAGCATATATAGTCCAATAGTTGTCCATCATTTTGTCTATTTGGTTACGCCCAGAATTTATATGATCTTCAAATGGTTTTGTGTTTGATTGACAATGAAATCTTGAGGATTGTTTATCATATAGTACCAAGTGTAGAAATGGCAAGTGAGTGTTCTGAGGGGTTGCCAATAATGCTCTGATATAGTTAACATGGAAAATTAAATGTTGTTGATCACTCTTGAAATGAGGAGTAGAACCAACTCAGTACTGCACCCTCAATATTACAAGGTTGTTAGGGGACACCAAAAACCATTTCATTTGCTAACCTATCCTAATCAATTATTATACAAAATCTACTCTAATGGAGAGGGATGTTTACCACACCTTTTTTTGTTCCCGGCATTTCATTAAAAAGACAGCGACTTAGGAGGTCAGTAATCACTTTAGGCTTTATTCAAAGATAAGCTAAGTAGTCTAAACGGAGCACTGGTCCAAAAACTTTGTCTTCCTTTGATTTTGGCTTTGCCAAAGCGTTCCATCACTAGATTATAATGGTGGTCCTAATAAGGGTGGTGGAAGTGAATATAACTAATTCAATTTGCATGTTGGGCATTATTGTTGATGCAGGGACCTACATTCGGGGCTATGATGATATCAGGGCAAAAGGCAGCCCATTTGGCATTGAAGGCACTGGGGCTTCCCAACGCTCTTGATGGATCATATGTTGGAGGTATCCAACCAGAGCTGATCTTAGCTGCTGCAGATTCTGCTGCCGAAATTGCTGACGCTTGATCGTATCATAGTATGCTCGAGGACGATGTCTTAATAAATCTGGGGAAGCAAAATCAACCGGAACTGATAGCAGCAGTTAGGGGTGAGTGGTGGTGGATAGTGACCATGGTGTGTGGATAGTTTTGTGAATGGTAAATTTTGTCAATAAATGTGGTTGTGGACCTATGGTTGTGCTAAGTTTTCGTTAGAAATGAAATGAAATTTCTGTTCCTCGGTATTTACTATTTACTTCTATGTTTTGCCCTGAACTGTAAAATGAAGTAAACAGGAGTTTAATTTGATGGGCAAAACTATCCCAAATGAAGAGCATAAAAAACTTACCCGACTCTAGCTACACTGAGATGCCTCAGGTAGGATTAGTAAACTTCCCATCTCTTCCAATAAAGAAATTTGCATCCTTACTTTAGTCCCTTGTAGGGCCACTACGTGCACTGAGATTGCAGGAGCTTGCTGATCAATGGAGTCCTTACCTCTTTCCTTTCAATCCCAAAAATCTTCTAGTACTTCCGTCCTTAAAAATCACTTACCAAAAAAATTCCATTGTTGCATGAGGGACATCCAGCAAAAATTTTTTTTAAAAATTATAAAAAAAAAATAATCCTACAAGACAAATGTAAATTGGGAAGCCCTGCAGTATCTTTTTGCATAAGTAAGAGCATATTTCTTAGAATCTTCAATGAAACCTTTAGTGATCGAATCATGTTTCTGAGTCAATGTCTGTCCCAGTGGATCAACATCCTCATCAAGGAAACCAAACTCAGTCTCTACGCTCTGATATTTATCTTCTCGCACGCGAAAGACAACTTCAGCATTTGAAGTCTTTGGCAATTTGATTTTCTTGAATACATAAGCGTGCTCCTGTAAATAATAGACAACAATTTTCTGCAATTTTAGAGCGTGATAGATTACATACCGTGTAAAGCTCATTCCATTATCGCCAACTGAAAGCTGTATTGTCACCTCCCTTAGGTTATGTACAGCAAGCTTTCCCCACTCCAAGTCCGACTTATATCTATACTATCTCGACTTATATCTGTTTGTATTCCGGTCAGCCTCTATGTGCAAAGTAGTCAAGTTCGGCATTCGTTTTAAAAGGGAGACCATAGCGGGGACATCGTCATCCATTAAGCTCAAACCACGAATTCTTAAACAGCAAACACCATGCAGTTGTTCTGGCGCTAAACCTCCCTTGTACAGACACTTCATGGTCCCTTCCGTTATATGAAATATCACTTTGGTCATCGAATTTTGCTTCGCTCGACACTTTAGTCATCCAACTTTCAAAAATTTCATTTTGGTCATTCAACTAAACCACCGTTTATCACTTTGGTCACTCCATTTCTTTTCTCTGTCACTATGTCTCTTTTCTCTGTTAACTCAAGGGTAATTTGGAGATGAAGAATTAGTCAACTAAGGAGTTCAGAAGGAAAATAGGGTCTCTCTCTCTCTCTCTCTCTCTCTCTCTCTCTCTCTCAATGGAAAGTCGACCAAATAGATGGAGATATTTTCTAATTGATGGAGACGCACCCACATATGAAGGTAAATTTAGTTTCTTGATTAATTTTACTGTTCGTGTAAGGTCTGGTTCCAAAAGTAAGGAAGACAATTCTTTTTCAAATGTTGAACATATATGTGACAGACCCATTCTTGCCACAGATCTGACTTCATCATCTGCCTTGACCAATGGTGTATCCTCGTCTTCTCCTAACATGTATTCGACTTGTTCTTGAGCGGAAGTTTTAAGCTCGTTGCCGAATGGAGGACATGGTCCAACAATAGATGTGGCAACACGAATTGCTGAGATGAAAACAGTTTTGGTGGCAGCTAAATCAGCAGGTTGGATCCTAGCTATTATGGGCATATGTACCAGACCCAACTTTGATACTGCTCTTAAGATGTGCTCTTCTTCTTTGTCCTCCCAAGGAACAGCCTCCAAGTATTGGATGCAGCAGCACACAATCTCGTCGCACTTGAAGTACACCAATGGCAGACTTAACAAAGTCCAATGCGTCCAAAATTAACTCTGTTGGAAGATAGAGCAGCCTCAACAGGTTGACATGGTGATCATAGTTGACCTCAGAGCAATGAACAGTAATGGAATTACTAGGGCTTGGATTAGACAACCGTTCAGCAAAGTATTTGCTCTTTTTTATGAGAACAGATGAGTGGGAGTAAAACTGTTGGTGTCGTCCTTCTCTATCCTTCAAGTAAATAACAATGTCGCTGGTAGTCTGATCACCAAGTATGCAAGGCTTGGTTTTTAAAGTTTTGTCCATGTGCGGCAACCAAGGACTGAAAGTTCGATTTTTTCGCCGAAATATCGGCGAAAATTTCGTGTTTTACAGATCCCGATATTTCCTCGACAAACTTTCCTTTTCTGGGGCGAAATTTTCGAAATTTCGCGAAATATCGCGATATTTTGGAAATTTTGCGATATTTTCGCAATCTTTCCTTTTCTGGTGCAAAATTTTGGAAATTTTGCGAAATATCGCGAGATTTTGGAAATTCAACTGACATATGTCAGCCTGCTAAAAACCCACATATTTGGGGGTGAAGTGAGATTCGAACCCCTCACCTCTCAGCTTACATGATAAGTTTAATGAGTTTGCCAATTGAACTGAACTCATTTCTTGTTCAATCTCTTCATCTTATTAGTTATATAATATGTTTACTGAAATCCGAAAAAAATGAAAATGACAAATTATGTCCTATCAAAAATCAAACTATTTATTTTGGTAAAGATATGGTCTTACACTCTTACGTGTTCCACACCTCTTATCCTTGATTTTTTCATACTATCAATTATGTGCTTGTTGGAATTTTTATAACTACAAAACAAATTTTTTTTCCTATAAATAATCTCAATTGCAAATGCTTTCTTACACTTTCATCTTTTCTTTCTTCTCCGGTTGCTTCAATTCACTACTTCTATATCTCATTCTCTCCTTCGTATTTAGCTCATGCATTGATCTCAATTTTATGCTCTCATGCTATAATAGTTAATTAGTAATAGACTTTGGTAAGTGGTTACTTAGTAATGTTAGTATTATTAAATATTCCGTTCTTATGGTTAATTTTATTCTTTTGATTATTTGTAATTAGTATTATCTTGATACACTCATACATCATATAGATCTTCTATGTGGTTCTAAATTATTCATGTAATGTCATGTTCAATGTATTATATGTGTATAAGGCGTGATGGCCTAGCCTCCCTTTGGGTTCCCAGCCATCAAAAAAAAATTAGATGTTAGTATATATTTTTATTAGAATTTTCAACGATTTAGCGTTTATATATTTCACCTTATATCACTACAACTCATTATAGACCAATGTCCATATAAGATTTTCTTATGAAATATGATAGATAATAGATTAAATAAACATCTCAGAAAGTTTCATTTAGAATTTCCATGTATTTCTTAAAATTTCCGTCAATTTTATCAATTTTTTTCTGCTATCGATATTTCCTCGAAATTTCCATCGAAATTTCCATTTTTTGGACCTTCGAAATTTCCATGATCGTCGAAATTTTAGTCCTTGGCGGCAACAAGGTTCATGCTTTAAGCAATTGAAAGAGCACACTTTCTTCAACTGAAAATTACAATTTGACGTAAGCAGTCCGTCAATCCACATGAATTCTACAAGAAGTACAAATAAATTACACATTGAAAGATCAGGTCTGTTGGAAAGCATCTAATCTCAAAACAACATGAAATGCATTAATGAGGAAAATATACTAAGTGATTTGCAGCTAGAATAGCTTATCCATACAGTTTCATACATCTAAACTACTATCGAATGTGTATAGAACCGACCACAATCTTCTTCAATATTGATTAACAATGGATTTTACTGAATTCATGATTCCATCAAACCTAGTACATACTAAGAAGTTAAATTACATCCACTAGTAACAAAGAAGACAGTTGCAGCTACAAAGTAGAATCCCAAATTCCCAATCAACAAAACCAACATAGCTCAGATATCAATTGCTCAACCAGAATAATTCATGTTCAATACTCCTACTAATACTATAAGCTGTGAATGATTATAGACACAAATTAAGAAATGGACCTCAGAATTGAACCCGAAAACGTTTCTAGCAAAAGATGACTAATTCATGAACCCCATTAAATTATTTGCCATATCAAATTCAAAGTTCCAATCTTTCTACACATCCCAGAATCAAGATTCTTCCTTTCTTCCAATTGGGAAGTTTTAAATAGGAAAAGTAATTCTTTCCACAGATCTAACTTCATCACCTGCCTTGATCAATGGTGTATCCTCGTCTTCTCCTAACATGTATTCGACTTGCTCTTGAGCGGAAGTTTTAAGCTCATTGCCGAATGGAGGACATGGTCCAACAATAGATGTGGCAACACGAATTGCTGAGATGAAAACAGTTTTGGTGGCAGCTAAATCAGCAGGTTGGAGAGACTGATATAGTAAAGAGACTAAAGGTCTCTCCGTCTCGAACACTGAACTCCTTAGTTGACTAATTCTTTATCCCCAAATTACCCTTGAGTTAACAGAGAAAAGAGACATAGTAACAGAGAAAACAAACGGAGTGACAAAAATGATAAACGGTGGTTTAGTTGAATGACCAAAATGAAATTTTTAAAAGTTTGATGACCAAAGTGTCGAGCGAAGCAAAGTTCGATGACCAAAATGATATTTCTGCCCTAGAACTTTAGCACTTTCAATTATACAAAAAATATTAGGTACATTGTTAAAGTGATTGATCCCAGAATGTAGGTCAATCTCAGCTTTTTCTAAACTCACGACTTTGCTCAAGTTTTGAAACTTCATCCAGTGTCCACTCCATTTCAAATTCTTAAGATTTGGTGAAGAAAAATACAGCGTTCCATCATATTTTCCTCTGAATGACACCCCCAAATGGATGCATGCGTCTTCAAGATTTCCACAGGTGAGATAGAGACTGTATTCGCACGTTAAATTATCCTTGTCAAAATAAATGTAAACGATTTTAGAGATGAGCTTTCAATGCTAGCACTCTTTTTCCCAAGACCATATACGTCTTCCAAACGTAATTTCTTGATGCATTTGCAAAAATCTGAGATCCATTTGAAAATCCCCTCATCTTCAATCTTAACTAGTGTCAACTCCAGGCGTTCAAGATTAGAAAAAGAAGAGCTAGGGAGTGTTTTGATATCTGTGTACATGCCCTTGACGTATAGATTCCTTAACGATTCGCAACGAACAAGAAGAAATTCCACGTATGATTTCATTTTAGTTATATCTATGTTTATCTTTGTTGGAAAAATGGGTTAAAAACCCTTTATGAAACAAATTTAAATGGGTTAATTAAAGTGTGTTACACTTATAATTAATGAAACATGAATTTGGATTTGTATTCTCCTTAATGAGGACTACAAGATTATGTGTTCATATGTCTAATTTGGTTTTGGGATGAATGAAAAATTGTCATCCAAAGTTGGTTATTTGAAATTAGAAAACAAAATTTGTCCCACATTGGAAAAAAGGAAATGGTAAGAGCCTTTATATAGAATCATCTTCCTATGAGGTATAGTTGTGTAAATACAAACTATACTCTCTCACGCGCAGGGGGGGGTGCAAATTTTGTTTTGGAGCACCAAAAAGTTATGTGTGCCCGACACTTTAGCTGCTACTGGAAACCTTTTGCCACCAACAAAAGTAATCAGCTCTTCTCCTCTCAAACTATATCAGGCAATCAGCTCTTCTCCTCTCAAACTATATCAGTCTAAAAACACACCAACAAAAGCAATCAGCTCTTCTCCTCTCAAACTATATCAGTCTAAAAACACACAAACAAAAGCAATCAACTCTCTCTTCTGCTATATTTGATATTGCTTATATAATTTGGGTTTAAATGCCAACCATGCAAGCACCTGCCGCGCCTGTACCTGTCTCAGTTTCCCATGGGGAAAAGTCTGAGAAGTTTAACGGGCTGCACTTCAAGAGATGGCAATAAAAGACGATGTTCTATCTGACCACTCTTGGCCTGACTAAGTTCATGACTGAGAATGCCCGTGAATTCAACGAAGGTGACCAAGATGATCAAGCAAATATTACTGCTGTGAATGCATAGAATAGTTCTGACTATTTGTGTAAGAACTATATCATGAACGGTCTGACTGACTCCTTGTACAATGTGTACCAATATGGGAACGACCAAGGAGCTATGGGAATCCCTTGAAAAGAAATATAAAACAGAGGATGCTGGAGCCATGAAGTTTATCGTGGGCCGCTTCCTTGATTATAAAATGATGGATTCTAAGACTGTGATGAGGCGATCCTCAAAAATCCAGCTGATCCTGCATGAGATTCATGCTAAAGGGATGGTGCTTGGTGAGAGCTTTCAAGTGGCATGTGCTATTGAGAAGCTCCCACCTGCTTGGAAAGACTTCAAGAACTACCTGAAGCACAAGTGACAGGAAATGAGCATGGAAGATCTGGAGGTCAGGCTTCGCATTGAAGAAGACAACCGAGGATATGAGAAGAAGACATGAGGCAGTGGGTATACAAGAAGTTCAAGAATCAACGGTTCAAGTTAGGACCAAAATGTGGTGTCTCCAAGAAACAGATGTTTGAAGGCAAGTGGTACAACTGTGACAAGACTGGTCACAAGTCTGTTGACTGCAACAAACCAAGGAAGTACAAGAAGAAGGAGGTCAACTTGATTGATGATGTCACTCAAGATGTTGCTGAGATGAATCTCTGTGCTATGATATCTGAGCTGAACATGGTGGATTCAAACCCCAAGGACTGATGGATGGACATTGGAGCGACCAAACATGTATGTTCTGACAAAAAGATGTTCTCCACCTTCGAACCATCTGAGGAAGGGGAGATTATGTACATGGAGAATTCTGTCACCTCTGCCATCAAGGGGAAAGGAAAGGTGACTCTGAAGATGACCTCCGGGAAGGAGCTGACTCTGAAAAATGTTCTGTATGTTCTGGAAATCCGGAAGAATATGATTTCCTGTGCACTGCTGAACACTCATAGGTTCCGCTTAGTGATAGAGTCTGACAAGCTTGTTTTGTCCAAGAATGGAATGTTTGTGGGTAAGAGTTATGTAACTGGTGGAATGATCAAAATGAATGTAATGACTATAGTCAAGAAAATGAATGAAGCTTCATCTTCCACCTATATGCTTGAGTCTTCCAATTTGTGGCATGGTAGACTAGGATATGTTAATTACGATACATTGCAAAAATTAATTAACATGGACCACTTACCAAAATTCTAAATTGACACAAAACATAAGTGTGAAACTTGTGTAGAGGCAAAATTAACAAGATCATCATTCCAAAATGTTCAAAGAAATAATGAACCCCTTGATCTGATTCATTCAAATGTGTGTGATTTGAAATCAACGCAATCAAGAGGCGGTAATAAGTACTTTATCACCTTTATTGATGATAGTACGAAGTATTGCTATGTGTACTTGCTAAAGAGTAAAGATGAGGCTATAGAGAAATTTGTGCTATATAAGAATGAGGTTGAGAATCAACTCAACAAGAAAATAAAGGTACTGAGAAGTGACCGTGGAGGTGAGTATGAATTGCCATTTGCTGATATTTGTGCTCAGTATGAGATTATACATCAAAGAATTGCACCTTACTCACCACAGTTGAATGGTGTGGCAGAACGGAAAAATCGTACCTTGAAGGATATGATGAATGTCATGTTACTCAGTTCTGGGATGCCCCCCCCCCCCAACATGTGGGGAGACGCAATTCTCACGGCTAATTATCTTTTAAACAAGGTGCTCAAAAAGAAAGAGGAAAAAACTCCATATGAATTATGGAAAGGGAGAAAGCCGCCCTATAAATACATGCGAGTATGGGGATGTTTAGCTAAAGTGAAAATTCTTAAACCCAAAAGGGTAAATAATGGGCCCAAAAGGGTAAAGAATGGGCCTAAAATAGTTAATTGTATTTTTATTGGATATGCACATAACAGTTCGGCTTATCGTTTTCTCGTGCATGAATAAAAAATTCTTAATATTCATAAGGACACGATAATGGAATCGAGAAATGCATCATTTTTTGAAAATGTATTTGCATGCAAGTCCATAGATGAATATAATTCTTCTAAACGGACACGTGAAGACAGTCAAGCTGTTACTGATAACATTCAGGATCAACAAGCTGAGTCTGAGTCGGAGTCTGAGGTTGAGATGGAACCTAGACGAAGTAAAAGAGCAAGGATAGAAAAATCTTTTGGTTCCGACTTTTTTACTTATATGGTTGAAGGTGAACCGCGTACGTTTAAAGAGGCAGTAAGCTCTACTGATAGTCCTCTGTGGAAATGCATAACAGTCAAAAGTGAAATTGACTCCATTATGCAAAATCACACTTGTGAACTTGTGGATCTGCCACCTAGTTGTAAACGTTTAACGTCAAAGTGGATTTTTAAAAAGAAGTTGAATGCAGATGGATCAATAGACAAGTACAAGGCAAGACTTGTAATTAGAGGTTATAGGCAAAAGGAAGGTGTGGATTACTTTAACATATATTCTTTTGTGACGAGAATAACGTCTATTCGGATGGTACTTGCAATTGCAGCTTTGCGCAATCTTGAAGTACATCAAATGGATGTGAAAACGGCATTTTTGAATGGAGATGTAGATGAAGAAATTTATATGGAGCAACCTGAGGGTTTCTCAGCTCCTGGACAAGACATGAAAGTGTGCAAATCGGTAAAGTCATTATATGGCTTAACAAACACTGAAGCAATGACATGAAAAATTTGACAACGCCATGATCACAAATGGTTTCAAAATTAATGAATGTGATAAGTGCGTATACGTCAAGGATACGGAAAACGGATGTCATTTTGTGCCTATATGTGGATGATATGCTTATCGTCGGGAGTAATAATAAAATGATCAACTCCACTACAAACATGTTAAATTCCATATTTGACATGAAGGATATGAGACTTGCTGATGTGATCTTAGGGATAAAAATCACAAGAACATCAAAATGACTTGTATTGAATCAAACACATTATGTGGAAAATATCCTGGAGAAATTTGACAAGGAAGGATCTGGAATTGCCAGAATTCCGGTAGACATGACTCTGCACTTGTCGAAAAATAAAGGAGAAAGTGTTTCTCAACTAGAATATTCGAGAGTCATTGGAAGTCTAATGTACTTAATAAGTTGTACAAGACCGGATATAGCTTATGCAGTGAGTAAGCTAAGCAGGTATACGAGTAATCCTGGAGCCATGCATTGGCAAGCAATTGCAAGAGTACTAAAGTACTTAAGGTATACTCGTACTTATGGGCTGCACTACACAACATACACAGCTGTTATAGAAGGATTCAGTGATGCAAACTGGATATCTGACATGAAAGACTCAAGGTCTACTAGTGGATATGTATTCACCCTAGGAGGTGCAACGGTGTCCTGTAAGTCCTCAAAGCAAACGATCATAGCCAGATCCACGATGGAATCTGAATTTGTTGCATTAGACAAATGTGGGGAGGAAGCAGAATGGTTATGCCAATTCATAGAGGATATTCCTAGATGGACAAGACCTATGCCTGCAATTTGCATACATTGTGATAGTCAATCTGCAATTGGCAGGGCACAGAGCAAGATGTACAATGGTAAGTCTAGACACATTCGTCGAAGACATAATACCATCAAACAACTACTCTCTACTGGAGTTATCTCTATAGACTATGTGAGGTCTAAGGATAATATTGCGGATCCGCTAACCAAAGGGTTAATTAGAGAGTTGGTTGATAAATCATCAAGGGGAATGTGATTAAAGCCCATTGGATAATAAAATCTTTACAGTGGATACCCAACCTAGTAGACTGGAGATCTCAAGAGCTAGGTTCAAATGGGAAAACTAAATTGTGGAGATGAAATTGGATCACTGTGGGGAGTACCCAAATCTTTTCCTATGATGAAAAACAGTGATACCCGTAAGAGTTAGGTTAAGCCAAGCTTTTAATGATTCTTATGCGTCGGAAAAACCGAGCGGAGTAATACGAGTTACTCTTATATAAGAGATCACATATGCAAGAGAGAAGTGGGGCTGCTTCTAGGGGAGTTATTTAGGGCATAACTCTTATCAAACTACATGCAGAACCAGGCGTGTGTCCAGGGACAAAACAGGCACAATAATGAGAAGTGGAATGTACCAGGAAGACTCCTGTGTGAGGTATGCTATCAGTTACACAAAATGACGAATAGTTCAAGGACATCGCGTCTACTATTTAGTTAGTAACGTAATCATACTTTCATAAGGGAAGGTTCAAAGGGTAAAACATACTTATCCTATGCAGGTTTCGACCATAGAAATATATCACAAATTCTATCGAGTCTTTGGTGACCAATTTTATTCATGTGGTGAATTGTTGGAAAAATGGGTTAAAAACCCTTTATGAAACCAAATTTAAATGGGTTAATTAAAGTGTGTTACACTTATAATTAATGAAAGATGAACTTGGATTTGTATTCTCCATAATGAGAACTACAAGATTATGTGTTCATATGTCTAATTCAGCTGTAATGTCAGTATTATGACCATTCAGTGGGTTATTAACTTCTGTTGTTCATGGTCATTGAGTTCCCTGTATTCATTACTGATTTTAATAGCCAAAAAATGGCCTCCTATTCCTCAGTCTAAAAACACACCAACAAAAGCAATCAGTTCTTCTCCTCTTAAACTCTCTCTTCTGCTCTTGTGTTCATATTGTTTTCTGGTGATAGAAAGTGGTACTTTCTCCGGTTCGTAGGCTTTCTTGTTGCAGTGTAGCTACAAGAATTTGTTAGTCGTTGTATCCTGGGAGACGAGTGGCATCAGACATTTTGCACCGGTAGAGGCGGCGTAGTTGTCTTAAGGACAGTGTGTGACACACACGACTCGTCTCTTCTTAATCCATATTGAAACTCCTTCGGTATTAGTTGAGTATATCTTCACAGCTTCTTGTTTATTTCTGAAATTTTAATTTCTAATTTCAAGTTAATATTTATTTTAATTTATATATGCAATATCATACCCTTTATAGTTTACAATCTTAAGATGAAGTTCTTCAACATTATACTTTACCACATTATCGATAAACTTGATCATCCACGAATTCAGGTCCTTGGGGCAGCAGCTTTCTGGTTTGCCTTGATCGTGATCATGATAACACCAAAAAAATCTAAAGCATTGTAACTTACGACACCCACGTCTGATCAAGAACCTCTCCATGGATCTCAACAGTTGTTCCCGCTCGTCACATGTGGAAATACTTGCATTAGAGGATATATCAAAATCTAAGGACAGAGTTGATAAATTAAGTTGGCTGCATCTTTTTGAAACACAATCGACTCGACCGAGGTCTGTTATGGGTAGGAAGGAAAATATGTGTTCCAGAACTTCATCTGGAAGATCACAAAATCCTGTTGGTTTGATTTTCTTGCGGAACATGATCAGTTTTGGTTATGAGTTTTTCAAACCTTAAAGGTAGCTGAAGACGAGAAGAAACTTGGGCCCAAACCATAATAGTCTCCCCAATCCAAGACTAAACACATTCCTGTATGTAGAGGCCTTTGAGCCGTAAGTCCTATATTCATAAATTCTTCTTTGTACGGCTGTTTATATGCACAACGCAATTTTATCCAACTATAGACGATGGGCCACTGGGCCTGGACATTTATTTCGTAAATTTGCTCAGGACACCCCAAACCCGGTTTCATGTAATTCGGTTACTCCAAGTCCAACTCCCTCCAAACTTCACAAGGAAGTTCCCCAAAATCCAGATTCCTATATATATAAAGACAAAACTCTCCCTCAAAATCCTAGAACACACTCCTATGGTCAATACCAGTAGACTCCCCTTCTCCGATCACCGCCGCAACGACTTCATGGACATCGACACACTCGAATCCGACACCGAATTCGCCTTCCAACTCCAACTTCAAGAAGCCCTAACCGCCTCCCTCGCCACCCAACCCTCCTCCTCCGCCGCCGGAAACGACGTCGCTTCGGGCCGTGTCCCAATGGCGCAAGCGCTCAGAGACGTCGTTCAGAGCCAGATCGAATTGCGGCGGTCGCAGGTCGATCTCGCCCGCGCGATTCACGACTCGAAGGTCGCGAGGGAGATCGTGGAAATTTCCGACGACGAGTGGGAGCGGTCCGGCGCCGACTTGGCCAAGCCGTTTGAGGCAGGGGCGTCGTCTTCGGCTGAGGAGAGCGAGTTCAGGCTGTATTTCAAGGGTTTGGTTAGCGAGGAACATTTCGGAGATCAGAAATTAGTTTTGGCCGGAATTGGAGTAGCGATATGTGATGACAAGGATAATCTGGTGTTTGAGGTTAGGAAGCCGCTGATTGGGAATGGGCTTTGTAGAAATTCGGCCCAATTGAAGGCCTTGATTGAAGGCCTGACTGCTGCTCTGTCTTTGGGATTGAAGCGAATCACAGTCTTCTGTGATAACAATCCAATCGTTCAGTTTGTAAGTTCGTCTCATCTCGGCTACTTTTTTACTCTGTTGTTGTTGTTCTCAAACTTCCATGATATATTTAACCTGAAGAATTTATTTAGTTTTTATTATTAAAAATATAATTAGAATTGTAGAATTAAGTTGTATCTGACATTGGTGCAGGTTAATGGGAATTGGTCCACAAAGCAGCAAAAGATATTAAATCTAGTTAATCAGGTTAAGAGCCTTCAAAGTAAGTTTACACAGTGCAACGCCACGCTTGTGCGTCGGTTGGAAATTAAGTTTGCATTTAAATTTGCAAGAGATGCCATAGAGTCTCAGTTGCAGATGAAGCCGGAAGAGTTCACCAGTCGCAAGGTTGTGAAACAGACTTGCGTGATTTGCATGGAAGATAGTGATCTTAGTAGGATGTTTTCAGTTGATGACTGTCTACATCGGTATTGCTCTTCTTGTATGAAACAGCATGTGGAGGTGCAGTTGCAAAATGGGATCCGTCCTAAATGTCCTCATGCAGATTGTAAGTCTGACCTTAGTGTCGACAGTTGTGCGAAATTCTTGTCGCTTAAACATGTTGACACTATGCGCCAGCGCATAAAGGAAGCTTCAATTCCTGCAACCGAGAGGGTTTATTGCCCATATCCAAGGTGCTCGTTCTTAATGTCAAAAAGTGAGGTTTTACAACATTCTAAAGAAACCTTGACTAGGGCTGTGGAAACATCAGGACGTAGGAGATGCATGCAATGTCAATACTTTTTCTGCATTAACTGTAAAGTCCCTTGGCACAAAAACATCACATGCGCTAACTACGAAAAATCAAATCCTAATCCTCCAGAAGAGGACACAAAGCTAAAGTCCCTCGCCTCAAGTAAGCTTTGGCGCCAGTGTGTGAAGTGCAGCCATATGATTGAGCTTCTTGAAGGTTGCTACCACATGACTTGCAGGTATTTAGTCATGTTTTTTCAAGTCGACTCCTTTTAATTTCTTTTTATCAAGCACAATTACGATTTGTCTAAAAGTAATTATACTGATCTGATATCTTCAGACTGCTATTATTTTTGTCATATCCCGAAAAGCAATAGGCCGTCTTTTGTCATTAATAAACTAACTTGGTTGCTCTAGTTTTAGTAGTTTTGTTTCTCATTTTGTAGTTAATAAACTGTGTAATGATAATTGAGATGCTTTGCAACTGAAGGGTGAGTAGAGGTGGGCAGAGTAGTGAGTGATCTTAATGGAACATAGTAGTGAGTGGTCAGAGTAGTAAGAGTTAAGACAGTATGTGCTTTTTGACATATAATCTTGTACATCAAGTAGAACCAGTTGTGGGAAGAGTGACTAAAATAAGGTTGATAATCTAATGTTGATAAAGTTTAAAATAAGGATGGGAAAGGACTTGAGGACCTTTGATTTGTGAATAACGTTATTTTATCAGAAGTTAGGAATACTGACTGTTCTGGGAATTTTTTATTCTTATATATGCTGTTATTTCTTAATTCTAAGCTGTTGTAGATCAAGTTATTGTGTATAACATATATGTCTCCACTAATTGTTTTATTTCTCTTTTAGGTGTAATTACGAGTTCTGCTATAATTGTGGAGCTGAGTGGAAAAACAAGAACCCAACATGTAAATGCCCTCTTTGGCATGAGGATAATATTTTGCATGAAGAGGAGGCTGATTCTGATTCTGAAGATGAATATATGTAACATACCCTCTCCAAAGAAGTCTCCTCTTAAGTTGTCTGTGACTGGAAAATATTGAATAACTTTTACTTTTATAACTATGACCAAGTATTATACTGCTCTCTTTTCGTGTGGTTTGGTTTTCAATTACTTGATATGAGGGTTGTTGCATCTTTAATTATGGTAAACACTGAAAAGGATATCATGGCAGTTTGCACTGGACATACTACATAGAAAAGTGTCACCAAGAAAGTGTGTACACGATGGGGAGCTATGGTGGATACATCAGAAAAATTAGAGAAGACATATACTGTATACACTTTTGACTATTGGTCTTTGTGTTAGATTATATTTCATGGTTGGGAATCCTGCATTTTCAGTAATGTGCTCGCTGGAATTGGAAGGTCTTGTGGATGTAACTGCATTCATGTCAGCTTGGTGATCATTCTCATGCTTTTATTGTTTTTGCAGAAGTGATGAGGAGGAAGACAAAGTGGGGGGTCATGAGTATAGAAACGACGATGAAGATCAATATGAAAGTGGAAGTGGTGTAGGTGAGGTGGTGGTTCCGGAGGGACAGATTCAAGAGCAGTGTTCGGATAAAGATTTCGAGAATTATATCTCATTTGATGGAAGTGATTTGTTTGGGAAGGAGGAGGAAGATGACAATGACGATGAGGACTTTGATGGTGATGAGTATCAAAGTGAGCATGAGGAGGACAATGAAGATGAGGGTCATGAGTATGAAGATGACAATGACAATGACGAAGAGGACTTTGATGGTGATGAGTATCAAAGTGAGCATGAGGACAATGAAGATGAGGGTCATGAATATGAAGATGACAATGACGATGAGGACTTTGATGGTGATGAGTATCAAAGTGAGCATGAGGAGGACAATGAAGATGAGGGTCATGAGTATGAAAACGAAGGCATTGTAGTTGTGGATGAAGTACAGGAGGGACAGATTCAAGAGGGTTTGGAGATGGACATGGTGGATCATATGTCCTCTAATGAAGATATATATTTTGATGAAGAGTATGAGGAAGATGAAGTGGAGGATTATTGTGACTTCGATGGTTGTGACTCCGACTCGGACTTATAGTTCTGCCCCCGAACTATTGATCTTCGATAAGGATAGTGTTTATACGCTATGTAAAGTACCAAGCAACCGCCTGTCTTTGTAACCTACTGCTTGGCTATAGTTGAATTTAGATCAACAGCAAAGAGGCTAGTCTGTTAACTTTCATTGTATACATTTACATAAAATAACCAGTAAATAGCCCAAATTAACCTAAAAAGTAAAGTACATTTTAGTAACATTTTTGATACGCTCGTGGTTAAGCATAGCATATATACGAACGGAAAAGTAGCGTATCCTACGGACAAATCATTCAAGTAACTCTCACTAGTCAATCACGCAACTGTGACATAAACAAAGACCAGAACATACTAAAAAGTTTGATCACGACTGTTTAGCAAAGGCAGACAATTGATGAATATTCTTTCCAAAAACTTTACGTTCACAAATCCGAAGACATGTTCACTCCATCTCTTAGAACAAATGCACCGCGAGCTTGCCTCTTAATCAGTCCAAAATCCATGCACCGCATGGTTTATTGCTCGATCTAAAGCCTGGTCGACCAGACCCACAGTCTGCGTAGCACGGAAGCGTGAGGTAGCTCACGTTTCGCGCTTCTGAAGCGGAAGCGGGAGCGAAACGCGACGGAAGCGCTTGGAAACGCGATTCCGACAAAATCAGTGTTGGAATCGCATGGGAAGCGAGTGATTCCAAATTGAAAGCGTGAAAGGGCTGGAAGGACGGAAGCGCTGGAGGAGAGAGAGTAGAGAGAGCCAATTCATTGGCTTGGAAGATGGTTATTGATGAAGTTCTCGCTGTGCTGTGTTGAGATGGATTTGGTTGGAGAGATAGGTAGTGATTAAGGTTGGAGAGATGTGGGGTTTTGGGTTGCAGAACGCAGTGTGTGTCGACTGGGTACAGTGGTGGTGGTGATGTTGGGCTCTTCGACTTAATATTGATTTGATTTCTACCTCTGGAATATATATTGGTGTATGTACCATAGATGCACCAGCTACGCTGTCTTCGACGCTGTTGGTGGTAGATATGGTACACCGCCAAGCATAAGAAACGACCTCGTAGACCGTCCAACCGGCGCGGTGGGTCCTGTCTCCGACATGCATCCGATAGCCCGACACCTCGGCTACCTCACCGTGGTGGAAGATCATCGGTGCCGCATATGGAAGACATGCCCCTGCTCTCCGCAAGAAGCTTCGTGAGTAGTAAATTTGTATGCTTGTCCCACATCGAAAGCATGGTGTAGGAGGAAGCTTTTCTTAGTTATAAAAGGAAGGCTTCCCCTAGATAGAAAGATAGATTGGAAGTCCACACTTGTAACACTCCAAAGGCTTATTGGCCGATCGTAGTATATTCTAAGTGGACGTAGCCATGCCCGCCGAAGGCATGGTGAACCACTATAAATCCTTGTGTCGATCTTTATTATTATGTGTTCATGTTTAGTCCTCTCCAGATTTAAACACTAACATTAGAACGAGGCAACGATAACATTCGAACGCCCGAGTCTCAAGTCCAATCTTACTTGCGGACTAGGGGGACTAGTGGGGAGTGACGTCATTCGGTCATCACTTACACTTGGCAGTATATTATGTGAATTCCCCAAGTAAGATTATCCTCTTACTCGGGAACTTAGGGGACTTGTTGGTGGTAGATATGGTACACCACCAAGCATAAGCAACGACCTCATAGACCATCTAACCAACACGGTGGGTCCCATCTCCGGTATGTATCCGATTGCCCGACACCTCGGCTACCTCACCATGGTGGAAGATCATCGGTGCCGCATCCGAAAGACGTGCCCCTGTGCTCCGCAAGAAGCTTTGTGAGTAGTAAATGTATATGCTTGTCCCACATCGAAAGCATGGTGTAGGAGGAAGCTTTCCTTAGTTATAAAAGGAAGGCTTCTTCTAGATAGAAAGATAGATTGGAAGTCCACACTTGTAACACTCTAAAGTAGGGCTGGGCGCGGGTCGGGCCGAGCCCGACACCCTCAGTCTGAGCCTAGCTGGGCTTTTTCCAAGATGAGGACCGACCCGAGTCCGACTTGATCGGGCCGAACCGGTCTCTCGGGCTTTTTCAGGCCCAAAAAAATCTGTTATGCAGCAAGGAGGAGGAGCTGGTGGCGTCGTGGCGAGGAGGAGGAGGGGGTTAAATTTAGGAGGAGGATATTTTGGGTAAAGAGGGTGAGGGATTTGGGGCGGGGAAGGAGGGCGTGAATGGTATTCTTGGAACAAGATATTATAAAGAGAAGGGTAGGCGGAGTGGACGAGGAGAAAGGGAGTTGGGGGTTGTGAGATTTGAGATTTTGAGAAGTGAAGAGCACACGTGGTGGAGGGAGTCCTACGCGTTGAGGGGAGGGAGTTGAGAGACGTTGTGGACTTGTGGTATGTCTTAAGTTGGGGGTTTAAGAGGGTTAAATCGTGATTCAAGACGGAGCTGGAGCAGGAGTTGTTGGCGTCGTGGCGATTCACACGAAGCCGGAGAAGGAGGAGGGCAGCTGGGCAGGAGGCGAGGAGGAGGGCAGGAGGCTTCGAGGAGGACATGAGGCGAGGTCTCAGAGACTCAGACGAGATGAGTGAACTGGATATTTAGGTATTTTATTTATTATATATATATATATATATATATATATATATATATATATATATATTAAACCATAAGGCCGGGCCGGGCTTTCGGGCTCAAAAAAATTCAAGCCCGAGCTCGGACCGACTTGCATAATGTCGGGCCGGTCCTTAAACTTTTAAAACTCGGCCCGTTTAGGGTTTTTTTCGGGTTTTTGGGCCGGGTTTTTGGTTCTTCGGGCCGAAACGCCCAACCCTACTGAAAAGGCTTATTGGTCGATCGTAGTATATTCTAAGTGGACGTAGCTATGCTCGCTGAATGCACGGTGAACCACTATAAATCCTTGTATCGATCTTTATTATTATGTATTCTTGTTTAGTCCTCTCCGGATTTAAACACTAACAGACGCCATAACTCTGACCTCGAAGAATCCAGCCGGGTTGTTGGGCTTGAAGAATTGAGGTTTGGCAATGTCTGTAGAGGAGAGTGAGATTGATGGAGAACTGGTTTGCTGTGAAGATCTTAGACTGGAGTATTGGTCAGGATCAGATTGGGGTAAAGAAGAAGAGATGAGTTCGCGTCTTTAGTGGTGGTGGTGCTGTTGTTTCTCTTATCGAAAATGTATCCATTCCAACCCTTATCCTCTTAAAACAAATCCTATCTTATTCTAATCTAATCTAATTCTAATCATAATCTAAATCCTAACCTTGAGGCCAAACATGGCTAAAATTTATTTGTCTTTATCTAGTTCAGTATTATCCCATCTACAAAATTTGACGAGTCTAAAAACGTAGGCTTTGTGAATTTGAATTTACAATGACATTTTTCTATTAATATATATATATATATATTATTTTATTCGACGCTTACGAAATGTACCCGCTTTCAAATATTTTCCTAAAAAAACGCTTCACTACCACGTATCCGCTCCCGATTCCATACAACCTAGCTAGGCCTCTTCAACGAGCAGGGCTGGGCCCTGCCCGGCCCATTCATAACGGGCTTGGAGCGGGCCGGGCCGGGCTACTTTAGAAATTCTAGGATCTAAGCTCATCCATATAAAGCGGGCTTGACGAGTTTTTGCGGGCCGGGCCGAATAGCCCTCGACAGTTTGAGGCCGGGCCGGGCCGGGCTTTAATTAAAATAAATAAATATCAGAGATTATTTTTCAAAAAGGGTTTGGAACTCGGCATCATCACCGGGAACTGAAACCCTAAACTCTAAATTCAAATTGATTTTCTATTATAAATATACCCTATAAATATGTGGCTTATGAAATTTTCATTTTATGAATTTAGCCATTATAATGACAATATGCATACTAATGCGGTATAACTTGATTACAAGATTATACTCAAGTGTACAACTTTTCGAAACAACTATATAATAGAAGTCAAATTTAGAAAAATGCTATGAAATAGAATTTGATCGATATGATGAAATACGGTGATGGTCAAAAAATCACCTAAATCCGACAAAGTTAGAACCCTGATCGATGCGGTCAACCTTATTTAAACTTATCTCTCTCTTTGGATAGCCAAAGTATCAGGAGATAAACGTTCCTAAATTTTTACATGGATGATTACGTCTCATTTATTTGAGAGTTTAATGTTTGGAAGAGTCGACGAAACAAGGTCATCTAAATGTACGTAATAGCGTTTTCGTGTGATAAGTTTTATGAAAATATGGTTCACCATTTCGATCGAGCATCGAACGTTCACGAAACGAGTTGATTTTTTTCCTCTACTCATATTTAACTATAACGATCATATCAGACGGTCAAAATTTTCATTTTGTGAATTTAGCCATTATAATGACAACATGTTTACTAATGCGGTATAACTTGATTAGTAGATTATACTCAAGTGTACAACTTTTCGAAACAACTACATAAAAGAAGTCAAGTTTAAAAAAATTCTATGAGATAGCATTTGATCGTTATGATGAAATACGGTGATGGTAAAAAAATCACCTAAATCCGACAAAGTTAAAGTCCCGATCGATGCGGTCAACCTTATTTAAACGTATCTCTCTCTATGGGGAGCCATAGTATCGGGAGATAAACATTCCAAAAAATTTTACATGGCTGATTACGTCTCATTTATTTGAGAGTTTAATGTTTCGAAGAGTCGATGAAAGAATGTCATCTAAAGGTATGTAATAGCGTTTTCGTGTGATAAGTTTTATGAAAATATGGCTGACTGTTTCGATCGAGCATCGAACGTTCACAAAACAAGTTGATTTTTCTACTATACTCATATTTAACTATAATGATCACATCAGACGGTCAAAATTTTCATTTTGTGAATTTAGCCATTATAATGACAATATGCTTACTAATGCGGTATAACTTGATTAAAAGATTATACTCAAGTGTACAACTTTTCAAAACAACTATATAAAAGAAGTCAAATTTTGAAAAACGCTATGAAATAGAATTTGATCGTTATGATGAAATACGGTGATGGTAAAAAAATCACTTAAATCCGACAAACTTAGAGCTCCGATCGATGCGGTCAACCTTATTTAAACTTATCTATCTCTATAGGGAGGCATAGTATCGGGAGGTAAGCGTTTCCAAATTTTTACATGGTTAATTACGTCTCATCTATTTGAGAGTTTAATGTTTGGAAGAGTCGATGAAACAAAGTCATCTAAAGGTACGTAATAGCGTTTTCGTGTGATAACCTGTAGAGACCCGGGGTATGAATTTTAACAAGCTTTACGGGCCGGGCTTTACGGGCTTTTGATGGAGCAGGATTGACGGGCTCTTAACGGACTGGGCCTATGGGCCGGGCCGAGTTTCTAACCCCTAACCTAAGCTCGACCCTCTACCCACCGGGCCGGGTTTAAGCGAGCTTTTAGACGGGCCGAGTTTGAAGCCCATCGGGCTTGCGGGCCTCCATTGGCCCACTTGATCCGCGAGCTTAATGATGAGGCCTAAACCTAGCCCACAGTCAGGTTTTTCCTCTTCAACAAGTCGATCGAAACAACACGTGGGACCCAGTTAAAGCATGTGAAACAATTTGTTTTATCTTTTACGTTATTATCACCCCATTTTGTTGCTCTAAATACTCTGCATCTTTTTCTTCCTCGTGTTCTTCTGTTGAAGAGGGAAAGAAATTGAAGGAGACAACAGACACGTAGAGCTTATTGAGAAAAAAAAAAGATCCTTGAAACTGGAATGAAATCTGAACGATTACCATATCAGTGCTCAAGGATTGGAAGGAAGAAAAAGGAAAGGGTGTGGCCAGGTGGGTGGGCATGAGCTGAACTTTATATTTTATATCTTGATCTTTTTTGGAGCAGTGTCGTTGAGGCTTTGAGTTTTTGAATAAGATCTTGGAAAAGATGACAAAAAGAAAGAGAAGGGGGGGAGTACATTTTGAGTATGAGTATATTTTGGTATAGTGTCTTTGAGGAAAATTATTCAACGCACTTAGGTGTAAGTGAATCGACAGTCAAATATGTAATTTCAGCCATTCATTTAATCACTAACTATTCAAATAATCCTAATATTCGATGGGTGAGTGAATATGAAGTTGTAAAATACTATAACTAAAACAAATTGGAGAAGAACCATAAAAAGCGTAACAACAAAAATCGCAAGAAAAATTACCATAAAAAGCGACGTCCACAATACCCAGCTATTGAGGCGTTAAGGAATACTAACGGAGTTGAAAAAATGATAGTATAAATTACTTATACAGTATTAATGCAAGTGCATCTCGGTGCGCTAAATCCGCTCCATGACAGGCTTTAAGCTTTTGAATAACATCTTGGAAAAGATGAAAGAAAGAAAGGGGAGAACTGGAGAAGTAGCAATTATTAATAGAAAGAAGAAATAATTGCTACACGTGATGGTTATGAAGAAGATAGAAATAGAGAAGAAAAGAAGCAGAAGAAGGGTAAAAGTGAGAAGAGAAAATTGTATGATTAAGAAGTAAAAGTCTTGCCATTGTCATGGGTAAGTTTTTGGAAAACGCCAGTGTGAAGTCACGCCTAACGTCATTCTGTTAACAGAAGGGTACAAATGTAATTTTTTATGAGTTGGTCAAATCAGTTTTTACTGAGATCAATACAAGGGCAACAATGTAAGTTCACTCGTGTAGTCCTCTTGACTAGTCTTTGATCCATTCTCAGTCCCTCTAAAAAAGCCACACAAAGAGAGTTGCTCCCCAAAACCCTAGTCGCCGTTGCCGATTCAAATTCAACCAAATCGGCCTCGGGAGACCTCAATTAGATTCACACCGGAAACCCCAGACTGCTGTATTTCACTTTGACGTCCTCGAATTCGAAGTAGCTATGCCACCAAAGGAATCAAAGGCCGACATGGCGAAGAAGCAGAAGGTGGTGAAAGACAAGACCTTTGGGCTGAAGAATAAGAGCAAGAGTGCAGAAGTACGTCCAGCAAATCAAGTCATTAGTTCAGCTCAAAATCGACCCTGCCAAAGCTTCTAAGGTTTGTTTTGAATTCAGTTCAATCGTAATGTGCTTAAAATTTATGGGGTTTTGTTTGTCTAGATTGAAAAGTAGCTAAAGATTGAAAGTCAATGGGAAATTGATGTTGGGTTTGTGCAGAAGAAGAAGGAGGAGGAGAAAGCCGGTTGGGGGGGAGGGGACGGAGAGAGAGTGTCAAAGAGAAGTGAGGGAGGGAGAAGGTGAGGACATAAAAAGGGGGAAGGAGAAGACATGTGTGGGGAAGATGACATGCAAGAGACATGGGTTTCAGATCACATGTTCTAGGTTTAAGCTCTAATTTATTTGGTATATGATTCTATGTGGCGCTGCTCCACTATAAGAGCTCTGGTCTTCTGCCTACCACTATAATATATAATTATATAATATATATTATTTTATTCTAACGCTTTCTGAACGCACACGCTTCTAATTTTAAAAGAAAAAAAAAAGTTTTCACGTATCCGATTCTATGCACCTTAGGTATATTATGGGAATAATCAACCTTTGCTCAAATCATGTCAGATCAACCAAAACAAGAAGAAATAATTATTTGTGCAGGTTGTAGGCCTGGGTTTCAGTTTGTGTTGTGGGTTGACCTTTAAAGAGTAAGAATGAAACAAGGGTGTTTCTGTCTGAATCCGTAGACTCACAGATACTAGTGGATCTTGGTGTGACTTCAACCTGTAAATCCTGCTAACTAGGGGAATACCGGGCAGGGCCGGTCTATTCTGCTCCGATGCCTAAGTCAGTATAGTTGGAATAAACTGATAACTTAAGCGGGAATGAGTAGTTGGAGTATTGATTACCGATTAATGAGGATAGTTGGGACTCATATATAGGTTGTCGGGTGTGAGGACTGGCCTCACCCTTCGATGTGGGACTGGCCCCCTTCTGCCCATAGTACTGTACTGTTTCGGCCCCTGTTTGGGGAGCTACCGTCCCCGATTCCCGGGCTCAGGTCACAGGTAAGACCTGCCCGGGCGCGGGTGCAGGTGTGCATACTCTGGCCCCGGGCCCTGGGCCGGGTCCAGGACTGCTGGTTGCGGGTTTGGGGGCCTGGGTAGCCTCTCTATGGCTACTGTCAACAAGTCCCCCAAGTTCTCGGTCAAGTGTCATCTTGAATGGGGACTTAAATATGTCTTCCTTTACAGACCCGCTGGGGTACTTACCCAACGGTACCCTAGCCCCCCAAGTCCGCGTTTAAGATTGGGTTTGGCCGGGCGTTCGGATAAACCTGTTATGATGATGCATAATGTGATGAGTGCATGGTTATGATGTTGATGCCGATAGTTGCAAATGGGTACAAGATGTAGTACGTGAGATGATAATGTGGCGTTGAAATCCGCCATGCTATTCCGGGAAAACCCGGTGAAGATAGCGAATAGGATGATGTGACGTTGTAATCCGCCGTGCTGTGTTCCAGGAAAATCCGGTGAAGATAGCGAATGGGATGATCGAGTCCCCCACGTTTTAGTACCGTAGCCGCAAAGGGTACCGTTTGACTAAAGCTGTGGATGGCGAGGTGAAAGTGTATAACTGGGGAACGTGCCCTTTATAGGAGTTCCTGGTGGGTGGCGTGGTCCGGAGGGATCCTGGGCAGCCGTCCCCACGTGTCACACAACGTCTTGTTCTTGCAGGCGTATAAGATGTGCATGGTTTTTAGCCTGCGGGAAGGGTTGTCATGTATGAGAGGATCAAGTCTCCCGGGGTGAAGCAGTCCAGTGTTGGTACCGGAGACATCCCCTATCGTTTCATACCCTTTGGCCGTACTGGCTTGAGGTATGTGCAGGGTTTTTAGCTTGCATGAAGAGTTGTCCTGTATGAGAGGATCAAGTCTACCGGTGGGTGGCGTGGCCTCGAGTATTCCTTGGTAGCCGTCCCCACGTCGCTGCATTTGTTCCTGCAGGTGCGATGTATGCAGGGTCTTTAGCCTGCGGGAAGAGTTGTACTGTGTTAGAGGAACAAGTCTTCCGGGTTTATAAATCCCGGTGGTATATTGGATCCGTTTAGGTCATACACAGCTGTCCGTAGTAATGTATCAGTTCGCTGAACAGGTTATTCCATAGGAGAGCGATAAGTAGGTGTCAACATGGCCGGCCCAATACCGCATCCAATAGTGGAATCTGGGTGGGCTGACTGGGAAACCGTTGAACTAGAGCAGGCACTACGGTTGGAATATCGTAGCCTGTACATAATATTGCTGCAGGGTTTTTAGCCTGCGGGAAGATGTTTCCTGGGCTAGAGGAAGACTTCTCCCGGTGGGATGCCAAACCTTTTTTTTTTTGTTCTGGCTGTAAATGTGGAATAAATTAAACCGGTGGAATGACCCGTACCGTTGGGATATATGTTAGATTGCCCCATACTTGTTGGAATATTTCCGGGATAACAATAATAACCGTGCAGAGTTTCTTGCCTGCGGGAAGAAGTCTCCTGTGTTAGAGGAAGAGTTCGTCCGGTGGAGTATTTCAGCGCTAGGTGGAGTAGGTTGTAGGTGGGAGGATTCGAGTAAGTCTCCTGCTCTTTCAACTACCCTCCGCATGCAAGGCAAGTGGCTGACATGCATTGAAGGGGGTATTCCATCAGTGCCATTAGTTATGATGGCCAGGGAGGTTACCAATACTGGGACACGTGCCGGTAGGAGACGATCAGAGATGGATGGCCCAGATCCGCGGGCGCTTGAGTTGCCCTACTGAGTGTCGCGGAGGGAGACGATCAGAGATGGATGGCACAGAAGATCGTCCCAGCTCCTCGGAGGACTAGAGGCTTGTCTGAGAAAGATACCACCACCTCGACCGCACGGGCACTACAAATACTATCTGACTCGGTGTCAGAGATGAAGGCCCAGATAGAGGCCAACGAGAGAAAGACTGCGAGACCGCCGGAGAGTGCATGATTCAACGAACGGCCCAGACCCTTCTCACTCCGGGTACTGGAATCCGGAAGAGCAGGCACCCAAAAGTCGCTAAAACTGACATACTCTGGGGCCGGCTGCCCATACCAACACGTGGACAGCTTCCGATCCCAAACGTGTGCTAAAGGCTACTCCGACGCAGTTTTCTGCAACATATTCCAGGAGACCCTGTCCGGAGAGGCACTTAGTTGGTTCTACGAGTTGCCAGCAAATTCTATAGAGGCATTCGAACAGCTGGCTGACAGGTTCGTGGGTCGGTTCATATTACGGGTCGAGGGGGCCCGGACCTCGACAGTTCTCTTCAACTTTAGGCAGGCAGACGGCGAAGAGCTCCGAGCTTTTGTCAACCATCGGCAGATGGCCACTGCCGGGGTTAGAGACTTGGAAAAAGAAATTGCTGAATCAACCTTCAAGCAAGGTCTTCGGTTTGGAAAATTCTCTTACGCTGTGCGGGTGGAGACCCCCCAGGGTTACGATGAGTTGATGGCGATGGCCATTAGGCACGCCCAGGCGGACCACAAAAATTATGGATCTCGCAAACACAAGAGAAGGCAGGAGGAACATGACTCCGCCCGGCAGGAGATAAGAAACTGGCAGTAGGGCTACGACCGAGGAGCCGCATCCTACAGGAAGCCAAGGAGCTGGCCGAACCAGCAGCGCCGGAGGGACACTCTTGACACCCCCTAGCGAGGTGGCAAGCCCCCGCCCTACCAACAAACCCGCCCCCTAACAATAATGCCAGCTGGACGACAAGAGCTATTCTCCACCTTAACCGCTTCCTACGAGGACATCCTATATGAGAACGGGAACAACATCTCCCCTCCACCAAAAAGAAAGCATCCAAAGGGGAACCTGACCAGGGCGCGTAGACCGGTAAGCACTACTCCTGCCACGACGAAGCCACGCACCACACAAACGATTGCCTTGCCTTAAAAACCACGATTGAGGGCCTATCCGCCGCAACAACTTGCAGCGGTATCAGGGGTGACCCGGACAATGGGGATCGCGCGGCACCAGGATGCCTACCCCGCAACACCAACGCTCACACGACCGGTCGAAATCTTATACCCGTACAGAAGATCAGCGGTCTAACAACCTATCAACCCGAGTAAAATGCTAGTTTTTTCTCCTCCCTTCTAAACAAACTAGCTAGGCATCCTAACCAGTTCGGAAGTTGTAATTTCAGCAGTTATCTATTCCAACTTTATTTTCAATTAAGTACAGAGCCCAATCCATGGGTAGCAAAACTAAACAAATCGAAAAAGGCATAACATAAGCTCAGGAAAAATGTCCATTCATTGTAATTCCAGGAAGCACTTACCAAAAAAAAAAAAAAAGAGAAAACAAAAAGAGCAGGAGTGTACAAAGTCCAGATCCTGCTAGGGCGCTTTTGCCTGTTCCCCCTCCTCAGCAGCAACTCCTTCACCAGCGGTTTCACCAGCGGCGTTTTCGATAGCAGGGTCCTTAGCGGCCGGTTCGGTACTATCCTCCAGACCTTCCTCTTCGTCCGCCCGCAGTAGTGGCAACTTTGAGACGTGAAGATAGCTCTTACTATTCCACTCGTCATAAGCATCGGCTATCCCCGCATCCCGGACCCGTTCCAGCAGATCAAGAAGCTCATCGCTTTCCTGATACTTCTTCACTGCCCGCTGGTACATCTCCGGGTCATTTTCATCGACTGCCCCGCCAGCAGAGGAGGATACCGTCGCCACCTCCCGCTGGAGCTCCACGACCTTGGTCTCCAGCTCGGCCCTCTCCTCCTCTAGACCCTTCTTCTCCTCTTCAAGAGCCTCAACCTGGGCCTCCAGCTTAGCAACTTGCTTTTTGGCCTTCTCCTCCAAGCGGGCCTTCTCCCGTTGGAGCTTGGATTTCTCCAACTCCAAGAGGTCCCGGGCGCTCGTCAACGCCGCCACCTGCTTCTTCAGCTTCGACAGGTCTTTACTTACATCCGACTGATACAAGTGGTACAACAACTACAGTTTAACAGGCACCGGTTATAAAGCAACAGAGCACGAAATAACGTTGAACGAATACTAGTGGAAAACTATCCTTACCTGGAGGGCCACCTCCTTGGTCTTCAGCCGGTTCTCCTTCGATCGCCCTCTTGGAGTAACAATCTTCTCCAGCTCCATTCCCTGCACATCTATGAGCAGCCTCCGGGCGAAAGAGTCGCCCGGGCCCACTGTAGGATCCTTCTCCACCCCCGATGCTTCTGTGCTGGCAACAATAGAGCTACAGGCAGCAGGAACATCACCTTGGGCGTTAGTGGGAACACTACGTGACAGGACCCGAACCAGATTTCACCGTGAAACCCGGATAAGGCCCTGCGGGGACCACCTTAAGACTAACTCTATCGATAAATCGATAAGTCAATCTTAAGATGGACAACCCTAACACCTGCAACAAATAAAACACTTCTAAATTCCAGTTCCAAACGAAACACCTGGAGCCACCTGCTCTCCAAATCACAACAACCACCACAATAAACTCAAAATCAAACTCAATTTACTCACAAGTAATCAGAGCAATCTAAAACAATGAACTGGAATTACAAATAGAAATAGAACAAGAACTTATAATAATAAGGGATCACGGATCCCACCTAGCGGAAGCAACAAGGATGACAGCTATGCCTCGACTCCGAGTACTCTTGACCTCTGACTAGTACTCTGCACACTGGGCGATTTAAATCGAAGGGCCCAGGGGAAAGTAATTTAAAAACGTTAATTTTTTTCGCCAGAAATTTTTAAAATTTTTTTTTTAAATATTAAATTACTGACTCTGACTTTAATCAATTTTTTTTTTGCTGGATTTCAGTCACCGGACTCAGGTTACTGACCCCCAGTAAGCAATTTACAAATTCCAGATTTCTAGTAATCGAGTTACTGACCCCCAGTAATCAAGTTACTAACCCCCAATAATCAGGTTACTGACCCCCAGTAAGCAACTTACAGATTCCAGATTTCCAGTAATCAAGTTACTGACCCCCAGTAATCATGTTACTGACCCCCAATAATAATATTACTGACCCCTAGTAATACCTTCAATTCTTATAGTAACTTGCTAACCCAAGCCCAGAACCTTATCTCATAAGGCCATTTCGATGCAGTCGACGTGGAAGGCGTGGAGGCAGAGAGGAGGAGGCGGAGGTGGTGGACCGGCTCGAACTCTGATAAGCAGATCGCGCAATTGCAGGTGATGGTGATGGCCCGGGGCGCGTCACGTTGGAGAACTTGAACCGTGGGAGCAGGAGGTCGCCAGATGAGGAGGGAGGAGGCCCCAGAGAGACTCGCCGAAAAGAAGAGTGTGAGATCTGGAGCGGCACCTCGCCGGCGGAGAGGAAGTGATCGGAGGGGTGGTAGAGGTAGTAGTAGAGGAGCAGAGCGGCGGCGAGGATGAGGAGGACGATCGCCGATGACGTCATGGTTTGTGGTGGTGGTTAGGGTTTCAGTCAAAGTCTGAGAGGGAGAGGGAGAGAGAGAGAGAGAGAGAGAGAGAGAGAGAGAAAGGTCTGTTGGTTAGAAAAGAGGAGGAGAATGAGGATATTAG
The DNA here is from genome assembly GCA_963682095.1 of Potentilla sterilis. NCBI lineage: Eukaryota > Viridiplantae > Streptophyta > Magnoliopsida > Rosales > Rosaceae > Potentilla > Potentilla sterilis. The sequence goes on along the minus strand of OY821755.1, from coordinate 51,060,433 downwards.
GGTTTAGTATAGGGTAGTTATATATTTTTGTCAAGATTCATTGGAGTGGGTAGGTAACATTGGAATGGGCAAGTTTTACCCCATTTTTGTGTAAATTGTCATTTTCCCTTCATTGGATTGAGATATAAACATTGGACTGGGCAAAAAAAGCCATGTTTTTGACTAGTTGATCTTTTTCCCTTAAATATAATGGTAGGTAACATTAGAATGGGCAAGTTTTAGCCCATTTTTATGCAAATGGTCATTTTCCCTTCATTGGATTGAGATATAAACATTGGACTGGGCAAAAAAAATGTTTTTGACTAATTTGTCTTTTTCCCTTAAATATAATGGCCACGAAACATCAAAGCTGGATTCAAAGTGCATGTTTCTAGGGTATGCTGATGGAGTTAAGGGGTACCGCCTGTGGGATCCCACTGCCCACAAGGTAATAATCAGCAGAGATGTGATATTTGTAGAAGACAAGGTACAAGGAATAGAAGATGATAACACTTCAAAACAGAAGCCAGTGACCACTATCGTTCAAGTTGAAGATGAACAAGAACAAGAAGTTCCATATAGATTCCTCTGAAGCAATACTAGAGCATGAAGAACAAGAAGAAGAAGTTGTGCTTGCAACTCCACAAGTTCAACGATCAACTTATTGGGAGAGAAGAAGACTAGCTTGGCACTCAGAATATAGAATGGAGGGAAATGTTGCATATTGTCTACTAACAGAGGATGGAGAGCCTTCAACCTTTCATAAGGTTGTAGAAGGACAAGAAGCTTCTTTGTGGATGGCAGAAATGCAAGAAGAAATTGAAGCCCTCCATAAAAATAAAACGTAGGATCTTGTTCCACTACCACAAGGAAGGAAGGCCATTGGGAACAAATGGGTCTACAAGATCAAAAGAGATGGCAACGACCAAGTGGAGAGGTATCGTGCTCGATTGGTGGTGAAAGAATTTTCTCAAAAGGAAGGTATTGATTTCAATGAAATATTTTCTCATGTTGTTTGACTTTCACCAGTTCGAGTTGTCTTGGCAATGTGTGCTACATTTAACTTGTACCTAAAGCAGTTAGATGTAAAAAATGCGTTTCTTCATGGAGAACTTGAAGAAGAGATTTATATGCTCCAACCAGATGGATTTGAAGAAAAAGAAAAAGAGAACTTGGTTTTCAGGTTGAACAAGTCTTTATACGGTCTCAAACAGGTGCCGAGATGTTGGTATAAGAGATTTGACTCCTTCATTATGAGCTTTGGTTACAGTAGACAGTTTCCAGATCCTTGTGCTTACTACAAGAGATGATGATGGTGAGTTTATTATTTTGCTGTTGTATGTTGACGACATGTTGGTAGCAGGTCCCAACAATGATCGTATTGAAGTTTTGAAGGCTCAATTGGCTAGGGAATTTGAAATGAAGGACTTGGGACCAGCAAACAAGATTCTAGTGATGCAAATTTACCGGGACAGAAATAGTAGGAAGATTTGGCTATCCCAGAAGAACTACTTGAAGAAGATCTTGCATCGATTTAATATGCAAGATTGTACGCCAATCTGTACCCCTCTTTCTATTAATTTCAATTTATCCTCAAGCATGAGTCATAGCAGCGAAGAAGAGATTACTGAAATGTCTCGAGTACCGTATGCATCAGCAGTGGGTAGTTTAATGTTCGCCATGGTTTGCACAAGACCAGACATTGTACAAGATGTGGGAGCAGTTAGTCGATACATGGCGAATCCTGGTAAGGAGCATTGGAGAGCTGTAAAGAGGATCCTAAAATATATCAAGGGTACCTCAAATGCTGCATTATGTTATGGAGGATCAGATTTTATTGTTAGAAACTATGTTGATTCAGATTATGCAGGTGATCTTGACAATAGCAAGTCCACCACAGGTTATGTGTTTACTCTTGTTGGAGGAGCTGTAAGCTGGGTTTCAAAACTGCAATTTATTGTGACTACGTCTACAATAGAGGAAGAATATGTTGCAGCTACACAAGGTAGCAAAGAGGCAATTTGCTTGCAAATGATAATGGAGGAGCTCGGACATAAACAAGAGAAGATTACTCTGTTTTGTGATAGTCAGAGGGCTTTGCACTTAGCAAAGAATACCCAAAGACAAAGCACATACAAGTTCAGTATCACTTTGTGCGAGAGAAGGTGGAAGAGGGAAGTGTGGATATTCAGAAAATCCATGCAGAGGATAACATAGCAGATGTTCTAACAAAGCCAATTAACAATAACAAGTTTATTTGGTGTCGATCCTCTCTTGGCCTGGTAGGAACATAAGCAACATGAACATGGAATTGAAGAATGGTAGAAGTGACTTTAAGTAGGAGATTTGTTGAGGTAAAGTCACTTTTACCTCTTGCTGAAGGTTTTGAATAGTCAAAACGGTGGCATATATAGCTGTAATGTTGTTTTGTCAGCTTACTTGTCTGCTAAGTATTCTTAGGCATTAAGAATACTTGTTGTAACTATCTCTTTTAGGCTTTTAGTATAAATAGAAGACTTGTGTTTTATTTTGGAGTGGTTTTTGGCTGGTGTGTGTAAACAGAGAGAAAGTAGAGGAGTTCAGAGATATTAAATTGGTTTCTCCTGAACTTAGTGTCTTTCCTTTGTTTAAAGCCTGTGTTTTCTCCTGGTATTGAGAGAGAGGGTTCTGGTGTTTGTGCTCTCCTTAATACATAGATAAGTTGTTGTATCTTATTTTGCTGTAATTAAAGTCTTCTCAGTTTGCCTAATTTCTTGGTGTTTCATTCATTTACTTGTTTCTACTTCAGGTGTAATTTAGGGTGCCTCATACCACTAGTCTCCAACATGTTGGGCCTAAGAAGATTTACTTTTTCTATCTTTTGGAACAAGTAGTAACTCTGACGTCCGTTATTCGTTACTTATTTTGTTACACGTTACCCGTTTCCATACGAGTCACTCGTTATCTAAATCCTAAAACTGAGTTGTTAATTTCTGTGGTTATTCGAAGAGTAATAAGGGCATGCAACAACACTTGCCGTACATGACAACTTACAACGTGAATTTTACGGCTTCAAGTTGTTAAACATTTTCATGTATTTTTCTTGTAGTAATTAGTTTAGTTTTCAGTAATGATCGGCTTCAATCATACACCTAATTTGAATCACATGTCTTTGTAGAAACGAATTGGAACATGCACAGCACAACTAGCCATATTATATACACGTACATTTGAAAGAACATTTGTTCTGAAACATGAACATACATTGTTCAAAATGGCTTTTGGCCTATGACATTACCTGGTGGATCATAAACACAACCAAATATTGTGTCCATACTCTTACATATAACCTTAGCACAGCCAATCTTCCAGCTCTGCCTCCAAACTATTTGAGTATAATGCAAGCAATCCCTGTTCTGATCACAAGAGTTACTCTTGTGGTTGTAGTAGCAGCTCTCTTTTGCCCATGCCTTAACTGCATCACTTGGCTTCCAGTCATGTCCACTCCCCCAGAAGAGGTTCTCCCCATATTTGCTGTTTGAATGAATCAACGAGCAGTCTTCTCGCCGTTGGCGTGCCCACCAGGAAGCGTAACTCTCGAGTTTCTTGCTCCATTTGAGAGGAGGGAGGCCGAGCTTTGATCTTTCAGTGTTGTGAGGGACCAAGTACTGCTGAATGGTGTTAGAAGAGGGAGTTGGGGAGGTTTTATGGGGTGAGCTGCGTGAGAAAGATGGCCAAAACAGTGTGGAAAGGAGGAGGAAGCTTCTTAATAACCAAAATGAAAATGATTTATTTTCCATGGGAGAGAAACAGAGATTGGTATTTGTGAAGATTAGCATATAATCTAGCAGTATATATAGAGGGTTTGTTTATTGTTGTACTTCAAACAATAATTGGGGGGACTCGAAATCTCCACATGCAAGATAATTATAATAAACCTATACTCACAAAAGAACTAAATTATCATAGAAAGTTGGAGTAGATTCAAATCGGTATCTATCTACAAGACTACAGTTATGTAATTGTCGTCTTAATGAGTTGATTAACTCGATATACATTATTAACTCATTCTTTAATAGTAAATGTTGAGAATTTACTAGCGGAGATTGCATGAAACCTCTAATCTTACTGCTCAATTTTCTTTCTTTCAAATAATCTCATTGTGTTCATTTGATATATGTACATTGATATTGTTGGTTATGTTTCATATCATTCTGTTCTCTGCATTTCTCATACATGGGGTATGACGTTGAGGAAGAATCATTGCACATGATCTTGGTGTTTTCTTCCTCTTAATTTGTTCATTTGCATATAATGTAAAGAAGAATCATTGCACATGTTCAGGCATGAGGTGTTAAAACAGTGAAGGAATGTGAAGGATTGATCATCAAATTAATAATCAAACTCTAGAAGAGGCTTCCAATCATAATTAATTATCCAACCATTTTGTTGTTGACATGTTGTCTTTGATTAGTAATTTAGATATAGAGAGAGCATCTTGGTCAGATTAGTTGGTGCTCTTTTGGCAACCCAGACATATTTAATCCATCTTCAGCATTATCTCAACCTGAGGTCTAAGTACATGTATATTATGTGTTTCAAAGTATAGATGACATGCAGAGTTGGACTCAGAGCCTTATGTTCCTAGATGTGAGAAATAGAAGTATGCTTTAGTCTCTAAGCAATTCATCTAACATCTTGGCCAAGCCGTTCTCAGATGCGTTAACACATAGAAGAGGCACTTGCAGTTGCTTTGGCCTATAATCTGCCCTGTGCACTATTTTTAGGCAGTTTGTATTGTTTGGACAATGACATATCAATATGTTAATGAAGCAGCTAGTTTCAAGTTTGAACACATGAGACCATGTGAGGCAGAGAGCCACCACACTGTTAGTAAATCCATCATTGATAGCATCAGCTCCTAAGTTATTCTTGCATGCCTTCCATCATGACCAAGTGGGATAGCTAGTCAATCACTGAACCAAGTTTTTAGTCAACCTTATGATCCTTGATGCATAAGAAACAATATTGAAATCCCTTTCATAATCAGATCAACATGCTTAAGCACATGTACAAATAATTAGGCTTAGATCAAAGTTAAATTCATGGCTGCAAAGCTTGAACAATATTAGGGAATCATATCAAACAAAAACAAACCCAAGATAATACTAGAAAGAATGAGCTTTCCATCACTTATTGATTCATGTCACAACAAATAGATATACACCAATCCACTTATCAACAACCTTAATTGGGGGATTTACCCCGGCCCCTTTCTATCATAGCTCAAAATTCAGACATAATATAGTAGCAACAAATACGACAAAATAAGGGCTGCACAAGATATAATATATGGCTTGATGAAGAACAGAGGAAGGTTTAAACATTGGCAGGGTTGTCTGGCTTGAAATAAGGATGTGGCTGAGGAGATGAAGGGTGTGAAGTGCTATTAGCTGCTCCTGGGGGTGGAGTCGGCACCCCATAAACTTGAGGACTCGTCATGGCCTCCTTTCGGCCTCTCGCTCTTCCGAAGAAGTAACACCCGAAACCAAGCAGTATGGTGAAGAGAATAAAAGGCAGAGAGATCACCACCACCATTCCCATCTTTTCTTCTCTCTTCTTTTTATCAAGTAGCTAGCTAATTTCAGAAAACTCAAGAGAGGAAGAGACAGAGAGAGATGTGCATCAAGTGATGAGAGACTGGGGGATATTATATATGAACATAGAAGGAAGGAGGGGTATGATCTGGAGGTTTCTGATTCTCTCCAGAATAGCAAAGCCAGTGCAATGATTTATTATGTTGGGAAAGGAAAAGGGGGAACACCTTAACGTTCATATTTCAAACGGTCACTTTTCCTGGGCCAATAGGAAGGAACTATATGGCCATATGTGATCTGGATGGGTCCACTTTCGAATATGCTTCCAAATAAAACCCTCTCACACATTTAAGCTTCTAATACACTAGCTTTATGTCACAACGCACTTATGCACTATCCATAGATGCTTGCTAATGTCACAACACAAACTAGTAATTTCATTTTACTACTAAATGTAACCAATATCTTGAACACTTGAAGACATGAACAATGGATACACTTTGTTCATCAAAAATGAAGTAATGCATAATGAATCTTCATTATACAATTAACCATTATCATTTCTGAATCGAATTCTGGCGGTTCCATGAACCTTAAACAATCCAGCCACAAGTTCTATATCAAACTATAACTAGCAGCACCAAAACTCCAACAGGAGCCAGAATACCCAATATCAACCCTGTCCTGCTCTTCCTTCCTACAGCAGTTGGTGGAACACCAGAAACAGCTGGTGTAAAATCTGAGAAAGAAATTGGAACAAGTGTCACGGTAATGTAAACCAAAACAATTGTTCAGTGATGATTAGCAGCAGCAAGTACGTTTATACCATTAATATGAAATCTGTATATGACTTAACGCATACAAACCTGAAGCAACATGCACAGCAGCAATCAGTGGACCATAATGACCTTGCTCAGGTGTGCAGCAGGTACCCTTACCAGCCCAGAATAGATGAATTTCTAGATAGTTCTCTGAAACATTTACACTGAAGGTTTTCACAACTGCTCTTAAAACCCTCCTGCCTCCTTTGATATGTCAAAGTCCTTCAATAAAAGGTTCCCCTAGGAACAAAATGATGAGATAGTTAGCAATGAAGTCCGCTAAAATTGATTGAAAACTAGCTGTTGACAACCAGTCTAATGAGGTTCTTTATTTACTAGTATTTTTACCTGAATATAAACATCAAACATACGCCGCCCTAAACTTTGCCAAGTTTGCACGGCACGATCATCAAAAACCGTTTCTGCAAATTGCAATGTTACAGTATAAGGCCCATTCTCCAGACCTAGGCCATAGTATCTCAATGATCCTGGAGACAACCTTGAAGTCTGGAAAGGCTCAGGGGTCACATCTGTTCCGGTGACTTGTGCCAGGGTATTTACCACAAAACTTGGATTCTTTCTATCAGCAAATAAACCCACATTGCTAACAGCCCATTTCTCTGAACTAGTTACATTAAACGTTGCTGGGCCAAGAGCTGAGTCTTCGGTCTCATACACTATGTGATCACTCCCTCTCAAATCTAGTCCACCACAGTTGATTGAGAATTTTGCATCTGTAAAAATTTGAGGTAATAGCTCAGAGTTATATATGATCATCTAATGTTTTTGCTTCAAGCTTCGCTTGATGTTACCTCATTATTTACTAGGCTGGTAGGATACTATTGGGATGAGTTCTAGTCAGCTAAAATAAAAATGGAAGGAAATGAAATTCACTTAGACCTCCCCATAACAAATCTGATTTCTGTTTACGTTTTGCTATACCTGGAACTCTAATGTAATATAAAGTGCCCCTGCTTCTTTACTTAGTTTAAGTTCCTTATCAAACCCGCACATGGATGCATATAATGTGTGTGTGTGTGTGTGTTATCAAGTAGAGAAGCAATGGTTTTTTTTTTTTTTTTTTTTTTCTGTAGGGTGATGGCATTAAACTAATAAGCTGTTGGTCAAACAAAAGCACATTACATTTTGGGGTATTTCTATTGCATGGAAAAGTTCTTTAAAGGCAATTCAATCCAGGAAGACTGCAAGCACAATGGACCTTTATTAATTATCCACAGAATCATATAATGAGAGAAAATATTAAACTACAGAAGTGGGAATATGAATCACTTTGCTTCACATGCATATTGAATTTAGGACTATAGATAATATCATTTTTTCATCTTTTGCGAATGAAAATATAAAACTTGTAACAGAAACCTCAAACTCACTTCATGTTTGAACTGTCGAATGTGAAGTTGTTCACCACTAAGTTCCTGCATAAGTCATTAACTGATCACGTAAGAAAATTATTGATAGTATTAGTACCAACCAAAGATACAAGAATAAGACCCCAGAAAGGGGGCACATATAGGGATCTTGACAGTGACAACAGAAGATTGATCACAAGGAAGTTTTTCTGCAGAGAATTTTTCCATAGCAAAACGAACCTTAGATTTCCTTGCAGGTATATATATACTGTTTGAATGCAAATTTATGAGTGCTAGCCTCATGGATTTGAGTTTGAGAAATGATTCTTACGAAATTTAGTGTTCATAGTGTGATACGTACATTTTAAATTCTTTCATCTGAGGACAAGATATATAGCCTCACCAGGAAAAGAACATAAGCCAAGTTCTAGACAAGGTTTCAAACTCATCCACTCTGATTGTTCATTAGCTAGTGAAACACAGATTTCTTATTACATACTCCTAGATTGTCATTCATGTATAATTAGATATACACACTAAATAATGCAAGAATCTCCGTCGAATCAAATGCAGGTGATAAGCTGAAAGATGAAAAACCACACATACAGCTGTGATATTGAGGTTACCCATGGTGGAAGACTTCCTGATAAATAGTTGTAAGCCAAATCTCTGCACATAAAAGTCCAGAATGAGAAAGGGGAAAGCACATGAATGTTAAACAACTTTTCTTCAAAGATAACAAAATTTTACATGGAACCGTTGTTTCATCAATCGGAAATGGAAAAGGTTCCGACTGAAACTAGTAAGTCATAATTGATCAAAATACTACTGAGGATTGGCATCAAATTGACCTGGAATGTTTACAATAAGCATGAATCACGGTTTTGGACTAGCATTTTACTGTGAAAATTTTCTAGATTAGGATTCTGAACAAGTTTCTGTTGTCCTTGAAATCACACAGAAAATTTTAGAAACACTGTCACTGCCACATCCCAAAGCCAGAGAGAGAGAGAGAGAGAGTGAGAGAACATTCAATGTAATATACTTTGATAAATAAGACTTACATAGTGTGAAGAATATCACTCTTTTGGCTAGGAAGAGCTCCATGCAAGCTATTGTTTCCAAGAAATCTTCCCATTTCATCGAGTGGAAAGCACCCCCAAATGAAGAGAGATAGAGAGAGACAGAGAAAAAGGTTAGATGAATATGACTAATCTCCTGAGCCAGAAATGTATGGCATTAGTCCATATATTCTGTTCTGGAACAGACTGGGTAATACACCCATACATCTTGGCATAGTGGTAAGGTCCGGTTGAATTAGGGAAGTTTTGAGGTTTCTAAACTCTCTTTTTTCTTGGTCTGATATTAGATGTAATTATGCTAACAGAATAAAAATAAGAACAATGGTAATAATTATATCAAAAAATGAAAGAATGGCTTATTACAAGTATGTTAGAGAACTCATGTTGAACAAAGCACTTGGGAGTTGACCTGTTAAATTGTTGAAACTCAAATCCCTGAAACATGAATGAGGGGTAGTTAGAATGAAAGAATATTCATATTCATGCGACTGATTGGACTGAAGCTTATATGTTTTTGAAACATACAGTATCTGTAAACTTTCGAATTCACCAATATCAGAAGGGAAGCTACCAGTAATTAATGCATTTCGTAGAGCTCTGTTAGATCACAAGAGTTAGAAACAAAACAGAAACGTGCTCAAGTAAATGAGTTAGATATGAAATTTAAAAAGGAAAAAGAGAGTTGATAGCGATATATGAATGGACAATGTCCCACTTACAAATCGGTCAAGTTCTTCAAATTCTTTATGAAATCAAGAGAGGAGCTTACATTGTATATATCACTGATTCGCCTACATCATTATCTACAAACATAAATGAAACTACTCGTGATAAAAAAATGAGAGAGATAATCTAATTGTGTTAAGAATTGCACTCACAGAGAATTCAAAGCAGTTAACTGCGAAAAACTGGTTGGTATTGGGCCTCTAAAAGAGTTCCCTTGAAATCGTCTACAAAAACATTTAAGAGAACTGTGAGCAAGATAGCCATCTCAGCCATGCTGGTCTGCCTTAAAAAAATTCAGGGAAGAAACAAAAGAACAAGAGAGATTTTCATGCTTACAGAGAGTTTATCTTGGTCCAATTCCCAATGAAATCAGGTATCCTTCCTGAGAAGGGATTGTGTGATGCCCATCTTAAATTTAACACATTGACCCTGGTGAGTTCAGCCCAAGATAGGAACCCAAAAGTACTGGAGGAAACATAAATTAAAACACAATCGAGCCTTCTTACAAGACTTGCATATTGCGGAGATTAGCAAATGTGGAAGGAATTTCACCACCGAGTCCACAGCTGTTTATGTAACTGTGATTATCAATAACTAACTGTCACCAACATCTTCTTATATACATATCCCTTAAAAATCACATATAAATTATGAAACAAGGATCCTTAAGAAAAACCAGACTTTTATGCAGAATCAAACTTATATAGATATAAAAAGGAACTTACAGTTGTTGAAGCTTGACCAAATTACCAAGTTCGGGAGGGAGTGTTCCAGAGAAGTTATTTACTCCAAAGGACCTGGAAGTCATGTAAATAGGCATAGAATTACTTTAAAGCAGTTATCTGATGAAACAACCAGGGCTATACAGATAGAGCACATGTGTATGCAGATACAGGCACATAATCACGATTGAGAAATGAATACTTTGGGTGTGAAGGTACATGTGCATGTGGGAATGTAATAGTACATGCATCTGAAAGAAAATCAGTTAACTAGCTAATCCAACTTATAAAAACTTTCTAAGAATGACAAGTTTCAAGGAGGCTCATAAGACAACCCAGCAACATATACATTAATGGTATGAAATGTGTTTCACAATTTTTCAATGGGGGTACGTATAAAGGTTTCTGGATTTAGGATCATGCATGTTTCGGCTTCTAGGATCATGCATTAGTCACCACGCAGGCAGTCTGGCAATGAGTAGATAGTTATATAACAACAATTGTAACAAGTTTCAGATTCTAATGCATATCCATTGGTATCAGTATTTTCTCATTTTCCACAATATGATTAATGCCTTCAAACAAGATAGACTAAATAGTTGATATCAGTTGCACATCAGCTTATCTCTTACAGCATATTTAGGTCCTTGAGGTTTCCAAGCTCCTTGGGGATGGGCCCAGAGAATGCATTGTGAGCTATTGACCTGAAAGGAAACATCGATCAATTGAATATATATTTGATTCTAAAATACTTGGACCGGAAGGGATGGCCTTGAATCAATAGATTGCTAAAGTAAGTATGCCGTTCTTTTATCAGCATGAGACCAGTATAGGAAAGCAAAGAGCACAAGCTGACAAAGAAACTTCAAACATTATACTAAATTTAACACAGATGCTCTCTCATTACTTACAATAACGCCAATGCAGTCATATTGCCTATCCATGCTGGTAGAGGGGGTGAAATAATTCTGATCGATTTTCCTATAAAAAATTGAAACAATTCTTTCAATAGAAAATTTACTGTAAGTTACAGCCTGTAACTCTCTAGGAGACTAAAGAAAAAGGAAAAATGACCATTTGCACAAAAAGAGGAGAAAAATTGGCTATTCCAATTGTTGTTGCCCACTCCAATAAAAAAAAAAGAGAAAAGACGTTTTTGACCTTACATGATTTCTACTAAGACTCTGATCGAGTTCTCCCAAAACAATCTCTCTCTCCAGCACCGCCGTCGACGACAGCAGCGGCACAAAAGCCACGACCATCAACGCCGAGACCAAGTTGTAGATCCGACGAAGAGGAACGATCTGAGACCAACTCTTAATCTTCGTCGTTGTGCGGCAACTGCGACTCCGACGAGGAGGAGCTTAAGTCTCAATTCGACACCGACGTTCTCTCTTGTTCATTCAAACTTTAAGGTCAGATCTCGACTCTGTCTCTTCTTCTCCATCTCTCTCTTCGCTCGGATCTCATTTTGTTTTCCAAATTTTAATTTCCAGATCGCAAATCGGCGTCGTCTTCAATCTCAAACTAATATTTTATGTTTGATTACATACAACAATGGCAGCTATAAGTTCTCTGGTGGGAAGTGTTCCCCAAATCGGTCCATCGTGGAGAATATGCAGAGATGATGGTTATTCAAAAAGGCGGGGGAAGAATTTTGTGGTCTCTATTCGTGGCTCTCGTCTACCCCTCTTTTCTTCGCAAACCATGTATTTTCTTCTCTATGCTTCAAGTTTCATCCTAATGGGTATTTGATTTCTCTTGTGTTGTTTTGACTTGAAGATAGCTCACAACCCATTTAAGAAGTTTAATAATCAATTTGTGTTGATGTGAAGATAAGTCCTGGCAGATCAAGTTTACCAAGAAAGAAGAGTAATAGTTGGGAACAGTGTATCTCCATATTTGGAGAGCCTTTGATTGGAGCACCTTTTCCACGAAAGTATAACAGCTCTTTTTGCTCTTTTTGCCAATATTGTGAGTTTCTTCGGTTTTGCTCACCCACGCCATCATCACTTCTCAGAATCCCTATCCGGAGCCGTCTTCGATCTCCGCCATCATCGTTTTATTTGTGTTTTTGCTTCTCGTTGGCTTTAGATTTTGGCATGGATTGTATACTGAGATGCTGAGAAGCACAATCTATGTGTATGGTTGTTTGTTTCCTGTGGCTAGCTGAGAAGCACAATTTCCCTTTCTTCATCTTTTAGATGCTAAAAGAGCCGATAATTAGCTATATATATATGGTTGTTTGTTTCCTGTGGTAGATTTGTGCTTCTGTTGGTATTTACATTTGTACAATTAATTAGCTTGATGTACAAGTTTGTACAATTAGCCTGTTGGTATTTTAATTGGAGTTACTGATTGTCACTAAGTTATTATTAGTGGTTACTGGAGGTCAGTAATCGAGTTACTGATGGTCACTAATTTATTATTAGTGGTTACTGGGGGTCAGTAACCTAATTACTGGGGGTCAGTAATCTAGTTACTGGGGTCAGTAACTTAATTACTTACTGGAGGTCAATAACCTAATTACTGGGGGTCAGTAATCTGGTTATTGGAGGTCAGTAACCTAATTACTGGGGGTCAGTAATCTGGTTACTGGGGGTCAGTAACATGCTTACTGGGGGTCAATAACCTGATGACTGGGGGTCAGTAACCTGATTACTGGGGGTCAGTAACTTGATTATTGGAAATCTGTAATCAACAACCTGATTACTGGGGGTCAGTAACTTGAATACTGGGGGTCAGTAATTTGATTACTGAAAATCTGGAATTTGTAAATTGCTTACTGGGGGTCAGTAACTTGATTACTGGGGGTCAGTAACTTGATTACTGGAAATCTGCAAATTGCTTACTGGGGGTCAGTAACCATCGTCCAATAACCTGATTATAAAAAAAAAAAATAAAAAAAAAATCCGGCAAAAAAAAAAAAATAAATAAAAAATTGGTGATCTGAATCCGGCAACCAGACTTCGGCGACCGGCCATGAGTGGCCGGCGGAGTTGGGTGACATTTCGGCAAAGTTTCTTTATTTTCCACTTTCTCAGTACATTATAATTCAAAAATCTGTTAGATAAGACAGAAGGACAAAAAAAGAAGAAAAAAATTAAAATTGTGTTGTAGGAAAATGGGAAAATGGTCTACTCATTTCATTGATAATCCCCTTTATATAGGGTGAGTATTACAACGGTAATAGTAAATACATTAATGACAATAATGACTACCTAATTACCTCTCGTCAGTTACATTGACGAAGGCACATAATGTGTTTTTCCTTTAACACTCCCCCTTGTGCCGAGTCAGAGGTAAAATGGTGCATGTGGTGTTGCCTCATTAAAAACCTTGCCAAGTAACAAAAACCCAATGGGAGAAAATAAAACTTTGGTCGAAGGACAAAAAGAGCGCAACGCACCTATTACATTTGAAAACAACATGTATGTGCTAGACTCCCCCTAATGTCTGCAACTCCCCCTGATTTTTACATTAATCATGGGATTCTCCCTGATTCTTTCATTTGATCAAGGGAGCTTTAGTAACACCAGCACAGTTATGTGTTTTCACATGTTTTTCCAAATATGACTTTGAGCAATGATTTAGTAACTAAATCTTGCCACATCGTCCTCAGATCCAACTTGATTTACTTTGATCTTGAGGATAAGGTTGTTCATGAACTGAATACATAGGTTCATATTGAACATCAGGTTCACTCGTGGTATGACCTTCATATAACAAAATGGTCATAACTTCGTCTAGAGTATGAGTGAACCATTAAGAGATTTGAAATTGATCTGTAATAACAGATTTTCTTATCTCACCTTTAATGCGTTTTTCTTTACGCATAGTTAGCTATGACGTGGATAATTTCTTTATCATGTCACATTCTATGTAGAGATTGAATAAGCCCAAATCTTTCATATCTTTAATGAAAGAACGATTTGCGTTGCGTAGGCGCATAGCTAGACATAGCTTTACAAATTTACATCGAATGAGAGGTCGAGTCTTACATATTATGTTTAAGTACAATCATGCGTCATTATACTTGTATAGGAATTTCATTTCCCAATACTTCTTCGTCATCTTCCTTTAGATGAAAAACGGATCTATTGTTAGAGTAAAAACTTCGACTGATCATGGGAATATATGTAGGCCTCACTTTATTCTTTAGAGTGCCTAAGCCGATTGATGGATGATCACCATCATTACAGTCCTTGAGTTCCATTTCAAGACTGTGTATTCCCAAAATCTTTTTCTTTCTCAACTTAGGATTTACAATACACTGAGTTTCTCTTATTTCATTTAGAGTTCATATATATCCATAATGAAAACGCAAGGGCATAATTTATCAATCCCTTTCCAATCAAGTAGTCACTTTAGTGAACGTTTCAATTTCTTTTGCAAACGTACTCATGTGATCTAGAGTCACTTGATTTGGGTGGATCAAGTCCGTTTAGGATCCTCATGTATATCTCTTAATTTAGATCCCCATAGAGATATATGTTTTGATCACTTTTCGTAAGCTGCATGTTCAGTTTTTCGGAAAACTACCAAACTGACAAGGTAGTGGAGTGCAATGACATCCATTACGAGAGTTTGTCTCATCGTAGTCCATTACGAGAGAATATCTCCTCGTAGTCGATTCCAGTGCGTTTTTGAGAGACCTTGCGCCATAAGGTGAGTTTGCATACTCTTATTCTCATTACGCATTCTAACAAAGATATATTTGATAGGGTTTATATTTGCGGTGTCGGCGTCACCTGCCCAAAAGACCTATCTCTTTGTTTATACTGGATCGCTTCTTTCCATTAGGCCAGTTTACTAAGTTGACATTTTTCAACGAAGTATGGTTCGATAGTAGACTCATTATTCCACGTCCTCATGTACACTAGTGTAATGTGTTTGTAGAGATCTCTATACTTTAAGGATTGGTTCTAACATTTGAGGCGTCCCCCAATGATAACCACAATCCATAAATATTCTCATGAGACAGATTTGAGTATCACTGATCAATAGATCAGGTTGTGCCAAACTTGTTTTCTTCCTTTACACAAGTATGTATCGAACCTAAGGTGGCCTCCCCCTCTTCCTTGGAGAGCCACGGCCTGTGACACCATTTATGCCACTTATGGCGTCACCATGCCACCATCCATGGTGGCAGTGCAATACCCAATTCCTCTTGGGTGGTACCATGTCCTTTTGATAAAACACAATCCTTGCAGGTATATTTGCAGCAGGTTTATATGATCTCGCCACTTTAATGTATAAGATATCTACACACCTTACTTTGTGTGATTTTTGGGGATCGAGATGAGACACAGTGGGGACAAACCACGACAATTCCTGTCGTTTCACTTGAACATGCTTGTTCTTATCTCCCCCTAACGACGGGAAGACTGTCTCATCCAAGTGACACACCGCAAATCTAGCGGTGAGGAGATCGCCTGTCAAGGTTTCGACATAGCGGACTATAGCTGGAAGTTCATATCCAACATAAATATTTATTCATCTCAATGGACCCATCATTGTGCGCTGTGGCGGCGCAATTTTGGCACATAAAAAACATTTAATGGAGCTCAAGGATTGTAGATCCGTGTCAATCCAAAAGAGCTCAAGGATTACAAGTTCGTTTGAAATCCTTTAAAATCCTCACACATAGTCACTAGCTATGGTGTAAATTGGTTCAATGATGATGGCCATAGATGAAAAAGTAACGCTGCATGCAAAAATTGCATAACCCAAAACGGAAGTATTGGTGTGCTTTACCAATATTAAGACTATTACTGTAGTCGTTTTCCGTGAGACCAATTGGGTTTTTATATATAGGAATATGATGTCCATTACAAATCCCATATAATAAGCCATAAAATCATCACACCTACGGAAATTAACCCGGCCTAAGTGCTTTGACTTTCTAGCATAAGCAGCATAAATTTTAATTGTGGATGGTGTCATGACACGTGACCAGTGTGTCGACACAACAACCAACACCATAAAATATCTATGGTGTCCGCAAGTTGGTTGAATCGATCCACTGAATCCTCTTTTGATTCAATATAACAACATAATGAGAAACTCATGTGTCCTTTGCATATGATGATCTCAATCATAATTGCTTTAACGAATAGGCTTTGAATGATGTACTTTTATCCATAAAATCATGACGGATAGGAGAAGCATAATAAGGTATAAATGCATATGCTTGTGCATCAAATATATTATAATGCCACATTGGGGGAGCGGCGGAATTTAGGAATTGAACATACGTCTTCAACCCTATATGACAATATTTGAGGATAAAATGTTCATTGATCGTCCTCAGATTAGTGTATGAACCATATTCTTCTGGTGTTTGCTTCTATTTATCCAAAAATATGGGTGTCCATAGTAGTTTCTTTAATGTATGGATCACCATATCAAAGCCAATCTATGTCAGAATTCCAAAAGATCATTTTCTTATGACGTTGGATTTAATTAGCGGTTACTTAGAACCTACTAAGTTGACATATAATCTTCTCTAATACTCGTTTACATTCGCAGTCATTTAGAGGTAATGCAAAGGAGCTCAAATGAATTCTCACTTGTGTCTTTTTCACATGAAAAATCGTGGCGTAAATTTCTTTATAATGTGGAAAACAAAATTCAATTTTCTCTTGGCATTATTTGTCAATTTGACATATGTTCAATATATATCGAAACGTAACTCAAGTTCTTTAGAGTAACTCGATTGGGAAATGGGAATTGTAATAAAAAAAATTTTAATCCCAATTAGGCAGGTGTATTATGAATCCCAAAGGAAAATATATACTGATCCTTATTACTTTCTTTGATATACTAATCATTATCATATACTACTGATATAGTACTCTGTTCTTCAGTACTATTATTTTAGGGATTACATTGTGCGTTTCTTTACACACGGTTCTTTGTTTCATGCCTATATTATGATATGTTGTTTTACTTTATGCAATACTTTGCAAAGTTAGATGTAGAAAATTGAATCATGTATATTATGAATAAAATTTGAATAATCTCAATTCCTTTAGAGAAATTTCAAAAATGAACGTGCCAACGATTACATTTAGTCTTGTCCAATTTAGAGAGAGAAACTTTAAGACCAAAAAGTCTAATTTAGGACCAAAAGTCGTATTTAGGCGTAATAGTCTTTATAAGGATATCTTGTAAGTTTAAAAGTAGACTGTTCAAAGTCTATCTTTGATTGAGCCAGATCATTTTTGCTCTTTTAATAGCTGCAATGATGAGATGTGTCATTTGGCATATTCTTCCCAGATGTTATGTTTTTTAGTTGTAAACTCATTTTCAATGTTATTGTTGGATATTGAAGATACTTTTCCAAAATCCGCGTATTTATATGATTCTTTATATTTATTGAAAGTCGTAGCTAATTCTTTGCTAACTTATAATGTACGTATCAATAGTTCATTGAATTACAACAATGACAGAGTGCTTCACTGCACATGACATGTCCCCTATGTCATCTTTTAAATGTTACATTGTTTCCACTTACTTTTGGATGATTATATGAATTTTACGTCCATGGTAATTACCCTTTGTTTTAGGGTCGTTGCATGACTTTACCCAATTTGTTCAAGAATATATATATTTTTCTAAGACCTTACATCGTCATTGCCTTTTGATTTAGGGTTGTTGCATTACTTTGCACAATTTGTTCCAAGAAATAATTTTTTTTTCAGACTTTACATCGTCATTACCCTTTGTTTTCTCAGACATTACATTGTCATTATAATTATTTCTTAGCTATTTACATAAAGCAGTTTGCATAAATATACCATGCTCAAGCCTTAGTTGGCTCAGTAGGGGAATTTGGCACTCAAGTTCTTCAGAGTCCAATGTGTCAAAGTCAAACTGTGATGGTTAAACCATCTGTAAAATATAGGAAGAATAAAATGTATTAGTTTCGTGGTTTAAATGATATTCACGACAACTAATATAAACCAATATACATTATGGTAAATCCGATGCTTCGTGAAATTTCGTTATCATAATAAAATTTGATTTTTTCATATTCATTGCATGTAAAGCTAATGAAATTCCATTATCATTTCTTTCTACACAATTAATAAGATATCCATCTTGAAAATTTTTTCAAGAAATAAAAATTGGATCTCAAGACCGAAATTTGTAACGGTCATATTTTTCTTACTTCGTGAAAATGTTTTTTCACAATATAGGTTTGTCACTTTTTCTTTATATTACAAAGCTCATGAAATTACATTATCAGAGCAGTGTTCAAAATAAATAATATGTTAAATAAAACAATTATTTAACACTAATAAAATAAACATATAACGCTTTATGTTTCACATTTATATAAAATACTAATGCAATCAATTTGAATAAAACATTATTTCATATAAATAACTGAAACAAAATATAATGAAAACAGAGCGTCAATGTAAATATTACTTGTAAGTTTGCCAAATAAACTGCATATGAATCGATTGCTCGATCTCCGACTCCAAATAGTCGTCACATATTAATCGCCGCATCGTAATTGATAAATCACATAAAAACAAACAATATTCATATGATTAGTCACTTTAATCATATGTATTTCACATTTACCATATAAATTAAAAAAAATTCATATTTACTATTAAATTCGAAAAATAGTAAATAGTTATATAGTAAATAGTTATACAGTAAATATAAATTACTGTATGGTAATTTCAAAAATTACCTTTGTATTTTACCCCCAAAATATCCTTCTTTTTTTTCAGATCCGGGTTAGGCCAAAAAATGGGCCGGGTCGAGATCAGGCCCAATGGGTTGGGTCGAACAATCTCTGCCGACGAATTTTTTTTTGTCGGCAGAACTTCTGAGGCAGTTTTTCCCGACGAGTTGTCGTCGGTAGAAACGGGATCGGATCTTGGCTGTGCTGGCGATCGGATCGGGGCTGCTGGACGAAGGGGGGACCGGATCGGGGCTGCTGGAGCGGCGTCGATGGATCGAAGGGAAGGGCTGATGTCGAGATCGGAGTGGCCGGGACCGGAGGATCGAGCTGATCGGAGGTCGAGATCGGAGTGGCGTCGAGGGGGGGGGCTCCTGATCGAGGTCGAGCGGAGGGCCGGGGTCGGAGTCGAGACGAGCCAGAGTCGTTGGAGTCGAGGCGAGCCGGAGCCGTCAGACGCCGATCTGGGTTCGATTTGGGGATTGGTTCGGGCAGGACTTCGGAGCACAGGGGCTTGGTCCTTGAATCGAGCAAATCTAGGTCGTGCGGCGGTGAGGCTGGGCTCGCCGGCTTTAGGACGGCGTCGATGTGGGATCGGAGGACGGCCGGTGGGATAGGCAGACATGGGTGGCCAGAGAAGAAACAAAAGGGTTTTTTTTTTCTGTGTTTTCCGGCAGTGTTCCGGCAGAAAAGAAAATTCTAGGGTTTGTGATTTTTCTGTGTTTTTTTTAATTTTTTTTCTTTGTTTTTCGGCAGATTTTTTCTTTGGCTAAAACTCTAGGTTAGGCAAAGTGCTGATAACGTGTTGTAGGAAAATGGGAAAATGGTCTACTCATTTCATTGATAATCCCCTTTATATAGGGTGAGTATTACAACGGTAATAGTAAATACATTAATGACAATAATGACTACCTAATTACCTCTCGTCAGTTACATTGACGAAGGCACATAATGTGTTTTTCCTTTAACAAATTGTACTAGAGTTGAAAAAGATTTGTTCAAATGGGCAATAGAGTTGTTACCTTATGTTGAATAGGGGAAAAAAATAAGATGATCATTGAAATGAGTAATGAGGGGGTCAAATTAGCACTAAATAGACATTTTCTAAAAAAAAAAAGCATTACAAATGAGTTACAAATTAAAATCAGTAGCCAAAACAATGTTCCACAACTCTTTGCAAATGGAAACCAGGCTGCGAAAGAGCACTACAACAGTCAATGGGATTGAAAAAACATTGACAGAGTCCATCTCAATTGCAAGCACCCTGCATCCATAATTCCAAGCTATAATGAGGCAATAAAGGCCCCAATTACTGCCTATCTAGAAACCAAGTATGAAATAAAATAGATGATTTCAACTAAAATTAAAAAATTTGCATCTTTGTATGCAATATCATGTTGGAATCCATGTTAGAATTCATGATACTTCTACTTTGTTATTGAACAGAGTATGATCAAGATCAAACTTGTGATCAGAGACCAATTCGCTTTAGCGAGTGGCGACCAGTTCGCTATGGCGAGTGGTGACGTTTTACACTTGGCGAGTGCAGTATTTCACACTGTTCGCTGTGGTGAATAGTGTTTGAAGAAGAGTAGATGAACTAAACTTATGCAGCCTTTTCTTTGAACTAGAATTCTTAGTGATTGTAACTGCAAACACTTCCCTTTTATAGGGATACAAACCGACCTAGAAAATATCTAAAATAATAAGATAATCTAGTTTAAGTGTTCAACAAATATCTAGCTGAAAACTTTGAGTGGAGCTACAGTGAAGCAGCTGTTGGAAAGCATATCAGCTTTCCAGGCAGTTTCCTAGTTAATGCAGGAAAGCATTAACTTCAACACTCCCTCTTAATGCTTTGCATGATCATTCCAAGCAAGCCTATGAGGTATTCAAACCTCTTTCTAGGCAGAGCCTTGGTGAAGATATCAGCAACTTGGTCATCTGTATTGCAGTATACCAAATCGATCTCATTCTCTTCTACTGCATTCCTGATGTAATGAAACTTCAAGGCGATGTGTTTGGCCCTACGTACTGTGATAGACAGGGTTCTTGCTCATTGCTATTGCAGACTTGTTATCACTGAGAATGGTGGTTGCTGTTCCATTTTTCTCACCAAAGTCTTCAATGACTCTCCTTAGCCATATTGCTTGTGAAGTGGCAATTGAATCTGCTACATACTCAGCTTCTGTCGTGGACAATACTCAGCATATCAGCTTTCCAGGTAGTTTCCTCTTCATCTGGATTTGCACCATCAGGTCCTTGCTGCTCCCTCTCTCAAAGATCTTGCAAGTGTCATCACCAAAATACAGTTGATATTTGTGCTCAATGAGCTGACCAACACTTAACAGATTTGAATCAAGAGTTGGAACCAACATCACATCTCTGATGTACATCTTTCCATTCTTGGTTTCAACAGCAATGCTTCCCTTGCCTTTTGTATTCACCAACATTCCATTTCCCATATTGACTCTTGTGATATAGTTGTAGTCAATATCATGTAGAAGGTTGGCATTCGCCGTCATATGATTACTGCAAGCACTATCAACAAGCCACACATTCTCTTCTACTGCAACACTTGCAGCATGAGTAATACAAAACATGTTCGTGTCACTCTCCTCTATGCTGTTCGCCTGTTGATTTTCCTTGTAGTTACAATCCTTCCTAACATGACCAAACTTGTCACAATTTGTGCACTTTGGTTTCTCTTTGAACCAACATTCGCCTGCATGAAGCTTATTACAGATAGTGCATTTATAATACCCTGAGTTGCTACTCTCCTCATTGTTGCTCTTCATTCGCTGATTTGATTTTCCCTCCCACTTCTTTCCTTTACCTTTCCAGTTCTTTTTCTGTTTGGAATTTAAACTAGATGGTTCGCTCCTATTTGAGCTAAGGTTGAGTGTTTGGAAAGCTTTTTCAGTTTCTTCATTATGACTAGACAACCTATGATCGAAAGCTTTCAAAGTTCCCATCAGATCCTGAACACCTAGAGTTTCCAAATCCCTAGTCTCCTCTATAATACTAACTATAGCATCATATTTCCTATTCAAGCTCATAAGGATTTTCTGTACTACTCTCTTCTTAGGTATTGGTTCTTTGTAGGTTCTCATCTGATTAACAATATTCATCAATCTAGTGTTGTAATCACCTAACAACTCAATGTCTTTCATTTTTGTATACTCAAAATCTCTTCTAATAGATTGTACCTTGACAGCTCTGACCTTTGCTGATCCTCTGTACTCAAGGCTGAGTGCATCTCATGCTGCTTTGGCAGTCTTCTCATTTGAGATTCTGGGAAAAATCTCATCTGTGACTGAAGTCTGCATGATATTGAGTGCTCTAGCATCCTTCTTGATGTTTGACTTCAGTTCAGCCAGCTGAGCAATTGCCATATCTTCTGCTGCATCTGGTCTTGTGTATCCTTCTTCTATGAGGTTCCATAGATCTCGTGAGATGAACATGGTCTCCATCTTGATTATCCAGAAATCAAAGTTATCTCTAATGAAGATTGGAACTCTGCTTTCTGAATTGCTTCCTAATGTAGCCATACCAGTAGCAGAAAAATAAAGACTTGTGTTTGTTTTTTTTGTTTCTGATTCAACAGATGGTACACCCCAGTTGATATTGATCAACGGAGCTCTGATACCATGTTGGAATCCATGTTAGAATTCATGATACTTCTACTTTGTTATTGAACAGAGTATGATCAAGATCAAACTTGTGATCAGAGACCAATTCGCTTTGGCGAGTGGTGACCAGTTCGCTGTGGCGAGTGGTGACCTTTTACTCTTGGCGAGTGAAGTATTTCACACTGTTTGCTGTGGCGAATAGTGTTTGAAGAAGAGTAGATGAACTGAACTTATGTAGCCTTTTCTTTGATCTAGAATTCTTAGTGATTGCAACTGCAAACACTTCCCTTTTATAGGGATACAAACCGACCTAGAAAATATCTAAAATAATAAGATAATCTAGTTTAAGGGTTCAACATAAATCTAGCTGAAAACTTTGAGTGGAGCTACAGTGAAGCAGCTGCTGGAAAGCATATTAGCTTTCCAGGCAGTTTCCTAGTCAATGCAGGAAAGCATTAACTTCAACATATCAGAAGTTGATAAAAGAAAGAGTAGGGAAAATAAACATACAAGAAGGTCAGGTGTGTCAAAGCCAAAAGTTCTTCTGCAAACACTCACTATCAGAAAAAAGGCTTTTCCCGACGAAATAAAAAAAAAGGCCGACGACTAAAAATTTTCGTCGGTAATTCCATAGAATAGCCGACGATTTTATTTTTCGTTGGTAGAAAAACAAAATCGTCGGCCATAGTTTGGGAATAGCCGACGATCTTTTTTTTTCGTTGGTACAAACAAAAATCGTCGGCTATATTCAGATTTCAGTCGACGATTTGGATTTTCGTCGGCCTTTCTCTGAAACATTAGCCGACGAAAACTTTTGAAATTTTGGCCGACGAAATTGTCATTTTCGTCGGCTATAAGTCTATATATTTTCAGATCTAGACAGCAGCTGCTCATTTAAAAAAAAACGATAAAAAACGGGAGAAAGAGTGAAAAATCTGTGGGTATTGTTGAAATCCGTCATCTCTTACATTGTGGAGCTATATATAGGTACGTATATGTGTATATATGTTGATTTTGAGTTTTAGTTGAGTTGATTTTGAGTTTTAGTGATTTTGATTTAGTAAGTGATTTTTTGTTTTGTTGTTGTTTTAGTGTTAGAATGTATGTATATATGTTGATTTTGAGTTGTAGTTGAGTTGATTTTAAGTTAGAGTTTAATTATGTGTTTTAATTTGATGTTATTTTAATTAGTGTTAAAATATATATATATATATATATATATATATATATATGTGTGTGTGTGTGTGTGTGTGTGTGTGTGTGTGTGTGCGCATGTGTGTGTGGAGTTTAATTATATATATATATATGTTAATTAATGGTTGTTGATAGTGTAATTAACTTAAATAATGGTTGATATATAGTGTAACTTAAATAATGGTTGTTAATGGTATATATATATATATATATATATATATATATATATGAGTTGATGTTGATAATAATATATATTGTAATGTAATTAATTATTAAGGATTTATATATATATATATGTATGTGTTAATTAATTTCTTATTAATTAAAGTTATATATATATATATATATATATATATATATATTATTTTCAGGCTATATATGGATCCGGATAAGAGTTGGATTTCGCTTCCAAGGCATGACCGACGATACACTACAGGAGTTGTGAATTTTTTGCAGTTCGTCGAGGAAAATGCAAACGGGAATGAATACCATTATTGCCCGTGCAATAAATGTAGGTGTCGCAGTGATATGTATCGATTTCCGATTAGGACAGTATGGGAGCACCTAAAGAGTAATGGGTTTTGGCCGAAGTACACACGTTGGATATATCACGGTGAGCCATCATTAGATGGATCGCATGATCATGGGCAGTTTTTTTAGGCGGGCAGTAGTACATCCAACGATCCAACAATGGCGTTCGTCAACGACGTGTTTCCTTTTGAAAGCGGTGTACGTGGGGAACAATATATGCATGACCCGGTGCAGCCCTTCCCACAAGTTGTCAACACTGCTGCCTTTGACAAGTACAACAAACTGATTGCATTGCAACAGACCCCTGTGTCTTCAAGTTCTGAGAAGACAGTTCTTGAAAGTGTGATGGAGGTAATGAAGATTAAAGTCGAGACAAAATCGACTATCAGGCAAGTGGATGAATATCTACAGTACACTTCTTCGTTGTTGGAGGAGGGTCATCGTAATCCTACCAATCACCGTAAGGTCCGAAGTATCCTCAAAGATCTAGGGCTTTCATACATTAAGATCCATGCATGCGCATTTGACTGCGTTCTCTTCTGGGGTAAAGATGCAGAAGGGAATGACCTTGCTAGCCTTGAAGCATGTCCGATATGTTATTCTGACCGATATAAGTTGACAGGAGCAGGCAATAGGAAACCTGTGAAAGTGCTTCGGTATTTTCCGTTGAGAGATAGGCTTGAGCGGTTGTACATGTCAGAAACCACCGCAAAAACTATGAGATGGCACGGTGAGCGGGACTTGGGAGACGCAGATATCATGACACACATCTCTGACGGAGCGGCTTGGAAGCATATAAACAATGAGTTTCCTCATTTTGCGTCAGATGTCAGAAACGTCAGGCTAGGGCTCTCAACCGATGGGTTCAACCCTTTCGGCACCATGAGTCTTTCATACAGTATATGGCCGGTGATTTTGGTATCTTACAACCTTCCTTCGTGGATGTGCATGAAGAAGGAATATAATATGTTGACGTTGTTGATTCCGGGGCCTGGTTACCCAGGGAAATGTCTCGATGTGTATATGAGACCATTGATTGAAGAGCTTAAGGTATTGTGGGACGTTGGTCATCCCACTTTTGACAAGTAAAAGGAGGAGACGTTCCAGATGCATGCTATGGTTATTGGTACCTTCAGTGTTTTTCCTGCTTATGGGATGTTGTCGGGCAGCGTTGTTAGGGGATACAAGGCTTGTCCAGAGTGCCTCAGCGTCTATGGGAGCACCCCTCATTGCAACAAGATATGCAGAATGGGTCATCGTGTGTTCCTTCCGGCGGATCACCACTGACGTTACGAGTCCGCCGTATTTGATGGAACCGAAGAACACGGTGGTCCTCCCAGAAGATGGACGGGAAGAGAAATTTTAGCAGTGCTTAATGAGTACGATTTTGGGCCCCTCAGCAATCATCCCGATATTGTTGCAGAAATACCTGAAAGACCTGAGGAGTACAAATTCTGGACACATCAGAGCATATTGTGGGAACTCCCGTACTGGTGTGAGTTGTTGATCCGTCACTTCCTAGACGTTATGCACATAGAAAAAAATGTTTCTGAAAGTGTGGTGGGCACAACGCTGAACTTGAAGGGGAAGACGAAAGACGGTCCTAAGGCTCGCACTGATCTGCAAAACATGAATATCAGAAAACAACTATGGTTGAAACAAGGGAAGAGAAAAATGCCACAAGCTCCTTACACCGTCATGCCTGAGCATAAATCAGAAATTTTCCATTGGATAAGTCGGGCCAAGTATCCTTCAGGCTTTGCTGGAAATATAGTCAAGTGTGTGAACAGACAATTCAACAATCTTTACGGGTTGAAAAGTCATGACAATCATATCCAACTACAACGTCTCTTCCCTGTTTTCATTTAACCGTTCCTTCCCCGTCACGTTGTGGAGCCGTTAGTAGCGTTGGCAAGATTTTTCCAGAAGGTATGCACACGGGAAGTGAGAAAATCTGACCTCCGGGAAATGCAACAAGACATCGTTCATATCATGTGTAAATTTGAGATGATATTTCCTCCAAATTTTTTCGACATCATGCCTCACCTCATGATCCATCTTCCTCGGCAGTTGTTGCTTACCGGTCCTGTGCACTTCACTTGGATGTATCCGATAGAAAGGTATGTATTTTACATCTTATGTTAATTTCCTCATCAATATATGTGATTTAGTATTAATGTATTATCATAACACTTTAAAAACTTGATTTATAGGCAACTTGGACAATACGGTGATTTTGTCCAAAACAGATCCGCACCTGAAGGATGTATAGCTGAAGCATATATTGCGCACGAGTGCGTCACCTACATGAAGCTGTATTTAGGAGCGTTACAGGAAAGCATACCGGAAGATGTACCTTCACAGTTCAATCTTTCCATACTCTCCGACGATGTTGTACTCGGTGGAAAAATGCCAGTTTCCTACAAGTTGAAAGATTATGAGGTAGCCATTGCACATTGGTGGGTACTAATTAACTGTTTAGAAGTTCAGTTTTGGAAAAACATGCATCTAAACTGTGAACAAGTAGGAGGTGATCTCAATTACCACAACCGGACATTCGCAGAGTATTTCGGCCGCTGGGTAAGTAACTCTAACATTATTCTATACGTATTTATATATTGTTGTGTATAATTATTCATATTTATAGTTGATTCTGATGGTTGCAGATGGACCTTATTAAAAATGATAATCACCCAAATTGGTTGCACGAACTCAGACTTCTAGCGATGAAGCCGGTCTATTCAAAAGTTTATGCGATGTGCAAGGTGAATGGTGTGTTATTTCGATGTGAAGAGAGAGACATCAGACTGAAAACACAAAATTCAGGAGTTATGGCACATGGTGGGGATGATGGAGTTGGCTATTACGGTGTTCTCCATTCAGTTGTGGAACTGCATTATGGGAAAGACATGAAAGTGCACCTTTTCAAGTGTAGATGGTTTGACACACGGCTGCAGAGCATGAAAACCGATAAATACGGCATAACTTCTGTGAACACTAGTACATCATGGTATGAGGATGACCCGTTCATTTTAGCCACATGGGTGAAACAAGTGTTTTATCTTGATGATCTCGCCAAGGGTGACCCGTGGAAAGTAGTCAACACTATCCACCATCGCAACATTTACCGGGCGTCTACACTTGGAGTGGCTGAAGAGAACGAGGAAGGTGGCACCGCGTATCAAGAGCCCAACTCAAACGGTATTCCTGACTCATCTTTTATTCGCCTATACACGCCGGTGCGAATTCGACGTGAAGAGCCACTGCTTGTTGATGTTGATCCAAATGAAGAAACTAACGAGGACTCTAGTGGTGAGGAAAGACATAGATTACCCCTATCGAGCAATTCAGAAACCGAAGAAGACTCATCCAATGATTCCGATTACAATCCGACGGATTAAGTAATTTAGATGATGTAATCCTTTCATTTGTAATCCACTAATTTCTAAAGACAACTCCGATTCTTAAAAAAAACTAAGAAAAACCTGCATGTACCAAGATATGTTTACGACCAAGCTGTTAAAGATAACAGCTGCTTTGTGACGACTTTCCCTACTCTCTAAAAATTTCAAAGGTGGGAGGTAGTGACTGAAAACCAATAATTTCTCACCAGATGACTCACATAACCTAAGCATATTCATAAAGAATTTTGCCTTGATTCCTTCATTCAAGTCTATCGTCTCGACCAACTCATCCATTTTTTCATTTGAGTCAGAGGGTTTCCAGTCCTTCGAGACAGAGTACAGTTTTCGGTGCAGATAAACAGCACTGCCAACTGAACTTTGCTTGAACTTCCTTGCCAACTGTTTTTGTTTTTTCATATAATAGCCGACGAAAATTTGTTATTTCGTCGGCTATACTCATAATAGCCGACGAAAAATTCATTATTTCGTCGGTTATAACTATATTGAAAAATACATATTTTATTTTAGACAGAAAACGACAAAAGAATAGCCGACAAGTACGAGTCTCTTGTCGACTATGATTTAAAAACAAAAAACAAAAAATGACCATATTCCATTTTCTATCACTAACGATAAACCATTGCTTCATCCTTCAAATGCAAAAATGTTGTCAAATAAGATATGACCGAAATAATGAAATATGTCTACGGTTGAAAAATGACAAGATTCTGATAAAATCTGAGTGTCGAAAGATGCGGTCAAAAGTTTTATTCCTTCGTTTCCCTAATGGTAGCGTTACCTTCGGTAAATATTTTGAGGAAAATTTTTATACGATTAGTTGCATCTCATCGATTTGAAACTATTATCTATTGAAGGTCAGGCAAAACAATGTCATTTAGACAGTCCAATTACCATTTCTAAGCGTTTAGAGGTTTGACTCACCCGGTTGACCGTTCCGATCGAGCCTTTAACGTTGTCAGCTGAAGTTGGATTTTTTTCCATACATGTATTTAATCTTAACGTTGATATCTGACGGTTGGAATAGATTTTCTAAACTTTTAGATTCAAAATCATAACATATGCACTAATGTTCCTTAACTTGTTTACTAAGTGTTTAAGTGAATGTATAGTTTCAAATAGTTACTATACGTAGACTCTTCAAATGCAAAAATATTGTCAAATAAGATATGACCGAAATAATAAAATACGTTTACGATTGAAAAATGACAAGATTCCGATAAAATCTGTGTGCCGAATGTTGCGGTTAACTGTTTTTTACTTTCGTTTTCCTATGGGTAGCCTGACGTTCGTTAAATCAATTTTGTAAAATTTTTATATGATTAGTTGCGTCTCATTGATTTGAAACTATTATCTGTTGAAGGTCAGGCAAAAAAACGTCATTTAGACAGTCCAATTACCATTTCTAAGCGTTTAGAAGTTTGACTTACCCGGTTGACCGTTCCGATCGAGCCTTTAACGTTGTCAGCTGAAGTTGGATTTTTTTCCATACATGTATTTAATCTTAACGGTGATATCTGACGGTTGGAATAGATTTTCTAAACTTTTAGATTTAAAATTAGAACATATGCACTAATGTTCCTTAACTTGTTTACTAAGTGTTTAAGTGAATGTATAGTTTCAAATAGTTACTATACGTAGACTCTTCAAATGCAAAAATGTTGTCAAATAAGATATGACCGAAATAATGAAATACGTCTACGATTGAAAAATGACAAGATTTCGATAAAATCTGT
The DNA here is from genome assembly GCA_963682095.1 of Potentilla sterilis. Classification (NCBI taxonomy): domain Eukaryota; kingdom Viridiplantae; phylum Streptophyta; class Magnoliopsida; order Rosales; family Rosaceae; genus Potentilla; species Potentilla sterilis. Next base: position 51,030,938 of record OY821755.1, on the reverse strand, counting down.
GTGCCGAATGTTGCGGTTAACTGTTTTTTACTTTCGTTTTCCTATGGGTAGCCTGACGTTCGTTAAATCAATTTTGTAAATTTTTTATATGATTAGTTGCGTCTCATTGATTTGAAACTATTATCTGTTGAAGGTCAGGCAAAAAAACGTCATTTAGATAGTCCAATTACCATTTCTAAGCGTTTAGAGGTTTGACTTACCCGGTTGACCGTTCCAATCGAGCCTTTAACGTTGTCAGCTGAAGTTGGATTTTTTTCCATACATGTATTTAATCTTAACGGTGATATCTGACGGTTGGAATAGATTTTCTAAACTTTTAGATTTAAAATTAGAACATATGCACTAATGTTCCTTAACTTGTTTACTAAGTGTTTAAGTGAATGTATAGTTTCAAATAGTTACTATACGTAGACTCTTCAAATGCAAAAATGTTGTGAAATAAGATATGACCGAAATAATAAAATACGTTTACGATTGAAAAATGACAAGATTCCGATAAAATCTGTGTGCCGAATGTTGCGGTTAACTGTTTTTTACTTTCGTTTTCCTATGGGTAGCCTGACGTTCGTTAAATCAATTTTGTAAACTTTATATGATTAGTTGCGTCTCATTGATTTGAAACTATTATCTGTTGAAGGTGAGGCCAGAAACCGTCGTTTAACTAGACTAATTTTCGTTTTTAAGCGTTTAGAGGTTTGACTTAGTGGTTTGACCTATAGTTTAGCCGACGAAAATTATATGTCGTCGGCTAAACTCTTGCGATCCGCGCCTTTTTATTGTCCGCCGTTGGATGGCTCAGATCTAACGGTTGTTGATTTTCCAAAGTATAGCCGACGATGTTCATATAATAGCCGACGATATTCAAAGAATAGCCGACGAAATCTTTTAAATCGTCGGCTATTCTCTAAGTTTAACCGACGAAAATTATATTTCGTCGGCTAAACTCTTGCGATCCGCGCCTTTTTATTGTCCGCCGTTGGATGGCTCAGATCAGACGGCTGTTGATCTTCCAAAGTATAGCCGACGATGTTCATAGAATAGCCGACGACATATTCTAAATAGCTGACGAAATCTTTTAAATCGTCGGTTATTCAAAGAATAGCCGACGAAATCTTCTAAATCGTCGGCTATTCTTTCTGCTATAAAAGCTGAAAGTCACTTTCTCTCCGACTTTTTTCTCTCCTCCTCCGCAAAAACTCCTCCTCCGCTCCTCAAATCGGCCGCTTTCCTCCTCCTCCTCCTCAAATCGGCGCTGACGTCCGCTCTCCTCCTCCTCCTTCCCCTCCTCCTCCATCCGGCCTCCTCCTCCTCCTAAAGAAAATCATCCCGTAAGTTTTTTTTTTTTCAATTTATTTTAATTGTATAATTTAGGTATATAATTTAGATATTTAACTGTGTGTTAAATTGTTATATATATTGGTTATATGTATAAATTGTTAGATTAATTATATATATAAATTTGTAGATTAATTATATAAATTGTTATATATTTGTTAATATTGGTTATATGTTAATGTATATTTTAATTGTTATATATAAATTGTTAAATTAATTATATATATAAATTGGTAGCCTAATTATATAAATGGTTATATTTATGTTAATATATAAATGGTTATTTGTATGTATATATATGTTAATGATGAAATATAGTTATATTTGTATATAAATGGTTATATTTATGTTAATGGTTAGTATTATTTAAAATTAGTTAAAATTTAAATAATAATTTGTTTGTATGTTTTAAAATATGTTAGTATTATTGGTTATTATATTAATTAGAATTTTTTATTTAATGTAATATAATTTAATATTAATTAATGTATTAATGCCTCAAGCTCCAGATGGCCGATGCATTTAGACAGTTATTCGGAGGCCGTCGTTCCAGATCTAGGGGTTCTGGAAGTTCTGTAAGATCCGGAGACTCCGAGAGGACCCTTAGCCAGCCTGAGAGGACCACCAGCCAGCCTCAGATGATCGAGTCATCCCAGCCGCGGAGGAGTGTGAGCAACCGGCACCAGACCCTTTTATCGACGGGGCGGCCGTCGAGCAGTTCACGTCCCCCTCTCCGGCCAGATCATCCGAGATGTAGTACGCAGCTATTTCAGGACGACATAGCTCCAGACGTTCATCAGGTCCGTATGCCTGAGGTTCATCGGGAGCCGATGACGAGTCCTGCGCCGTCTGCTGCTGACTCTACTGAGGGGCCTACTTTCCCTAATTAGCTGTACCTGCCATACAACATTCCTGCCATACCCGAGGTCGACGAACGTGGTGTGCCCATATGGCATGCTATGCCTCAGTACGTGAGTGTTGCGGAGGCATACCATTATGAGCCATTTGAGAGACCTGAACTCCTGATTTCGGTGAGATTAAAAGCAAAGCCGACAGAAGGGTCATCGAGTTCAGGTAACATTTGATTTTATTAATTAAATATTTTATTAAAATTAACGCACTAATATTTAATTTAATTAACCAATCGTCGTTTATGTGATAGGGACCGCCGCTAGCAGTTCAAGTAGGAATACGAGAGGTGTCATATGTTTTGATACGTCCAGGAAAATGTTGAGACCAGCGGGAGGATCCAGATCAACGAACCCCCTAATGAGGATGTTAAGGGGAAAAAACGCCGCGATTACGCGGGTTGCGTGGGAGCACTAATTAGGGATAGAGTCCCTATGTTGTGGACACGGTGGGCTGATGTGCCGGAAGAGATCAAGAGGGAGGTCAACAACGCGGCGTCGGTGAGTAATTTAAAAAACTTAATTTCTTTATCGTAATATTTAATAATTTTCGGTATTGTTATAATTTTAAAACTAATAAAATATTATTTTTCAGGCATACTTCGAGATTGCCGAACACAAGCAGGCTTGGGCGTATGCGATGCAGAACTCGAGGTACGTTGGGAATTCCTCATCTTATAATTTGAAATATTTTATGATATTAATAATATTTCTAATGCACTTTTGTTTTTTCCGTAGGTTCAAAGAGTGGAAGAACGAGCTTCGTACCCACTTTACCGAATACGACAAACATGGTCGTATGGGTACTCCAAGAGAGTTCATGTTCAGGCAGTACGAGTGACGTTGGTTGAAGACAGTAGACTTCAACAACTCAGTTATGCATGTAAATATTAAACTTAACTATAAATGTTTATTTTGTTAATATTTTAATTATTAGTTTAATTATTTTATAATTATTACACTAATATTTTTTGATGCATTTTTCTAATATTTTATTATTTGTTTGAAGGGACGGTCTCGGCAGAACTCTGTGAACCGCCGCCGTAACACAACCCCCCATCATGGTGGTTCTAGGCCATTTTCACAATATCAGGAGGAGGCGCTTAGAGATCATCCTAACTGCAACCCGTACGTAGAGACGTTCAAGAAGGCTTATCCATTAGCGACAGAAGAGCTTATAAGTCGTTGATTACGATTTTAAAATTTTAATTATTAATTTTACTTAATTATATATTTGTTAGAATATTTTTTTTTTTCCCGTTCAATTAGGAGAGGGTGAACCGGGCCGAAGAAGAAGTGTTGCAGGCAGTAGTTCGGGAGACACAACCGAACATTTCAGAGGAAGATCTGCAAGAAGCCCTGAGCCAGGTCGACCGATCGAATGTCCAAACTGCAGCGAGGATATTCGATGCAGCCTTCCCAAACCGGTCAAACGACTACTACTGCCGGGGTTTGGGAAGTTCTGGAATAGGGGTCCTGAAGACCACTAAGGGAGCTCAAAAGAAGGGAGGCGGGGACACCTAACAGATGAGGGGGGAAATGCAGAGATTGGCAGAAGAAAATGCAAGATTGGCGGCCCTGTTCCAGAGATCACATGAGCAACAACGCAGAACACAGGAGCAACAACGCAGAACACAGCAGTATCAGATGGAAATGGAGCGTTGGCATGCTGAATGCGAGAGAATTCGGCGACAGAACTACGCCGGCCAACAAAACTGGTGGTATGCTATGTTCGCGGCACAACAACAAGGCCTTGAACCCCCGCCCCCGTTTGAGCCGTTAGATGAACCTCGAATGCCGAGAGCTCCTGAGTTCATTCAGCAGGATGACGAGCATGATAGACAGCAGGATGGTGGCCAGGATGATGGGCATGCTGGGGATGACGTGGTGGAGTTTAGTGCTTTAGGTGATGATTAGGGTTATATTTTATGTGTATTGGAACAAATTAAATAAGTCATTTAGACGTGTTTCTTGTTGGTGTAAATGCATGGATTGTCATTGTGAATTGCAGGTTGCTTGGAATGGTAATTTAGAAATTAATTTAATTTTTTTCCCCCAAAATGTAAGAATAGCCGACGATATTGGCATTATTTCGTCGGGTATAAGTGCTATAGCCAACGATTTTTACCAAATTTCGTCGGCTATAACTTTTATAACCGACGAAAATCACATTATTTCGTCGGCTATAACTAATTAATGCCTCTTAAAATATTAATATATTCCGACGAAATAACCGACGAAATAGATGAAATCGTCGGCTATATTTCAGAACAAATAGCCGACGAAACAAAAGATATCGTCGGCTATAGTTTACGATATCGTCGGCCATACTCGAAAATATCCGACGAATTTCATCGGATATTTTGCCAAGGTTTGGTCGACAAAATGAATTTTCGTCGGTGATAATTTTGGAATGACCGACGATTTCGTTATTTTCGTCGGCCATTCGTTTTACCGACGAATTATAGCTGACGAAATTTTCGTCGGTAGAAGGAATAACCGACGAAAATTTGGCATAGTAGATGAAATTTTTTTCGTCGGCTATTCTGTCCGATCTGGTAGTGACTCCTCATTTGTTCAGAGCATAGACTCTCCTAAAATGCATATAACGTGGAACACTTAGTCAGTGCACTAAGTAGAGAAGGGTATGTTATCATCCCAAATAGGAAAAAAAAAAAAAAAAAAAAAGGTATGTTAAATTCAGTATTAGCAGCTAGTGAAGAACTCACAGTCAGTGCCGGCCTTTGGCCTGTGCGGGTGGTGCGGTGGCACAGGGCCGCCAATTTATGGAGGCCGCCGATCAAAAGTGAAATATAATTAGCAAGAAATATAATTAGCATGCAGGACATCACTAGTCAGGCATCTAGACTATCACCCACTGGTTCTGTCGGTGGCACAAGACCTGCAACACTGCAACAGCCACCAAAAAGAAGAAAAAGGCCTGCAAAATTATAATTAATTATAAAAAAAAAGAAAGCCCATGTGGGCTTAGACCAAACCACAAACGGCAATTATAAATCTAATTAAACAAGCATTTTTACCACAACCAAAAGTCGGCCTCTTCCGTGAATCTCTTCTTCTCCAACTCTCCAAGCGACTCTGCTTCTGCGCAGGCTGTTCTGCTGCCCAGCTATTTAATTTTTGGCAAAACTTACAATTATCAGAGGTAATGTACTAATCTTATTTGCTTTCAATCTTGGTTCAATTTTTTTTCTATTGTCAGAGATAAACTGTGTAATCGTTTGCAATTTTGCTTTGATGCTTTAGTTTGTGTTTTTGATATGATTTATCTTTCATTAATTGATCATATGCAAATATAATGAATTCACATATTATTGATCAATCTGATTGAATTGATTTGATCGTTATGTCTAGGGTTTTAAGTTTAGTCTGTTTTTGGTGAACTTGATCAATAGGAATATAATTGAATCCTTGATCAATATGAATATAATTGAATAATGTTGTAATGGATCAATAAATCAATGATCATATGAATATATATATATATATATGAATTTTTTTTCTTTCCTTGTGTTATAATCAGTAGAATGCTGGTAGGAGGAAAGAATGATTCAGGTCATACCAAACGAAAAAGAGCAAAAAAAGATGTTTAGATGGTTGAAAGCCAAAGAGGATCTATTGAAAAATTTGTTATCAAACGACCGCGATGTCAAACTAATGAGGAATCCGTTCAGGTAGAGCAGAATGTGGAGGAACCTATTGATGCTACAATAATAGATGTTGATGTACCTGTGGAGGAAGAGGAACCTACAGAGGCAACAACAATAGATGTTGATGTACATGTGGAGGAACGTTTAGAGGAGGAACCTACAGATGAAGATATTGATGAACCTAGAGAAGAATATACAGAGCCTAATGGTGATGATGTTGGTGATATTCCCTTGAACATCTATGATCCTACAAATTGGGATAATCTTGATCTTAAATGGAGGGACTTATTAGTTAAAAATGGTCCTGTGCGAGATCTGTTAGCAGGGAAAGGTCCCAAAGATGGTTCAAATAGACGTTTCTCATTTAAATTTTACAATAAGTGGTTACCAAATGGGGAAAAGCATCATCGAGACTGGCTTGTGTATTATAAAGATCTTGACAAAGTCTTTTGCTTTTGTTGTAAGTTATTTAAGACCAAACCTCAACAAAGTCAACTGGCACATGATGGAATAAGGGATTGGAGGCACCTTAGTAACAGTTTGAAAGCACATGAAAATAGTTCAGAACATATCAATCATATGTCCATTTGGGTTGATTTGCGTGCAAGGCTGAAAAGTAATCAAGTCATTGACAAGGTTCTGCAAGACCGAATTAGAAAAGAGACAAAACATTGGAGGAAGGTACTGCGACGATTGTTTGCAATGGTGAAATATCTGGCTAAACAAAGCTTGGCATTTCGTGGAAGTAATGAGAAGATTTATGAAGAGCATAATGGGAATTTTATGGCTTTAGTTGAAATAGTTGCTGAGTGGGATTCGACCTTGAAGGAGCATATCCGAAGGAAGAAAAATCATGAGATTCAGTACCATTATCTGAGTCACAAGATCCAGAATGAGTTGATACATGCAATAGCTTCTCAAATAAAAGGTGCAATCCTAAAAAAAATAAAAGAAGCCAAGTACTTTTCAGTAATTCTCGATTGTACTCCTGATGTGAGCAAGGAAGAACAGATGACATTGATATTGAGGTGTGTTGACGTCTCTACAGTTCCAGTAAAGGTGGAAGAATACTTTATCGAATTTATGGTTGTCAATGACACAACAGGTCAAGGTTTGTTCAATGAGCTGCAAAATGTGCTACACCAACTTGATCTTGATATTGATGATGTCAGAGGGCAGGGTTATGATAACGGATCAAACATGAAGGGGAAACACAAGGGTGTACAAAAGAAGCTCTTAGACATTAATCCTAGGGCATTTTATACACCTTGTGGTGCTCATTCTCTCAATTTGACCCTTTCAGATGTAGCAAACTCTTGTGGTAAAGCTGAATATTTTTTCGGAGTTGTTCAGCGTATTTATACATTGTTTGCAGATTCTACAAAAAGGTGGAAGATTTTAAAAGACAACATATCAGAAAAAGGTTTCACTCTGAAATCTTTATCGACTACAAGGTGGGAAAGTAGAATTGATAGTGTGAAAGCAATTGTGACTCAAGCTCCTGAAATAAGAAAAGCTCTACACCAGCTTGCCCAGGTTGAGACTGATATAAGGATAAAAAGTGAAGCTACTTGTTTGGCAGACTATGAGCTTGGAAAATATGAGTTTATTGTAGGAATGGTGATTTGGTTTCATATATTGGCTAAAGTTAATCTTGTTAGTAAAGAATTGCAATTTGAAAGTATGCGGATTGATGTGGCAATGGAGAGTGTTCAGGCACTTATTGATTTTTTCAAAGAGTACCGGGAAGTTGGATTTGACCAAGCTTTAGATTGTGCTAAAGAAATTGCCGTTGAATTGGATATTGATCAAGTGTGGCCTGAGAAGAAAAAGAAAAGAGTAATCCGCAAGAAGAGACATTTTGATGAAATTGGTCAAATTGCTACTGATGAGAATGCAACGGAGTCAAGTGAACAGGTCCCTGAAGAATCAGCTCAAGAGTCTTTCAGAATGCATTACTTTGTTTACATAATTGATCAGACAATCGGTTCATTAGAGAGGAGGTTTGAACAATATAAGCAGTTTGAAGAGACATTCGGCTTCTTGTTCACAGCAACAAAGTTGAAATCATTAGACCTTGGAGAATTGAAGAAGAGCTGCAAGAATCTGGAAAAGAAGCTACAGAATGGCCACAATTCAGACATTGATGGTGAGGATTTATTTAATGAATTGCAACTATTACAAAAGCATTTACCAAGTGAGTTACATGATACAGCTAGTGCAATACTCAATTTTTTAAAGAGAGTCAATTGTTATCCAACTACTTGCCTTGTATATAGAATTTTATTAACTATTCCCGTTACAGTTGCATCAGCAGAGAGAAGCTTTTCAAAACTAAAAATTTTGAAGTCGTATTTGCGATCAACCATGTCGCAAGAAAGATTAAATTCTTTGGCTTTGATTTCAATTGAAAAAGAGTTTTTAGAAAATCTTGATTATGAAAAATTAATTGATGATTTTGCTTCTAAGAATGCTAGAAGATCAATGTTTAGAATGCCCTAATGCGCTCGCTGTTCTGTTCCTCTTGGTAAAAGTCTTGTGATAGTTTCAGTTTATTATAACGATCCAATGGAAAGCTTTATATATAGTTTCCAGGTAAGATTGTACTGTGTTACAATTTATCAAGTTTGGAAATTCATTACATTGGTTCCGTAGCTAAATTGCTCTTTTTTACAGGTTTCTTTATTATCCTTCTCACAGTTGGTTGTGGAGCCAGTATGCATTACCGTTGTATGTTGGTAGTACGAGTTTGCAGGGTCCTCGCATTTTATACAACAATATTTTTTTTATTTTTTTTTGTCTTCAGAACTTAAGAAATATGCTTAACATGAGATTTTTGCTCTCTCGTTTTATTTTTAGGTTTTTACTTTAAGAGTTGGAACAATATGAATTCATTTTCTTCAAAATGCTATATGTATTGTTTGTTGAAATTTTTTTTTTTACACATAATATATATGTACCAAGGCCGCAAAAAAAAATTGGCACAAGGCCGCCTATGACACAGGACCGGCCCTGCTCACAGTTGGGTAGTATGGCAGGTGGTGCCATTGTCATAACTACAGTCGCAAATGATTGCTGGATTATTTGGAGGGCTCTCGATCAAATTCGGTTCCATTGATGGCCGATCCACTGCATGGCTCTCCACTAATATTCCACAGCGCAACCGCTTGAGTATCCCACTGTGAGAATATTGAGTTTAATGCTCGAACTGAGAAAAATAACAAGAACAAAGTCATATACAGATAAAGAGTCAGTTCTAGAGTCCAAGTTTGGAACTTTATAGGCTAAAAGAGTTGAAACTCATGTGTCAGTACCTTCAGATGGGGCAGTAGTAGCATTTTGAGCCGTGCAAACTTGAAACCAAAGGGAACCCAGGAAGCAGAGGCAGAGCAAGAAGACTGAAAGACATGATTGCTGCTTCATTCTCAAATTCATAGGTAGTGGGAAAGAGAAGGGTCAGCGATTCCAGTTAGTTCTCAACTGGGAAAATGTATAGCCATTTAAGCAACAATTTAGTGTGCATGAGTGCGATGGACCACTAAGGCACCAATAAATAAAAAATTGTGACTGAATTGGGATATAATAACCATCAACTTGGACAGTTAATGGTGCACAACTGCACACAAGAAGTTTCAAACAGTGGAACTTAATAAGGGGGAGGCTGCTTCGGCTTTTGGACGAAAAAAGCAGGTGCTTCTGGAAGCCAGAAACAGAAGCTGTGTTTACCAAACACATGCATGTGTTGTGCTTATAAGCAATGGAGCAAAAAAGCCCCCCCCAACGCACCCAAATACGCCGACTTTTCTGATCAATTTTTTTTATTATTTCGACCATCTTCTTATTTCATTTCTATATTAGAAAAATAAAGAAAGACTCTTGGGAAATAAAAGTTTTCTATCTGATATTATTCTTATTTATTTCATTATTAAACTTGCTTTTGTACATTTTATAGTGGATGTAATCATGCAGTACATACTAAAAAAATAAAATTGCACTTCTTTTTTCTGCATTCAGTGTTTGGATGGATGTACTATTGTTTGGAGGTATTCTCAGTCAAATAAGGCGGGTCAGAGACTAACATGAAAGTCTCACTCGAAAAAGAGACAGAACCATGAACTGCATCACTATGCAAAGACTGAAGAGAACATAGAATTTCCAAAGTAAGGCTTTCAAAGGTTGGATTTTTTCTATGACAATAACTGGGGAATTTCAATGCACACTCAAATTTCCTCCCACATTGTGTCTCTGCAATTGGCTTACTTAACCTAATCAAGCTGTTTGAAACTGCAAGTGGAAAGGAAATTATCCTTCTAGTCTGATGAAGGTTCTTTTGCTACTTTCTTTACATTTCTAGCCTTTATTTAGGATTTAGCAAACTCACTCCAGCAATATCAACTTCATTTTCTCAAAAAACAAAGCATTTGACAGATAATACTGATTTAGCCTTGTGACATTAGTCCAAGAGGTGAATGCACATTAAAAAATTGGTAAATCGTAGAGTACAGTATGAGTTTCAATCTCATGTAACCATAAATAGATTCATTACCACTTCCCTACTTCTTCCTTGCAATGGCCTAATGGCTAGCAAAGTTTTGCTTTAAACAAGATTGTGATTTCATGGAATTGGTAAACCATCCAAGATCTGTATCACATAAGCTAAGTCGTCACACACATAATCCAAGACTTGATGATACAGTATAACCATCGAAGATACTGAATTATTGTCATGTACTCATATGTTACAAATATGTGAAGTTCTTTCTCTTATGAACTAACTTATTTATCAAAATACAAGTAAACTATATGTCGTATCTCACATGCTTTGTATATGTGTACATTTACGTTGGTCCAGTGCAGGTACACTAAAGTAAGAAGAGTGACAATATATATTACAACAAGAAAAGGTACGTACTTCTTACCTTCCTGCTCCTATAATATCAGTGACCATGGATTGAGTAACATCCACTGGAGATGGCGCAAGGTCAAGTTCGGTGCTAGCACCAGTTGTGCTGCCACCCCGAAGGTGGAGCACACTCTTACCATCAGTTGATATTGTATCGCGATCAAACAAAAAGCTACTTGTTGTTACATCTTTATAGTTCCAATCTGTCAGATAACTTGGCTTTGACATGATAGTGCTGCCTACTTCAATATCTCCAGAAAGCATGCCCACAACGCGTGACATAGGTGGTCGCGTCATTGGCGCTCCTTGTGTGCATTGGAAAGCTACTTTTATGAATCTAATGGCTTCTTCTTCATCAAACTCTGTCAACCTTGGATCCACTAATTCCAAAGTCTTGTTATTTTCATGTAGAGTCCATGCCTGAAAACATTTTGGCAGAGTTAAAGTAAAAATAGTTTTCACCACAATGCTGATGCAAAAGTAATTAGATTGTTTTCTCACCCATTCAAGGAGATAGGTCTTTCCGGCATCCAAGTCACTGTCAGTATTTGGTCTTCCACTGAGAATCTCCAAAACAACAACCCCAAAACCGAAAACATCAGCCTTTTCGGTCAGATGTCCACGCATTGCATACTCTGGTGCCAAATAACCTCTGCAAGAGAATCAAGTTGGGTTACTGAATGTTGATTGGATCATATGATCCAAGCCCTGATCAACCTATGAATGTATGCCATGAATCTGAAATTGATTAACAGTCTATAACTCGGTGTGAATGGTAAACGTATCATTAATGGGAATTATATATGCTGTAACAACATGAGTTCAGCAACGTTCTAAAGACTGCATTGTAGATTTCACAAAACAGTATTCCAAGTGATAATAACTACACATAAAGCATAAAGGTACATTATATATGCAATGGCAGTAAGTAGAATATATAAATAGAGGGCTCACATTGTCCCTGCAACTCGGGTGCTGATATGGGTTTTGTCATCATCATAGAGCTTTGCTAAACCAAAATCTGATATTTTTGGGCAGAGTTCTACGTCAAGCAAAATATTACTGGCTTTGACATCTCTATGCACAATCCTTGGGCTTGACTCCTCATGAAGATAAGCAAGTCCTCTTGCTGTTCCCAACATTATATTGAAGCGGGTAAGCCAGTTAAGGTGCAAGTCATTTGTTCCTGAAACATTACTACATTAGTGAGTACATATCCAATGAGAAAAACAGTTAGATGTGGAATGGCACTCAGATACTGTCACAAAGAACACTGTTTCAATTGAAAAAAAAATGCTGGATATAACTTCAGATTTGATACTTGTTACTATAGAGTATTAAGTTTATGTAACCTAGATATAAATGGTATTGTGGAAATTAGATTCATTACTTCATACCAAAAAGTGCTTGATCAAGGCTCTTGTTTTCAAGATATTCATAAACCAAAATTCTCTGGCTTCCTTCGATACAGCATCCATATAATTTCACCAGATTGCGATGTTGCACAGCAGATATGGCAGCAATTTCTGCAGCAAATTGACTCTTCCCTTGGTGAGATGCTACTGAAAGTTGCTTCACAGCCACTAACCTCCCATCAGAAAGTGTACCCTATACAACAATACACCTTAATGACATCAGAGGGATTCTTTCATTTTTTTGCTGTAAAAATTGAAAATCAGTAATAGTCAAAGCTTCAATATATGATAATGATGCAAATAGGTTGTTGGTGTCATCCTAAACACCATCCCCTTTACTCCATCCCCGCGTAACCACTCCTAAACATAGGTTTTACCTTGTAAACAGGGCCATATCCTCCCTCTCCCAGCTTATTTGAAGGATTAAAGTATTCTGTTGCTTCTTTCAACTCGGAATAACTGAAAGTATTTGGTCTGTTCTCTAGTGCTAGAAGGTCTGCATATTCAAACAAGAGAGAATGATAGTTTAGTAATCAAATAGATGCTATACATTGCAAGAACACTGCTAGTGTCACGAAGCATGAGAAGTATTTTCTCTGAACTACATATCAAGGTCCAATGTATCTCAAACATCAGAAACGATCTAGAATGTCAGAACCACATGCAAAAAAAAAAAAAACTGATTGAATGGTAAAAAAAACCTCAATTGGGTGAACTTCTGGGAGCAAGTTACTTACAATATCATAAATATCTTATTACCTTCATCGTCATATTTTTCTGCTCTTTTCCTTCTCAAATATAGAATTGCAAATATTAACAGCAAGCCCACAACTCCAAGAGAAACTGCAATACCAACTATCACTCTTGTCTTGCTCTTCTTCCCTGAAGTAGTTGGTGGAATCCCAGAAACAGATGGAGTAAAATCTGAGTAATACAAAAAAATTGTTCAGTGTCAATCAGCCGATTATAATAAATCTAAAACAATCTGTATCAAATCTGTATCCCTAAACATAATAGTGTACCTGGAACAACTTTAACCGCTGATATTAGTGGGCCGTAATGACCTAGGTTGGGTATGCAGCAGGTCCCCTTACCAGCCCAGAACAGATGAATGTCCAGATAATTTTCTGACACATTAACATTGAACTTTCTAGCAACAGCTCTGAAAACTCCACCTGCCTCCTTTGATATGTCAAAGTCCTTCCATTTTAGATCCCCCTATAAAGAAAATTAGGGGATAGTTAATATTCTAGTTTACTGACAGTCCTTGCTGAGGCTGTCTTCAGTTCAAATATCTTGTACATTTTTCTTTACTAGCAATTTTACCTGAATGTAGATATCAAATTGGCGCCTTCCAAGACTTTTCCATGTTTGCATGGCACGATCATCAAAAACCGTTTCTGCAAATTGCAATGTTACAGTATAAGGTCCATTCTCGAGACCCAAGCCATAGTATCTCAGTGATCCGGGAGACGATCTTGAGGTCTGGAAAAGCTCTGGGGTCACATCTGTCCCAGTGACTTGTGCCAGGGTATACACCACATAGTCTGGACTCTTTCTGTCTGCAAACCTGCCCACATTGCTTACTGCCCATTTCTCTGTACTGATTACATTATATGTTGCTGGGCCAAGAGTTGAGTTTTCTGCCTCATACGATATACCATCACTTCCTCTAATGTCTGGTCCGCCACACTTGATTGAGAAGTTTGCATCTGTAAAATTTGAAGAAATAGCAGAAGTCATGATCAAGGATAACAACTTCAACATGAAAACTCACTCTAATGTTCTTGAATCACATTTTGTTAACCAGTTTTGCTTACTTAATATTTTTCCATTAGAGCTAATACAATTTGTTGCAATATAGTTCAACAGATTCAATCTGGTAGAACACTTTTGAAATAGCAGATGTCATGATCAAGGATAACAGCTTCAACTCGAAACTCACACTAATGTACTTGAATCACATTTTGCTAACCAGTTTTGCTTACTTAGTATTTCCCTATAGAGCTGATACCATTTGTTGCAATATTGTTTAACATACTCAATCTGGTAGAACACTTTATGACATCTAATTTGAGTCAGCTTTTATCAGAATGAAAGGCTTGTCCTGCTTCTGTTCTAAATCTTTAAGGTTTTTTTTTTTTGAATACAAATCTTTAAGTTTCTTATCAAGACATTCCTACACACCCAAACTCGAGCACACACACACGTGTGTGTCTGTGTGTGAAAATATATCTGTAGCATGAAGTAGCATGGAAAATTTATCTGTAGCATTTATCTGTAGGATGAATTAGCATGAATTAGTTGAGTATAAAAGCAGATTACATCGTGGAGCAATCCTATTGCATGGAAAATTTCTTTGAAGGCAATTCAACCCAGAAAGACTGCAAAGATAGAAACATTGTTACATGTTTGCAAATCCAGGATAGAAACATATAATGAAAGAGAAATACAGACGTTTGATATCAATAGTTTTACTTCTTATTGATACTAGTTGTAGATGTCGATAGACGAAAGTAAGAGAAACATCAACTTACCTTGCGTTTGAACTGTCAAAGGTGAAGTTGTTCACCACTAAGTTCCTGCATAAGTTGATTAATCAATCACATATGCTAGTCTTTGATAGTGCCTACCAGAATGCAAGAATAAGACAAATGTAACAATCTATGTGGCAGGGGAATAGGTCTAGAAACCAAAATATTTCCATCGGCAACCAGCCTTAGATTTTTCATGCCTGTATTAACTTAGTTTCTAAAGGGAGACTTTCAGAGTGCTATCCTATGGATATGGTTCTGGGAAACGATTCTTCTACAAGGTTAACTACAGTGTGTTCTGCCTCTTGCAAATGAACCACCATATGTTCATTTGGTTACATCTAATTATCCTTCCATCTAAAGTAGGTTGGTAACCAGTATGCCAAGGCAAAGACTCATAGACAAAACATGTTCAACTCCATAATATAATCCCTTTCTGATTATTAATCAATTTTAATGCGCATATTACTCTTTCCGAAGATTAATTCTGTGTGTTCTTATGATACAAGGCAAGAGGCTAGATCTCAGGGAACTTAGAGAGAGAGAGAGAGAGAGAGAGAGAGAGAGAGAGAGAGAGAGAAATGACAGATGAAAGATTCAAAGGAGACATACAGTTGTGCTATTGATGTTACCCATGGAGGAAGACTCCCTGATAAATAGTTATAAGACAAATCTCTGCAAATAACACTAAAGTGAGAAATTGAGTTTCCGGTCAATATCAATGTAGGTTAGTTTTATACCATAGGAGTTTAGGAATTACACATTCTGAAGTATACTGCTCTTTTGGTTAGGAAGTGATCCAGACAGACTATTGTTCCCAAGAAATCTGGTCATTCAAGTGATGGCGCAATGAACCCCAAAAAGGAAAAACAAGAGCAACAAGGAAAAGGTCAGATGAATGACTGCCCAAACACCTTGATTCAGTTGGTAAAGGACAGCTTGGATTGAGATGTTTATAGATTTTATAACTTAAATCATGCTATGGCAATAAATTTAAAATAATGAAGGCAGGTGTTATTACAACTTACAAGTATGTAAGAGAACTCATGTTGAACAAGCCATTTGGGAGTTTGCCTGTCAAATTGTTGAAACTCAAATCCCTGAAACATGAATGATGAATTCAGAAGAAACACATTAAGATGAAAGTAAAGTAATTTACATCCTTCTCAAATGATCTATATCGTAAGAACTTACAGTATCTGTAAGCTTGGATATTCTGCAGTATCAGAAGGGAGGCTACCCGTAATCAATGCATTTCGTAGAACTCTGTGCGCCACAAAATCAGAACAAAAGCAAAAAGCCAGTGATTGAACTTAGAACTTGGAAAGGAAGACGTTACTTTTCAACGTATGAATGGACAAGTATGTCAACTTACAAATCAGTCAACTTGTTCAAATTTTTTATGAAACCAAGAGATGAACTCCCATTGTATATATCACCAATTCGCCTACATCATTAAATTACATGCATTACTGGAGAGAGAGAGAGAGAGAGAGAGAGAGAGAGTCTGTGTGTACGTGTGTATTAAGCATTTGCACTTACAGAGAATTCAATGAAGTCAACTGAGATATATTGGTTGGTATTGGGCCTTCAAAAGAGTTCCCTTGAAGTCTCCTAAAATTAAATTTAAAGGGCTTGATGATATTAGGCATGCTGGTCTGGTCTGTTATCCTAAACTTCAGGAAATTAAACTTTTATATACTTACAGTGAGTTTAGCTTTGTCCAATTCCCAATGAAATCAGGAATCTTTCCAGAGAAAGGAGTGTCTGATGCCCAGCTAAAGTTACAAATTATAACTATGGTGAGCTCATAATGTTAAAGTAATGGGCAAATATAACATTAAAACACAATAATACAAGAGACATCCTTACAGAACTTGCAAGTTACGAAG
Source organism: Potentilla sterilis (assembly GCA_963682095.1). NCBI lineage: Eukaryota > Viridiplantae > Streptophyta > Magnoliopsida > Rosales > Rosaceae > Potentilla > Potentilla sterilis. The sequence continues at coordinate 51,014,280 of OY821755.1, read as the reverse complement.
GTTAGCAAATGTTGAAGGAATTTCACCAGTAAGTCCACAGCTGATTATGTAACTGAAAAAATCAAACATCTTTCTTAGTCATCCAAATCATTGTTTTCCCTCCGCGTTAAAAACTTCAAATAAGTAAACAAAAAACTTACAGTTGCTGGAGCTTGATTAGATTACCAAGTTCTGGAGGGAGTGTTCCGGAGAAATTATTTGATCCAAAGGACCTGTAACTCAAGATACATAGGTATCAAATTTCATGGAAATGATTATTATCAGAAGCAATCTAGCATGTGTTTAACTAATGTGTTGGCATGTGTCTACACAAACGCAGGCGTGTATGTTTTGTTGAAAGGAGGAGTACTTTGTCTGTTAACTAACTGGGAAAATTTTACAAAGGAAAAATTTCACACACAGTACCTGAACTTAGGTGGTCAGGTCAGTTTGATACCTCAACTTTTTTTCGTACGATAAACATACTCCAACTTATTTATCCGTACCGAATGTGTACCCACGTCACTGTTTTGATGACGTGGCCTTAGGTGGTCAGGTCAGTTTGATACCTGAACTTAGGTGGTCAGGTCAGTTTGATACCTAAACTTAGGTGGTCAGGTCAGTTTGATACAAAAACAGAGGTGCCACGTCATCAAAACAGTGACGTGGGTACACATTTGGTACGGATAAATAAGTTGGAGTATGTTTATCGTACGAAAAAAAGTTGAGGTATCAAACTGACCTGACCACCTAAGTTCAGGTACTGTGTGTGAATTTTTTCCTTTTACAAATGATATCCCAAATATTGCTCACTATGAATTTTCATACACCAACTTATGAATTCGTCACTTTGGTACACCAAATTATAACTCCGACCCTAAAATTGTACACGCCACTAATAATGGCGTTAAATAGAGTGTGAAACAACATATTTTGAGGGGTAATTTCGTCAGTACAGAATTTCTCTCCAAATTTGTCTTTTTTGCTCTGTACAATGTCTCTTTCCCCCCAAAAAGCTTGTCTTTCCCCCCAAAAAGCTTTTCTTTCCCTCCAAAATCTGTCAGCCCGTCAGTTCATATGCCATTTACTTCTAACATACATGGTAAAATTGGGTTTTCATTACAAACCCTTCTAGCTTCTGCTATATCTATAGTATAAGGATAAAAGTGAAAGGATCAACCACTTTATCCTACTTTATCTTTTCGTCAGCCTCAGTATCCATACAAATACAGTTAATGTAGAAAGAGGTTGAAAAGTTATGGAAGACTATCCCAACTACTGGAGGTATTTTCGGTTTGATGGAGATCGACCAACACATGGAGGTATTTAAAAAGTGACTCGTTTTACAGATCTGTAATCTTTTAATGGTTTTGTCTCCAACTCTCCATATATGGATGTTGGCATGAATGTGGTCCACTATATTCGTTGGTTTTGGATATATATGTCAAAGATTAACTATGTATCTAGGGTTTGAAGTTACTGTTTGTTTATATGAACTTCTTTTGTCCCCTTCTGTTGTTATATATAAATATATATATATATATATTTATTTATATATTTATGTCGGTGAAATTATATGAAAATTGGTTGGGAATTGAATTAATGTGGTTAAGGAGATGGTTTGGTGGGTGAGAATTGGCGTTGGAGTAAATGAAAGGAATATTACAGTTTTAGGTGTAATATGTTTTATGGAATAAATAACTAACAATAAATTTTTTTCATGTGTTTGACAGGTGATTCTCTGTTCACTGTAAAGATTTATCATGGGGGTCCATTTTACAGTAATGTAGGAGTGAATAGGCAGTACATGGGTGCTACAGGTGTGGTGTTTGTGGATGGGGTTGTAGCAAAAAAAAAATATGTGATAACTTTCAACACCTGGGCTAACGATCTAGGTTACTGTCAAGGTCCAATTATGTACTGGTTTCGAATCCCAGGAAGTGAAGCTGAGAGTGGGTACCTACCTGTAGGTACTGATGACGATGCTATAGATATGCTCCAATTTATTCCAACACTACCAGAAAAGGCATTATAGCCGACGAAATTGCAAATAACGGCCGACGAACTCTTTATTCGTCGGCTATAACCATTATAGCCGACGAAATTCATCGTCTGTAGTGGTATTTCGTCGGCTAAAATGGTTATAGCCGACGATATCGTCGTCGGGTATAGTTTTGCCGACGGCGTATTTCCGACGATGTTATAACCGACGATATGTCGTCGCGATCGGGTATAACTATAGCCGACGACTTAAATTTGTCGGCTATGATGCCTTTTCTGGTAGTGCAAGTAGAGACCGAACCTTAGATGTTAACTTTGTGTGTTTATCTGCAAGGAGGGAGTTTCAAGAGTGGGAGTTAGAGCAGTTGGACGAGGATGTGGACCACTCACTTTACTTTGCATACCCAATTGAAGATCTGCCCTTGTCATCAGTTGGAGAAGAGGACCTGCACCTGGATGTGGACCCAATTGCTGCTGGTAATGTTAATCCAAATCCTCAACCAATTATGAGAGAAGCTCTCACTATTACAAGAAGGAGGTCAGGTTGGAGAAGGCCTAATGTTGGAATTAGCATCAGGGAGCCTAATGAAACTCAAGGTTCTGCAACTTCTATTCAAACATCAGTTCATACATCCAGCTCAGCTAAGGGTAAGGGGAAGCAGAAGGTGGACTATGGGCCATCTTCAAAAGGAAAGAAGAAAGTGGGTAGACCTAACAAGCCTGTCACAAGGAGGTATCCAACTAGAGGTAATGGGGAGTGCTCACACCCTGTAGGTAAAAGATGAGCAAGTTAGTTATGAGACTTCCGACTATGATGATCCAAACTACGATGGTTTGGTTGATAGTGATTATGAGTTGTTTGATGAGGAAGATGAAGTGTTCTTTCAAATGAATGTTGATGGTGATCCAAGTCGGGTTGCTGAGTATAACGAGATGGGTTTCGAAGGCAACATCAGTGATGGAGATGGTTCTGACCAATCAGATGAATTTGCATCTATTCATGGTTCTGATAGTGATGGCGAGGATGTTGGGCCTTTCATAGTGAAGGGACAGAAAAGGTTTTCAGAGTGGGAAGAGTTTAACTCGAAGACTGACATGAAAGATCCAAAATTCAAGCTTGGTATGGTGTTCCCAAACTCTGTGGTGTTCAAGAATGTTGTGAGAAAGCATGTTGTTTTGACAAGGAAGGAGCTTCGTTTTGCGAAAAATACAAGGCATAAGGTGAAGGTCATATGCAAGACTTCACCTGGATGTCCATTCTGGTTGTATGCTAGTAGTACAGATGAAGACACGACCTCATTGATGATCAAAGTTTACAAACCTAAGCACAAGTGTAGTTCCATAGAGGGCAGAGTTTATCACTGCCATGCACCATTTATTGCAGATGAATATATGGATCAGTTCATGGTTGATCCGAAGTGGTCGAGGGAGGGCATCCAAAATGCAGTCAATAGGGACTTTGGCATGGACATTGGATATCAGATGTGCTACAGAGCTAAGAAGCGAGCTACAAAGATAGCTCAAAGTTCATATGAAGATCAGTACAACCTACTTGAAAGTTATGCACATGAGCTTAAAAAAAGAAATCCTTGCACTACTGTGTGGATCCAACTGAATTTGATGGTGAGATTCCAAGGTTCAAGCGAATCTACATTTCCTTTGAAGGGTTGAAGAAAGGCTGGAGGTACGGTTGCAGACCTATAATAGGTCTTGATGGATGTCATCTGAAGGGGGTGCATAAGGGCCAATTGTTGTCTGCAGTTGGCATTGATGGTAACAATGGTATGTATCTCATCGCTTATGCCATTGTGGAATCAGAATGTAGAGATTCATGGACATGGTTTCTCACCTCTCTGAGAGAAGACTTACAAATCTATGCTTCTGTTTACTATGCATTCATTTCAGACAAGCAGAAAGGACTTGAACAGGCAATCAAAGACTTGTTTCCTTACGCAGAGCATAGACATTGTGTAAGACACTTACACAACAACTTTAAGGGAGATGGCCATTCTGGTTTGGCTCTGAAGCAGCTTTTGTGGGCAGTGGCACGTTCAAACACTATGACTCAGTTTAACAAGGCTATGGAAAACTTGCAGAAAGCATCCTACAATGCTTGGAAGTGGTGTGTTGATAGGCCAGCCTCCCATTGGTCAAGGTCACATTTTAAGGAGCAAATCAAGTGTGACATTCTTCTTAACAACCACAATGAGTCATTTAATAAAAGTGTGATTGAGGCAAGAAAGAAGTCTGTTATTCCTTGTTTGGAGGATATAAGGACTGCAGCGATGGTGAGGTTAAACCATAGAAGGAACTCAGCTACAAGGTGGAGATGCAAAGTAGGACCTCGAATTGAAAAGTTTCTGAGGAAAAATGCAACATGGAGCCATGAATATAAAGCTCTTGAATCAAGCACAATGAGGTTTGAAGTACATGGATAGGAGTTGCGTGTCAGAGTGGTGTGATCAGTCAACATTCTGTGAACCTAGACACTCAAACTTGTACTTGCAGAAGGTGGGATCTGTCTGGCCTCCCTTGTGCTCATGCGATTGCTGCTATTTATAGCAAAGGATGGAGCCCAGATGACTTTGTGTCATAGTGGTATACTCTGAAAAAGTATCTGGAAGCATATGAGGCTATGATTTATCCAATTGCGGGTATTGAAGAATGGGACATTAAGGAAAGGTCAATTGCACCTCCATTATACAGGAGGCAACCTGGGAGACCCAAAACAAAGAGGACTAAGGAACCATGTAATTCGAACTAGAAATTGTAGATCTACAATTTGTAATATGTACTAACTGTATATGTTCATCTAATGTGTAGGCGAAGAACCACCAACTGCTGGAAATGAAACTCTACTAAAAAGCTATTATTCTCATATCACGTGTGGTGATTGTGGGAAGAAGGGACATAATAGGAGAACCTGTGCTAGAAGAAACCAGGTATACAAGCATGATTTTTTTTTCTCAAGTTTTATATATTTTTTCAGTTATAAAGGATATATGTGTATATATAAGCTATCATATGTCATATGTCATGTCATATGCATAAATGTATAATATGTATCAACTATAAAAGTTAGAGACTTAGAGGGATGATGTTGTGATAGTGTTGAGATAAGATGTGCTTTTCTTATTCAGATGGTGCTGAGATAATTGTTGTTTTGTTAAAAAGATGATTCCTAATTCTAATGGCCGTCATTTATAAATAAAAAAAAAACTGAATTTTGTTGGAAAGTATGACTATTGCCGATTCTTTTTGTTTTTTTACTATATGTATACATATTGGAGCTGTATATTAGTTTTAATAATGCAGCATTTGTGGGTTTAAAATGGTCATGTAGTGTGTGAATCAAGGGCCAAACCAAGATCAAGCTAACCCTGAAGTTGCCCAACACCAAGTTGAACATCAAGCTCCACAAGTTCCAGCTGACCCTAATGGAGGTGAAGAAAATGTTGAGGCTGAAAATGCCATGGGGAATCTCTGAATGTAGTTTCTTAGGGACCAATTTATGGTAGTTGTGGCATGTAACACCACCTGTTATTGTGGCCTTTGTTTTCTTTTGTTATAGCTCAAATGCCATGATTTATAGAGCTTTTGTGTAACAGGGGTTTTTTGCTTTTGAACCCATGAACAATTTGGCTACCATAAAATGGTGTTGATGTAGTTTGAATTCTTAATTAATACTGTGATTTGCATCATTTGTGTTCTCACTTCTCAGTAATTTTTTTTCCTTCCAACTTTCATTGTTTTTCTGTTGTTGGTCGAAATCTGACTTTTTCATTCTTTATCTCCTACTATGTAAAGATAAAAATAATTGTGCAGAGGTACAAGAAATCTGACATTCAACTTTTGGAGGGAAAGAAAAACTTTTTAGAGGGAAAGAGACATTGTACAGAGCAAAAAAGACAAATTTGAAGGGAAATTCCGTACTAACGAAATTATCCCTCAAAATATGTTGTTTCACACTCTATTTAACTTTCATTGTTTTTCTGTTGTTGGTCGAAATCTGACTTTTTCATTCTTTATCTCCTACTATGTAAAGATAAAAATAATTGTGCAGAGGTACAAGAAATCTGACATTCAGCTTTTGGAGGGAAAGAAAAGCTTTTTAGAGGGAAAGAGACATTGTACAGAGCAAAAAAGACAAATTTGGAGGGAAATTCCGTACTGACGAAATTATCCCTCAAAATATGTTGTTTCACACTCTATTTAACGCCGTTAATAACGGCGTGTACAATTTTAGGGTCAGGGTTATAATTTGGTGTACCAAAGTGACGAATTCGTAAGTTGGTGTATGAAAATTCATAGTGAGCAATATTTGGGGTATCATTTGTAAAATTTTCCCTAACTAACTAGCTAGTGCGAGAGTCTATTTGTCCTTGAGATGTGCATGCTTTTGTTAGAGTTTCTCATTTTAGCACAACACTTTTATCAAGGTCTTACAGCACATTTAGGTCCTCCAAATTTCCAAGTTCCTTGGGGATCGGCCCAGAGAATGCATTGTTGGCAACTGACCTGAAAGAAATTATCAAAAGTAAATATAGTAGCATCCTTTATAATTGTCCAGGAAATACTGGGATGGTCTTAAAGCAGCAAAATTGGTGAAGCAGGAGAATCACTGTGCCGTGATTAATTAGAGGGCTAGTAGGCTACCTTATCTAAAAGGAAGGAGTCAATGAGCAGAACTCACTGAGAAATTATAAGAAAATGAAAAGGGAAGAAAAAAGCAGCAGTTCCAGACAGTTAAGAAGGTTGTACCAAATTTAACAAAGGGCTTTTGACAACTTACAACAATGTCAATGCAGACATATTGCCAATCCATGAAGGTAAAGGACCCGTGAAAAAGTTCCGGTCTATTTTCCTATAAAAAATAAAAATAAAAATAAAAATAAAAGTTGCAATTACCAACTCATATACTCTCGCGCGGTATCATAATATTATAGAGGTAAGTAAGAGAAATCATGTTTATATGTATGCAAGCTTTCACTTTTGAGCAAGCAAAAACCAAAGGAATTCGAAATGAAAAATAGAACTCATACAAAAAGTTTAGATATTTCAAAGCCAGAAGCTCTTCTGGAAACCCTCCTGTTTTGTCTAAAGCATAAACTCTCCTGCAAAGATAGAAAAAGATCAAAGAATTTTGGGTCCATCAAGCTAAGGGTATAGTGTATACTTTCAATAGCCATTAATCAACAGAGTTAGAGAGTGTTTTGGCATTGTAGGTAACATACAGTTGGGTGATATGGCAGGTGGTACCACTGTCAAAAGTACAGTCACATATAATGGCCGGGTTATTTGGGGGGCTCTCAAACTCAGTTCCATTGATGGCTGATCCACTGCATAGCTCTCCACTGATATTCCACAGCGGCACTGACTGTGCTCCCCACTGTTGGAAGATTGAGTTCAAGGCCGATACTGAATAATACACAATGATAAGTCTCGATATTCAAATCTTTTATTGACTAAACCAGAAGCAAAGAAGATATATACTAGTTACGTACCTTCAGATGGGTCCGTAGTAGCATTAGTAGCATTTTGAGCCATGGAAACGTGAAACCAGAAACAACCCAGATATCCTAGGCAGAAGCATAGAAATGAAGGAGACGATTGCTTCATCCTCAAGCTTATTGTTAATAATGATAGGAACCAAGAAGGTGCTCTTAAAGATGGAGGAAGCATGTCAGACATTTAAACCAGAAGATGACTTCAGAGCAGGTTGGACTTTGCCGGTGAGTGGCTGCCAATTTTGAACTTTTAATGCTCAAATGATGATTTGGAATTCTAGAAAAACCATGAAGTGATCCTGAGAGTGAGTGAGTGAGTAGGACACACTTGGGGAATGGCAGAGCGCCCAACTGTGCAGTGTGAATGTGGAAAAGACATAGTGCTAGGACCTAGGAGTCAATTCCTGAAGAAGGCTCAATGGACTCATTGTCAATGCCAATTAATGCCTCCTACTTGTTTGAGGCTGACGCCTGAACTACTACTATCACGTCACATATGGAATGCACATACGTCAAATAAAAGTGAAACACAATTTTCTTTGAAAAATGAAACGAATGTTGTTCGTTACCCACTATGCCAAATAAGTATTAAGGCGACGGACATAAATTGTCGCCTAAAAGACAAAATCTGTCGCCTAAGTCTTGGGCCACACACAAACACGTCGCCTAAGTGACGTCGCCTAACTTGTGTCGCCTAAGTTCTTACGCAACACATTTTGCATTGCCAGTCACCTAAGTGTAACTTTAGGCGACTAACTTTATAACGTGTCGCCTAAAAATGAAATACCTAGGCGACTAACATATATTCAGTTTGGGTCGCTTAAAAATGATGTATTGGTCGCCTAAGTATAATTTTTTATTAATTTTTTTAAAAAAATAGTTTTATATTGACCTTAAACGACGGACATATAAATGTGCCTCACCTAAGATTCACATAGGCGACGCGCTTTGTTCATTCTTCGTCGCTGAAGATGTATCTAGGCGACGTATTTTGCTATGTATGTCGCCTAAACATAATTTATTTATTTAATTTTTTCAAAAAATAGTTTTATATTGATCTTAAACGACGGGCATATTAATGTGTGTCACCTAAGATTCACCTAGGCGACGCACTTTGTAGTTTCCGTGTCGCGTCAGAGCCATCTAGGCGACGGATTTTTCTATGTATGTCGCCTAAGAATAATTTATTTATTTAATTTTTTCAAAAAAATAGTTTTATATTGATCTTAAACGACGGGCATATAAATGTTCGTCACCTAAGATTCACCTAAGCGACGCACTTTGTTCATTCTTCGTCACTGAATATGCATATAGGCGACAAATTTTGCATATGCCCGTCGCCTAAGAATAATTTATTTATTTATTTTTTTCTAAAAATAATTTTATATTGATCTTAAACGACGGACATACAAATTTGTGTCACCTAAGATTCACTTAGGCGAAGCACTTTGTAGTTTCCGTGTCGCGTAAGAGGCATCTAGGCGACGGATTTTCCATATGACCGTCGCCTAAGAATAATTTATTTATTTAATTTTAAAAAAAAAATTAGTTTATATTGATCTTAAACGACAGACATAGAAATGTTAGTCACCTAAGATTCATCCAGGCGACAGACTTTGGTCTGCCCTCGTCGCTTAAGATGCTCCTAGGCGATGTATTTACCTATGCTTGTCGCTTAAGTGTTATTGCAGAACTTAATACAGAAGCTGCTTCTGTATTTTGCCCTTTTACAAAACAAACAACATAACCTGCACAGCCCAAACCAACACATTCTAAAATTTAAAAACAAAACATTCATTCCAAAATCAATTGTTCTATTACATAAATTGTTCTTTAAGTACAAACAAAAGGTTATAAACATAGTCTAAAATGTGGTTGCCTCCATGTCGAGAAGTCAATGATTTTGGGAAGAACTACCTGATAGGCGAAGCGCTAAGAGCATCGCAATCTTCTCGTCCATCTGCCGTAAGCGCTCTTCTTGGGCTGCTTCTCTCTGGCGGTGGCGCTCTTCTTGGGCTGCTTCTCTCTGGCGGTGACGCTCTTCTGATTGGCTGATACGCTCTGCCAGTTGCGCTTCTTTCTCCCTATAGTCCGCCATCAATTCTTCTTTGACTTCACTAACTCGCTCCTCCACGATGCTGTCTACTTCGATACGCCGGGCGCCTCCTCTCTTCTTCGGCTCCCGCTGCATGCACTTTCCCACCCCTCGGACGTCTGTGCCTCTCTTGTCCCCAAGTCGACTGACTATCACATCGATTTATTCTTCAGTGGGGAAAGGCGCTTCGGGGGGAATATCCGGGTATTTCTCCCTCCGTTGCCCTACTAGTTCGTCCACACATTCTTTCATTGCCTCCTACAATAACACACAATTGAACAAGGTTAATAAAAAATACATACGGTGCATTTGTAAAACAAGAAATGGAACAAAAAGAGCGGATGTCTCACCACGTGCGGACGGCCCAAAGGGTCTTTGGCATAGGCATCCTCAAAGGCACGGACGAAAGGGGCTGGATGTCCTTGATTCTCATGCAGCTTCGCCCGGTAACTGAAGGTTGTCGGGCCGGAGTGGTGGTTCATCCTTTTTGGACCCGCTCGGACCTCCTTCATTTTCGTACATAAGGCCTGTAACACAACATTTACAACCATTACATATTGAAAAAAAAAACTAATATAAACCATGAAAAAGATTGAAACAGAGAGAGAGGGAGAGATAGAGTAATTACCGCATGATCAGGGTCCTTGAAGTGAGTGAACAACCACTCCCACTGCGTCGAACGATGGAGAAACTCAAGAGGAAGGTCATCCCCCCACTGCAGCCAATGTTGTCTGCAATCGGATTTCCAATCCTTGTACCGATCAGCTGCCGTTCTCTGAACATAATTCCACAGGCCATCATGATCCGGTGGGAGCTCGTAGTGTGGCTAGATATACACAATGGACCCACATTAGTAACAAAACATAACAAAAATAAAAACAGTAAGAAAAATATTTTAACATATTAAATGACAGGGCTTACTGAGAGGTAGTTGGACACGATCGCTCGGTCCAAGGGGCCCAATTCCCTGTAGGTGGCCTTCATCGTAGGGACAGCGTCCTTGACACAACTTCCTATGTCCCTAGAAAGGAGGCTTCAGACCACCGGATCCTTCGGGCCGCGGTGGTACTCATCATACTCCACCACGATCTTTCCCCCCGTATTTCGGACCAGCTGCTGGGTCTTTAATCCAACCACCACACCTCTCTTCCTTTTTTGTGGTGTATCTACAAACAAAAGCCGAAATAAGTTTATAACCATTAAATTAAATCCTTAATTACCGAATCAATTATATGCTTTCATATCATCTATATCTATCCTTAATGGAATTACCTACAGTAACCGAAATATACCTGTCGTGACCAAGTCCTGGCAACGAATGCTGCGCGCAGTCGTCGAAGTGCCGGTAGATGCAGAACCGGTACTGTGGTCGCTAGATGTCGCTGGCGCAATTGCTGGGAGTGGGGGAGCGCTTAGCTGCAAGGCAATCAACTGAGCACAAGGAGAATTGTCCACCGGATTAGGAGTAGAAGAATCAGGAGCCGTAATGTGTGGTGCTGAAGAAGCAGGAGTTGAAGGTCCAACATCAGGAGTTGAAGGACCAGCAACTTGAGAAGATGAGAGCCCCGAAGAACCAGCATGTGACGTCGGTAGTGGTGGTGCTTGTAGTGATCGTCTCATCAACTGCTGCCGTAGGTCACGGTCCTCAATCTCCAAGAGATTCCTCGTCTTTCCGCATCGCGGTTTTGGAGGCATTGCTAATATAAGAGGTATATAAAACATAAAAAATAAAACAAGTTATAAACCAAGAGAAATGTAAAGCTTCTAAAACATAGGCAGTATACAGTTTAGATTCAATCTGCCGGTTTAAAAAGTAGTTGAATCACATCCAAAACAGTAAATATTAAAGATATATGAAAAAGCTTGTAAACAGTATAACATGAAAGTATCATTGGAATGCAATAGACCTATTTAGTCGTTAATTAGCACAAAGGCCTCAATAACATGTTCGAACTTGATCCCATTTCCTGCCAACTAAGAAAAGACAGAAGCTCTGCTCCACTTTTGTAATGAAATAAGTTAATTATTAGGAACCCTATTACTTCATTAAGATCGCCAACCGGACAGTATATTACCTCACTTGAGAATATTTAAGTAGATGCAGCAATAATAATGTCAAGGTAAACAATGATTGATGATAACCAGCTAGCGTTATCTGTAGCACTAGTTATATGATAATTGATAATAAACTGAAATAACTATTTTATCATGAAGATTCTATTATGCTGAAGGTACCCATCAACCCTATCTAGCTCTTATATATATATGGAAGGATGGATACTCGAACCAGCAGAGATAATTTGATATCTCTTATCCAAAGACACGAAGTACAGTAATTGATCGACTAAAGCATGCATAATAGGTTACAAGCATAACTAAATTTCTGATGCAATTAAAGTCTGAAAATTAATTGCAAGTAACTAAACCCAGCAACTTATATCAACCAAAAATCCAATGTATATAAGAAACTAGAAAACGATCTTGGACACAGTGCCTAGAATGATAATTGACGAATACATGAAACAATACAAATTGAAATAAGGAAGCGAAACTGGTACTAGAACTAAACCACATGCTAATAAGGAATAAAGAGTAGCCGAAGAGCAAACTAATGACAAAGATAAATGTACTTAAACAGATAACGAATAAGATGTAAAACAATAGAATCAAACGTTTAGTATCCCACAATATATGTCAACAATTTTATCTAAGGACCTAAAACGTTGTATAACAAATTTTGAAGCCAAACTCAGTGAAGTATTTGTCTATTTGTATTAATTATAACATTCGAAATTGTTTAGTCATCTTACTCGTCTATATATATGTTAAATCATTAATAGGAAGTCTTTGATATATATAAAAACTCATGGAAATCAAGCAGGTTGCCAGAGTTTTTCACACCAAACACATTTTGCAGCTTTTTATACTATCAGTTTTAAAAATAAAAATCAAACACACAAAATTTGGACCAGTCATAAAATTAGTGGCAAAGGTCAACTCCTCCTACCTATTCTCTTCTAGTTCGAAATCGGGATATTTAGGAATCGAAGCAGCTCTCATGTAATTCAAAAAGCAAGAACCCCATCTCAAATATATCTTACACTGAAACCTTGAAGGTATTAATTATACACTCATGTTCATGGTATTTGCAGATATATATGTGGTGAACAAGAAAACAAAAATTCTCTGGTGAACAAGGCTATATTTGAGAAGAACATCCAGAAACAACAGAAGATGATTACATTCTCCTGTTGTTAAGATTTCCATATGGACGATTTGGAAACAAATTGGAACCAGAGTTAAGATTTCCATATGGATGATAACAACACAAATTGAAATCCACACTTCTAATTCATTGTCCCTTCACAAGAAAAACTATACAATTTGGAACCAGGGTAAAGGAAAAAGGACCTGTTTGTGTCGTCGCTGCCTTTTGAAGGGTTTGAGAAGATGGAGAAGCGGCCGAAGTTTGGGTTGGTAGAAGGAGGAGGAGTTGGAGTTGGAGTTGGACCGGGTTCTCTAAGGCAGAGGATGAGGGAGGGACTCGAAGGAGCCTCCGCCGGAGGGTCGGGCCGGGGACGTGGCTGCGGGCTGAGGCAGAGGATGAGGGAGGGACTCGAACGAGGCGAAGGTGGAGGCTCGGGCGGGGGACGCGGCGGCTGTCTGAGGCAGAGGATGAGGGAGAGGATGGGGCGGCCGGTGGTGGAGAGAATGGGGATTATGCTCGATTTGGGGATTTCAGAAATCAGAGTTTGGTTTATATATATATACTTAAGCGACGCACTTAAAAATGACCGTCGCTTTAAAATATGCCTTAAGCGACTATCAAATAAAAATCACATCGCCTAAGAATTTTTAAATTTGGCCAAACTTTTTGGCGCAAAGCCACTCGCTATTTCCAAAATACTTAAACGACGAACATTAATTCCTCCGTCGCTTAAAATATAGGAAAAAATTCACACACAGTACCTGAACTTAGGTGGTCAGGTCAGTTTGATACCTCAACTTTTTTTCGTACGATAAACATACTCCAACTTATTTATCCGTACCAAATGTGTACCCACGTCACTGTTTTGATGACGTGGCACCTCTGTTTTTGTATCAAACTGACCTGACCACCTAAGTTTAGGTATCAAACTGACCTGACCACCTAAGTTCAGGTATCAAACTGACCTGACCACCTAAGGCCACGTCATCAAAACAGTGACGTGAGTACACATTCGGTACGGATAAATAAGTTGGAGTATGTTTATCGTACGAAAAAAAGTTGAGGTATCAAACTGACCTGACCACCTAAGTTCAGGTACTGTGTGTGAAATTTTTCCTAAAATATATGTTTAAGCGACTAAATAATACGAACTCCGTCGCTTAAGAAGGTTTAAATTATATACAATTTAAGAAGGTTTTAATTGGTTATTCCAACGATCAAACGGCCAAACGATGTCTATTACATCTCAATTTTTAACCATGTACCGTACTATACGTACATTTGAGATCCAACGGTCAATTAGTCTAAAATGATTAACTTCATAATACCCCTGATCGATGCGGTCAACGTTATTTAAACGTTTGTCTCTCTATGAGGATCCATAGTATCGGGAAGTAAACGTTTCCAAATTTTTATATGGCTGATTAGGTATCATCTATTTGAGAGTTTAATGTTTGGAAGAGTCGACGAAACGAGGTCATCTAAAGGTACGTAATAGCATTTTCGTGTAGAATAAAAAAATAGTTTTATATGAATTTTAAACGACGGACTTATAAATGTTAGTCACCTAAAAATATACCTAGGCGACTGGCTTTGGTCTTTCTTAGTCGCCTAAGGATAAACAAGGCGACGTATTTACGTCTGTGCGTCGCCTAAGTATAACTTATTTCCTTGTTATTTTAAAAAAAAAAATTATATGAATTTTATACGATGGACTTATAAATGTTAGTCACCTAAAATCTACCTAGGCGACTGGCTTTGGTCGTTGCTAGTCGCCTAAAAGTAGACTAGTCGACGGGTTTACGTATGTCTGTCGCCTAAGTATAAATTATTTCCTTAATTTTTTTTCAAAAATACTTTGATATTAATCTTAAACGACGGATATATAAATATTAGTCACCTAAGATAGATTTAGGCGACTGACTTTGCGCTTTGATAGTCGCCTAAGAGAACACAAGGCGACAGGTTTACGTATGTGTGTCGCCTAAGTATAAATTATTTCCTTATTTTTTTTATAAAAAAATATTTTATATTAATTTTAAACGATAGACTTATAAATATTAGTTTTATTCGCGTCGCTTAAGTATAAAATATTGCCTTAATATTTTTCAAACAATATTTTTATACTACTCACCATAAGAGCCTTGTTTTGTGAAGCTCTTTTACTAAATAAAAAACGGTGTTAACTTGATTATTTTAGGGTTTACATAAAATACGTAATGAAATGATCAATTTTCATCTGATAGGTCTTCCTCATATTCAGCATAATCATCCTCTCTATCACTTTCATCTTCATCTTCCTCACTTTCGCTTTCATCTTCTTCGTCATCGTTGCTTTCATCCTCGTATTCATTCTCCTCGTCATCATCCTCGTCCTCTTCATCGTTGTAACATTGAATGGGAACATCAATGTGTGGAAGAGAACCGAAGTCGATGGTGAAACCAGATATAGGAGTGTAAGTTGGGATTGAGTCCGCGGTAGGTTCTTGATAGGGTTCATCAACTTTATTCCTCCTAGGAGGTCTGTTAGTTTCATCCCTTGCAAGTGTGCTAGCACTGTACGTACCTCTGTGTGACATCACATTAACACCTTTCCAAGGTCACCAGCCTTCGAGTCATCTAGATAAAACACTTGTCTTGCTGTGGCGGTAAGAATATATGGTGAATCCTCATACCAGCTGGTAGATGTGTCAACTGATAAAAGACTGTGATCTATCTTTACGCTACCATGAACGGTAGGGTCAGTATTGTACCATTTACACTTGAACAAAACAACCCGCATGCCTTCTGAATATACTAGTTCGACAACGGCTTCAAGAATCCCGTACTATGAGATGCCTTCAGTCTCTACCATGACACCACTATTTTGAGTCTTCAATTTATGGTCTCACTGCCACGTGATAAACTTAACTCCGTTCACATAACATTATAAATAAATATTGTGTGCTTGAGGGCGGCATGCCAAAATGTGCAGTTCAGGCGTATAATACTCACTTCCTTCTGTTTGCAGCTTCGTGATCTGTAACATTAATATAAATCATTAGTGCAATGTAATATAAATGTTCAACTGTATATAATATTCAAATTATAACTATTTTATACCCAATCTTGAAAGTATGGAAGAAAACTCTGAATACGTTGCTCATCAGTCATCTGTGGATTGATTTTTTTTAGCTCATTATGATGAACCGCAATGAAGTAAGCCGCTTCTGTACAGTGCTCCATTACATTCCAGTGAGCCTCATACAATTCGTTCCTACTTAAGCGAGCATTTGCTACAAAACCTGCGGGTTTCACAAGTTCGGAAACAACAGAGATATTGAATTGAGGTGAACTGGCGACGGTTGCATCTCCCGTAGCATCATCCATATAAAAACTGCAGTATGTCACACATTCATGTGTAATGTATTGCTCAGCAATACACCCCTCTGGGAAACGTGTGTTTCTAACAGTTTTTTTATAATCCCCGAGTTGCCTGTCAAATATTATAGTTAGTACATTATGTGAAAAAAAACTAGTACTATTATAGATTATTATAGCCAGGTTTACAATCTACGAGAAATTTTATTTTCCCTTTTTGTTTTTCAGGATGTGTTGAAGCAAATATTTAAGAACAAAGAAGTACCTGGTCACCAAGATTTGCTACAAATCCTCCATCCACTGGTGGTAGGGTTGGGCACGGGCCGGACCGGGCCGATTTTTTGGTGAACCCGACCCAAAGCCTGAAATATCGGGCTCAGGCAGGACCAGGCTTTCAGAACCTTAGGGACCGACCCAAAGCCCGTTCGGGGTCGGTTCGGGCTATTTTCGGGCCCAAAACAGAGATCGCAGATTGGAGGCGAGGCTGAGGGCGGAGGGCCAGAGGTAAGGCGAGACGAGGCCTTAGGCTGAGAGAGAGAGGCTGAGGGCGGAGGCGAGCAAGAGGCTGAGAGAGGACCTGCAGATCGGAGGGGAGATTGAGGGCTGAGGGAGGAGGCGACGGGAGGTGAGGCGGAGAGAGGCTGAGGGTTGAGATCATGCAGATCGGAGGCGAGGTTGAGGGCTGAGGAGAGGAGATGCGAGGCAGAGGAGAGGCGAGGTGAGGTGAGGGCGAGGGCGAGGCTGGGCTGGGCGACGGCGAGAGCTGGGCGACGGCTGAGCGACGGCGAGGGCTGGGCGAGGCTGAGGAAGTGAGGGACTGTAGGTGATGTCGAAGACTGTGGGATTGTGGGACTGTGGGTGGAAGACGAAGGCGAAGAGGATCTCCAGAGAACTCGATGAGAGAGATGAGAAAGAGAGGAACAGGCCGAACAGCTGTGAGGGTTTTTTTTTTTTTTTAATTTATAGACCAATCACATAATGACACATGGCAACAAATAAAGGGGTCGAGCCAGTTCGGGCTTTCGGGCCAAAGAAAAACAGGGCCCGAGCCCGTTCGGGCATGTACACTTTCGGATCTGGTTTTTTCAGGTTCGGGCTTTAAAAAATCAAAGCCCGGCCCGTTTTGGGCTTTTTCGGATTTTTCAGACCGGGCTTTCGGGCTTAAACGCCCACCCCTAACTGGCGGTACGTCCCATTGATCCTTATGGAGAACTTGGAGCCCAAGTTCTGAAGTAAGTTTTTGAATTTTGATATTACTCACTTACAATATCTTGATCAACTACGGTAAGTTCAATCTCATATATATTCCTCTGTTTAACAAAATGCATTAGATCCAAGTCCATAAATCAAAGAACTTAGTGCACGTTTGGTACGTAGGAGTATTGTGTGCCTCTCTATTTGTTAATACTGTCCTGGACTTATGAGAGTGAGCTTAGATTACACTAGATTTGTACTACGTTTGTTGCTGCCAATCATAAACCTACCTACCCAGATTTTTTTAGAACTCCACTAAAACTAAGAAAACAGAAGAAAAGAGAAGACCCAAGAACAAATCAATTACATCAAACAAATCTCATTCTTGCAAGATCTCAATGAATTCAATTCTATAATAACCAGATGCCATTTTCCATATAGCAAAATCTCATCAATTCCATAATTTCAAATCAATTCCTAATTACCCTGAAGCCTCCCTGATTTGGGCTCCAATTCTTCTTAATTTTCTTCTTCTTCTCAGCTTTGCAACCAAAGTTGAAGCCTTTACATAAATCTCACACGACACCCAGAACCGAAAACCCGATATTTGAAACAACCCAATCCTCTATAACTGAACAAAATTGGCAGAATCATGATATTGTTACTTAGTATACCAAACCGATGGTATCTCTGTTTGTAGACCTCACCTTTGTATGGTAGGTGCAGTAATCTTTGTCATCTTCTAGTCATGAGAGAGAAATCAAGAGAGAGAGAGAGAGAGAGAGAGAGAGAGAAATAGGGAAATAGACTAATTTTCAGTAAAAAAGAAGAAGAGATGGCGGCAATTGTTGAGAAAGAATGAGAGAACGCACCGAGTGTTGAGGTCTTATCTAAGGGCCAGCAAAAGTAGTACCCAAGTTAACACCACTTAAGGAGGTGTAAATGGAAACACGGACTTACCTAAGCCCATTTAATTTTATACCCACTAACACCAAACATAGTACTAGGCACTTTGTACTCCTTATGTAGTACAATCCTGATTAATCCCCTCAAACAAACATGCACTTACAGTACATATTTAACTGATACTAGTAGGGTGCGCCAAGACTAGCAGTAGTGCAACTCTAAGATGACACTGTAAGCCCCAATAGCAAACTACCATGGTGGACCTATCCCTTTAAAAAATTAATTTAATATCGTGTGAACCATTGATCCACATATCAAATATTAGACTGATAAGAACAGATACTACACTTGATCTTAGCCAAAAAGCCGAGAAAGGTATGCTTCTTAATCTCTAGCTCTTCGCTTTATATACTCCTATCCATCCCGTGCTTCTTCCTTCATACTCGATGTGGGAATCAGTTCTCTCTTCTTCATTTTTTACTGTCTGGATGAGGCATAAATCTGACTTAAAGTTTTAGACTCATCACACACCCCGATTGGAATCTAGACTCAGACTCACATCCCCACTAACACTCTGCACAACCATCACTGTATTAAATATGATTTCAGTTCGGAACAAATTTCCATCATATTTCAGGTTGCATCACAATCTACAGTTTCGGTTTCACGACTGATATTTTCTTGCGTGAATCAGTTTTACAAGTGCAGATGTTTCTGACGTTGTCACTTACTCTCAACTGTAGGCAAATAAATTCTATGAAGTCATGAATCAACCAATGCAGGTGGAGTTTGTATGATATGCATGGACATCTGTATCATTGTGGTAATGCACTAGTTCCAACTTGCTTAGAGCATAAAATCTAACTATTCCAATTCTTCACTCTTTCTTTTGTTTTTGAACAAACTACCATCTGGCTTCATGAATCTTGCTTCACAAAAATCAGAACTTCAACAGCCAAAAGGTTGAACTGGAATCCAGCTGAGTCGGTATGGAAGCCAATATTCTAACATTTTCAAAGTGATTCAAACATTAATTTGGACACTAATATTAGAGAGGCACCCCACAGGGGTGCAACACCCTTCCAAAAATAGGCCGTAGGTCACTTGAAGTGACGCGCACACTGTATTCTTTAGTAAATGATGAAATAATAGTTCTCTCTGTGCTGAACATATGGCACCATAAGTTGATTAATGCTGAAGCTGCTCCATGCCATATCCCGTAGCCCTCACTTTAAACATCTCTTGCTCACTTTTGAGTTTTGATGCAGGCTCACAGCGACAATCACTTGTTAGTTGTTACTCATTTTGAGGTCAGCTTATATTAAACCATACCGGTATTTCAAAGCATCTATGTGAGATCTAAATGGACTTGATAGAAGACTTCAGCAAAACACTAAGTTGTCTAAGCATATAAAGATATCATTAGTTTACTCTAGTCAGTTGAGGACGATTACTAATTTACTCTTACCCCATGTCGAACTTATTAGCCAGGCTAAACTCCCATTCTCAGCTAAAAACTTCCAAACCCACCCCCCCCCCCCCCCCCCCCCCCCACTTAAAATGAAACTGCATATCTGAGGTTTTTGCTTTCACGTGGTTGATACTTGATAGTAAGTTAGTAACTCAATAAGCTGCATGTACTTCTCTCAAGGAACTGCAGATCTGCACAGCAATATCACCGCATACTTGATCGATGTTCTAAATTCCAATACTGCAGATCTTCATCATGTGAATATATGTATCTAAAGATCCAATACTGTTTTCTTCATCATGGGAATTGCCTTTGTGCATGTGTGGTTTAAGGACTTGACTGTCTGCCTTGATTGACTCTTAAACCCGGAGGTTAGTCTTCTCCATCCATTGGCTTACATGTGATTTTTCCTATGGCATAAGCTGAGGTTTAAAAATTTGTATTTGAACTTGTTATTGGTATTAACCAGGATAGAGAAAGGGTTACAAACTAAGTAGCACGGACACGCACAAACGGTGTCGTATCCCGTATTGGACACAGATACGCACATAATATGCTTAAATACGACTGAATACGACAGGACACGCGTGTCCGATTTGGACACGATATGGACACGCATGTATTTGTATTGGACACGTGCGTGTCTGGGCGGACACGAAAATAAGAAGGACACGAGGGGTAGATTAGACATTTAGCAAATAAATCCCAAATTTCCAATTATCTGTCATGTTCTTCCTTCGCTGGAAAGGGTATGTTCTTCCTTCGCTCTAGGTCAGAGAAATCGCCGTCACGCCACCGACGTCGCACCGCCGCCGTCCCGCCATCGTCGTCGCTCCATCGCATCGGGCGTCCTTCCTTGTAGGTCAGAGATATCGCCATTGCCGAAAGGGGATAAGAAGGGTTAGCTTTAGTGTGACGGGGAAAGAGAAAAAGAGAGGGATAGATAGAGAGGAGGGAGCTGACGGGAAAGAAAAGGAGAAGAGGGGACGGGGAAAAGAAAGGGAAGAGGGGGAGAGAAGAAGAAAGAAAGGGGAGAGAGGGAGGGAGAAGAAGGAAGGAAAGAGACGAGAAGGAGAAAAAAAAATATAAGAGAGAGAGAGAGAGCACGGGAGAGAAAGGAATGAAGGGCAAGAAAAATAAACAGAGGAGAGGGATCTTTCTCTCAGTGGGTTTTGGACTCCTTGAAGCTTGAATTGATTTTGGTTTTGGACTTCTATTTTTTTTTTTTTTCTTTTATTTGTATTGTAATTTGATTAAGAAAATTTTTTGATTTAGATTTGGATTTAGATTGACTAAGTTTTAATTTTATAAACTATTTTGTTTGCATTTCACATATTTTTGTTATGCATATATATAATATTTTAAATAAAATTTAGTAAATGTGTCCACCACGTATTTATATTCAAAAAAGGAAAAATTTCACACACAGTACCTGAACTTAGGTGGTCAGGTCAGTTTGATACCTCAACTTTTTTTCGTACGATAAACATACTCCAACTTATTTATCCGTACCGAATGTGTACCCACGTCACTGTTTTGATGACGTGGCCTTAGGTGGTCAGGTCAGTTTGATACCTGAACTTAGGTGGTCAGGCCAGTTTGATACCTGAACTTAGGTGGTCAGGTCAGTTTGATACAAAAACAGAAGTGCCACGTCATCAAAACAGTGACGTGGGTACACATTTGGTACAGATAAATAAGTTGGAGTATGTTTATCGTACGAAAAAAAGTTGAGGTATCAAACTGACCTGACCACCTAAGTTCAGGTACTGTGTGTGAATTTTTTCCTTTAAAAAATAATAATTGCGTGTCCGCGTATCGTATTGTGCTTCTTAGGTTACAAACAATCACTTCATAATATGGGCCTACGGCCCAATATTATGCAGTTTAGTATCCCAACCGGACTATCCAAACCCAACAACTCCGATCCGAGTCATAGTTTCTTGAGCAAAAGGTGGTCTCTATATATCAACTGAACACAAAACCTTAGTCTATATGCACCTCAAAAGCTCCAGATCGTGAACTATCTTCTGTCCCCTGCACATCTCAGATAAAAATTAACGTAAGTCCCCATCATCTCTCCGATTTCCGCTTCCCGATTTTACTCTCTGATTGCGGTAATTTCATCGCTGTAAATTTCACAGCTGTGTGTGTTTGCTTTCTGCGCAGTTAATGAAGTCGAACCAAGCCAATCCGAGCGTTCTGTGCAACCCAGAAGGCTCCCAGAGAACCCTGTATGGTTTTTTCTCTCACTCATCGTTTGCTTCATGCTTTATAAGTTTTGGGGTATCTGGGTTTTGGGGATTTAGCTTTTTTGGTACAACATTTGATGGGTTTGATTCAAAGTTTTGATTTTTATGATTGTTTTGAAGGTACCCATATGTTACCGGTACGTCTGTAGTGGCTCTCAAGTACAAAGATGGGATTTTGATGGCTGCTGATATGGGAGGTAAGGTTTTAATCCCATGATGTTGTATCATGAAATCAGTTAATTGTTGTTGTATGGTGTTTTGGTTCATTGTTTGACTTGAATTGTTGTCGATTTATGACACACTAAGCATTGATGTTGATGTTATGCCTGTTTTTTTTTCTTCGCCTAAGAGCATCTCCTACCGAACTGTTATTTCCAACGTGGACTTTCTACGGCTATAAATGACAAGAGAAATTCTCCTCCAACCCAAATGCCTTTGCCACCGTGGATGACATTTTGGTTTACTCCTGTCAAATTTGACCGTCTCAAAATCTACTGTCAAATCTTTTTTAACTATTTCTCTAGCATCCCTCTTTCTTCCTTACCTAGAATCCCTTATCGAAGCAAATTTCTCTCTTACTCTGTGATTGTCGTAATCATCCTGATATGGTCAGTTTCTTCTCTTTCCCTTCCCTCTTCTCCCTTATTCTCGGCTGTGGGAAGCGCCTCGGCAGGAGGTCGGAGTGGGTTATGGATGCTATGCCAGCAGGAGGTCGGTGAGGAGGTGCAACAACAGAGATTGCTAAGTAAGATGCAGATCCAACAATGATGCAGTAAGATTTTGGGTGTTGTTAGTTTAATCGAGATTGAAGATTAGATCGGAGATTGTAACTAAAAATTAGGGCTGCGATTTTAAGACCGAAACCCGAAAACCCGAACCGGTTTGGCCCGAAACTGACCCGATCGGGCCGGGTTTTAACTCTGAAATGTCTTGGTCGGGCTAAAGCCGGACCTATTTTAATACTTCCGAATCAGTCCGGATTCCATACGTGAAGGACCGAACCGACCCGAAAACCCGGAAACATGATTTTTTTAGGTTTTCCCAGTTATGTCCCTCTCATTAGACATTAGCCCTTTTCGACGCCTCCCTCAGTCCCTCTCTCCACTCTCAATCTCTCAATCTCGAATCCATCAATCAAAACCCACTCCCATGGATTCGTCGTTGGGAAACACAGTCGAAACAGAATCAAGAAGCTCCAAACTCGAATCCAATTCGAATTTGAATTCGGAGGATGAAGATGTGGAGGTTGATTCTGGTTCTGATATGGAGGATCAAGATATGGAGCCAGTGGAGGCTCCAGCAGAAAATGCCCTCATCCCTGCAACAACAACTCCATCTCCATCTACCATGACATCCTTGCCACCAAAAACCCAAAAGAGATCGAGGAAGAGTTCGTCTGCTACGTCTTCATCAGGGTCAAGAGAGCATTCAATGGTATGTGAGCATTATGAGAAGTTTGAGCGGCCGGTGTATGAGTACAAAGATGAGAAGAAGGTCTGCGTTCGTAATGAGATGCGCGCCAAATGTAAGTACTGCTTAAAAGACCTTGCTTACAATACTTATGATAATGGTACAAGTAGTCTGAAAAGACATATTGAGAATGTGTGTAAGAGATATCCGGGTAGGGCAGACTTAGAACAACACCAGAAAGTGTTTG
Organism: Potentilla sterilis; assembly: GCA_963682095.1. NCBI lineage: Eukaryota > Viridiplantae > Streptophyta > Magnoliopsida > Rosales > Rosaceae > Potentilla > Potentilla sterilis. The sequence continues at coordinate 50,990,650 of OY821755.1, read as the reverse complement.
TTGCTGGTGGAAAATTGAGTGAACCTACCTAAGCAATGACAACATTTGATGAGGATAGCATCCTAAAAGCATGTGTTGAGATGATAGTAATAGATGAGATGCCATTTAACTCAACAGAGAAACCAGGGTTGAAGAGATTTTGTAAAGCTGCATGTCCTAGGTTCAAGGTTCCTGGTAGAGGTTTGGTTGTCAAACCATTTTGGGAGATGTATGCTGATCAAAAAAGAAAACTTAGGTAAGAGCTTGCTAGTCACTGTGTGAATATAACCACTGATACATGGACATCAGTTCAAAATATTAACTATATGGTGGTTACGGCACATTTCATAGATTGTGGTTGGAATTTACACAAAATGATCCTTAACTTTTGTGTAATTCCTAATCATCAAGGGAACACCATAGGGAAGCTTTTGGAAGCATGCTTGCTTGATTGGGATATAGAGAGTTTTAACTATATATTTCAGTGGACAATGCATCAGCTAACAAGGTAGCCATCGAGTTCATTCGTGAAAAAATGATGACTTGGGATAAACCACATGTTTTAGGTGGTAAGTGGCTACATGTGAGGTGTTTTCCTCACATTCTTAACTTTATTGTGAAAAGTGGCTTAAGGATGATGGATAAATCTGTGGCTTCGATTAGAAATGCAGTCCGTTATGTTAGGAATTCTCTAGCTAGGCTTGATATATTTAGGCAGTGTGTAGAGATCCTTTAGATGGACAACAAGAAGGTCTGCATATTGGATGTGCCAACACGTTGGAATTCCACATTCCTTATGTTGGATACAACTCTTCAGCTTCGAAAAGCTATTGATCGTATGGTTGAAGAAGAGGATTCAAAGTATAGAAGTTATTTTGATGAGGAAGATGAATTTACTGATGATGAGGCAGACATAGCAGAAACAGATGCTCAAAACAAGCGAAAAGTTAGAGAAAAACGAGTAGGACCACCAAATCCAAGTGATTGGGAGAGATCTACTGTGTTAGTCAACTTTCTTCAGGTATTTTCTAACTCTATCTATTAAAAATTCTAATACTTGGTGCCGAATATTTTTAGTTTTTTACTTGTTACAGCAATTTTATGATGTGACCCTTCGAGCTTCTGCAACTAATACTCCCACAGCTCAGAAAGCATTCCATGATATCGTGATTATTCAGCAAGAGATTGAGGACCTGTTCAATCAGAGACACCTTGAAGCTGGGAGCCAAACACAGAAGATATCTTATTAGAGATGGCAAATAAGATGAAGACTAAGTTTCAAAAATATTTTGGAAGCATCGATGACATTAATCAACTGCTTTTGGTGGCTCTGGTTCTTGACCCTCGCTATAAGCTGCGCTACTTTCAACATATATGTGAAACTGAGCTACACTATGACAGTACTAGAGTCGAGCAGAAGTCTGATGAGTTAAGGGACTTGGTCTTCAAGCTAACAGACTTGTATGCAATCTCAATGGGCACCAAAAAGGGAAAGTCAAGTGAATGATGTAGAGAAATCTTCAACTACTTCCAAGAGCAGCAGCTGTGGATTAAAAACTTCTTCAAGGCTTAGTGGGAAGAGGGTAACAATGCAGGCTAATTGGTTACGAGCACTAGAAGATTCCTCTCAAACAGTTGTCTCACATGAGGTGGACTGATACTTGTTGGATCCTATTGAAGACCCTCCAGAAGATGAAGATTGGAAGCTTCTCGAATGGTAGAAGCTAAATGGTTCGAAGTACCCAAATCTTCAACTGGTTGCTAAGGATGTGCTTGCCATTCAAGTGAGTACAGTGGCTAGTGAAAGCTGCTTCAGCACATCGAAGAGGGTAATTGATCCATTCAGGAGCTCACACTACAAGAAAATATGGCTTTGCCGACGAAAAAAAAAAAACGGCCGACGAAACACTTTTTTCGTCGGCTATTTTCAAGAATGGCCGACGAAAATTTTTGTCGTCGCAAAAAAAAAAATTTCGTCGGCCATTCTCTGAGAATGGCCGACGATTTTTTATTTCGTCGGTAAAAATGAAAAATCGTCGGCTATTCTACAAGAATGGCCGACGAATTTTTCCGTCGTCCCTAAAAAAAAAGTTTCGTCGGCTATACTCCTATAATGGCCGACGAATTAAATTTTTCGTCGGCTATACAAATTTTGGAAGAATGGCCGACGAAGTTGGCAATTTCGTCGGCTATAAGTTTTTATATTTTCAGATCTGGACAGAAGCTGCTCATTTGAAAAAAAACGGGAGAAAGAGTGAAAAATCTGTGGGTATTGTTGAAATCCGTCCTCTCTTACATTGTGGAGCTATATATAGGTACGTATATGTGTATATATGTTGATTTTGAGTTTTAGTTGAGTTGATTTTGAGTTTTAGTGATTTTGATATAGTAAGTGATTTTTTGTTTTGTTGTTGTTTTAGTGTTAGAATGTATGTATATATGTTGATTTTGAGTTGTAGTTGAGTTGATTTTCAGTTAGAGTATAATTATGTGTTTTAATTTAATAATATTATTTTAATTAGTGTTAAAATATATATAAATTAATATGTTAATTAATGGTTGTTGATAGTGTAATGAACTTAAATAATGGTTGTTAATTAATGGTATATATATATATGAGTTGATGTTGATAATAACATATATTGTAATATATATGTGTTAATTAATTTATTATTAATTAAAGTTATACATATATATTATTATCAGGCTATATATGGATCGAGATAAGAGTTAGATTTCGCTTCCAAGGCATGACCGACGATACACTACAGGAGTTGTGGATTTTATGCAGTTCGTCGAGGAAAATGCAAAGGGGAATCACCATTATTGCCCGTGCAAGAAATGTAAGTGTCGCAGTGATATGTGTCGATTTCCGATTATGACAGTATGGGAGCACCTAAAGAGTAATGGGTTTTGGCCGAAGTACACACGTTGGATATATCACGGTGAGCCATCATTAGATGGATCGCATGATCATGGGCAGTATTTTGAGGCGGGGAGTAGTAGTACATCCAACGATCCAACAATGGGATTCGTCAACGACGTGTTTCCTTTTGAAAGCGGTGTACGTGGGGAACAATATATGCAGGACCCGGTACAGCCGTTCCCACAAGTTGTCAACATTGCTGCCTTTGACAAGTACAACAAACTGATTGCATTGCAACAGACCCCTGTGTCTTCAAGTTCTGAGAAGACAGTTCTTCAAAGTGTGATGGAGGTAATGAGGATTAAAGTCGAGACAAAAGGGAGCATCAGGCAAGTGGATGAATATCTACAGTACACTTCTTCGTTGTTGGAGGAGGGTCATCGTAATCCTACCAATCACCGTCAGGTCCGAAGTATCCTCAAAGATCTAGGGCTTTCCTACATTAAGATCCATGCATGCGCATTTGACTGCGTTCTCTTCTGGGGTGAAGATGCAGAAGGGAATGACCTTGCTAGCCTTGACGCATGTCCGATATGTCAGTCTGACCGATATAAGTTGACGGGAGCAGGCAATAGGAAACCTGTGAAAGTGCTTCGGTATTTTCCGTTGAGAGATAGGCTTGAGCGGTTGTACATGTCAGAAACCACCGCAAAAGCGATGAGGTGGCACGGTGAGCGGGACGCGGGAGACGCAGATATCATGACACACATCTCTGACGGAGCGGCTTGGAAGCATATAAACAATGAGTTTCCTTATTTTGCGTCAGATGTCAGAAACGTCAGGCTCGGGCTCTCAACCGACGGGTTCAACCCTTTCGGCACCATGAGTCTTTCATACAGTATATGGCCGGTGGTTTTGGTACCTTACAACCTTCCTCCGTGGATGTGCATGAAGAAGGAATATAATATGTTGACGTTGTTGATTCCGGGGCCTGGTTACCCAGGAAAATGTCTCGATGTGTATATGAGACCATTGATTGAAGAGCTTAAGGTATTGTGGGACGTTGGTCATCCCACTTTTGACAAGTACAAGCAGGAGACGTTCCAGATGCATGCCATGGTTATTGGTACCATCAGTGATTTTCCTGCTTATGGGATGTTGTCGGGCAGCGTTGTTAGGGGATACAAGGCTTGTCCAGAGTGCCTCAGCGATTATGGGAGCACCCCTCATTGCAACAAGATATGCCGAATGGGTCATCGTGTGTTCCTTCCGGCGGATCACCACTGGCGTTACGAGTCCGCCGCATTTGATGGAACCGAAGAACACGGCCGTGCTCCCAGAAGATGGACAGGAAGAGAAATTTTAGCAAGACTTAATGAGTACGATTTTGGGCCCCTCAGCAATCATCCCGATATTGTAGCGGAAATACCTGAAAGGCCTGAGGAGTACAAATTCTAGACACATAGGAGCATATTGTGGGAACTCCCGTACTGGTGTGAGTTGCTGATCCGTCACTTCCTAGACGTTATGCACATAGAAAAAAATATTTCTGAAAGTGTGGTGGGCACAACGCTGAACTTGGAGGGGAAGACGAAAGACGGTCCTAAGGCTCGCACTGATCTGCAAAGCATGAATATCAGAAAACCACTATGGTTGAAACAAGGGAAGAGAAAAATGCCTCAAGCTCCTTACACCGTCAAGCCTGAGCATAAATCAGAAATTTTCCATTGGATAAGTCGGGCCAAGTATCCTTCAGGCTTTGCTGGAAATATAGCCAAGTGTGTCAACAGACAATGCAACAATCTGTACGGATTGAAAAGTCATGACAATCATATCCTGCTACAACGTCTCTTCCCTGTTTTCATTCGACCGTTCCTTCCCCGTCACGTTGTGGAGCCGTTAGTAGCGTTGGCAAGATTTTTCCAGAAGGTATGCACACGGGAAGTGAGAAAATCTGACCTCCGGGAAATGCAACAAGACATCGTTCATATCATGTGTAAATTTGAGATGATATTTCCTCCAAATTTTTTCGACATCATGCCTCACCTCATGATCCATCTTCCTCGGCAGTTGTTGCTTACCGGTCCTGTGCACTTCACTTGGATGTATCCGATGGAAAGGTACGTATTTTACACCTTATGTTAATTTCCTCATCAATATATGTGATATAGTGTTAATGTATTATCATAACACTTTAAAAACTTGATTTATAGGCAACTTGGACAATACGGTGGTTTTGTCCAAAACAGATCCGCACCTGAAGGATGTATAGCTGAAGCATATATTGCGCACGAGTGCGTCACCTACATGAAGCTGTATTTCGGAGCGTTACAGGAAAGCATACAGGAAGATGTACCGTCACAGTTCAATCTTTCCATACTCTCCGACGATGTTGTACTCGGTGGAAACATGCCAGATTCCTACAAGTTGAAAGATTATGAGGTAGCCATTGCACATTGGTGGGTACTAATCAACTGTCCAGAAGTTCAGTTTTGGAAGGACATACATCTACGCTGTGAAGGAGTAGCAGGTGATCGCGATTACCACAACCAGACATTCGCAGAGTATTTCGGCCGCTGGGTACGTACCTTTAACACTATTCTATACGTGTTCATATATTATTGTGTATATTTATTCATATTTATAGTTGATTCTGATGGTTGCAGATGGACCTTATTGCAAATGATAATCACCCAAACTGGTCGCACGAACTCAGACTTTTAGCGAGGAGGCCGGTCTATTCAAAAGTTTATGCGACTTGCAAGGTGAATGGTGTGTTATTTCGATGTGAAGACAGAGACCTCAGACTGAAAACACAAAATTCAGGGGTTATGGCACATGGTGGGGATGGTGGAGTTGACTATTACGGTGTTCTCCATTCAGTTGTGGAACTGCATTACGGAGAAGGCATGAAAGTGCACCTTTTCAAGTGTAGATGGTTTGACACACGGCCGCAGAGCATGAAAACCGATCAATACGGCGTAAGTTCAGTGAACACTAGTACATCATGGTATGAGGACGACCCTTTCGTTTTAGCCACATGGGTGAAACAAGTGTTTTATCTTGATGATCTCGCCAAGGGTGACCCGTGGAAAGTAGTCAACACTATCCACCATCGCAACATTTACCGGGCGTCTACACTTGGAATGGCTGAAGAGAACGAGGAAGGGGGCACCGCGTATCAAGAGCCCAACTCAAACGGTATTCCTGACTCCTCTTTTATTCGCCTAGACACGCCGGTGCGAATTCGACGTGAAGAGCCACTGCTTGTTGATGTTGATCCAACTGAAGAAACTAACGAGGACTCTAGTGGTGAGGAAAGACATAGATTACCCCTATCGAGCAATTCAGAAACCGAAGAAGACTCATCCGATGATTCCGATTACAATCCGACGGATTAAGTAATTTAAATGATGTAATCCTTTGATTTGCAATCAACTCATTTCTAATGAACGGGCGTGGGGATGAGCCTCCCAGCTAGGCTGGGTTCCAAACCCCTTAAAAAAAATTTGAAATATGTTGACTGTTGGGTTTCTGGTTTTTTATGTTCAATTTTGGTTATATGTGAACAGGACATCGAAATAGGAGAGGTGTAAAACCACTGATTTTTTTGGTTTTTTTTTCTGAGAATAGCTGAAGAAAAATGCATTATTTTGTTGGCTATAGCAACAATGGCCGACGAATAATGAATTATTTCGTCGGCCATAAGTTTTTTAAAAATAATTATTTTACGAACAATGGCCGACGAAAATTTCATTATTTCGTCGGCCATAAGTTTTTTTTAAAAATAAATATTTTATTTTTTACCGAAAACGACAAAAGAATAGCCGACGAATACTAGGTTTTATTTCGTCGGCTATGATTTAAAAAAAAAACAAAAAATGAGCAGCTTCCATTTTGTATCACTGTCGTCAAACCGTTGCTTCATCCTTCAAATGCAAATGTGTCGTGAAATAAGATATGACCGAAATATTGAAATACATCTACGGTTGAAAAATGAGAATATTCCGACAAAATCTGTGTGCCGAATGTTGCGGTTAGCTGTTTTTTACTTCCGGTTTCCTATGTGTAGCATGACGGTCGGTAAATCTTTTGAGGAAAATTTTTATACGATTAGTTGCGTCTCATCGATCTGAAACTATTCTCTGTTGAAGATCAGACCAAAAAACGTCATTTAGACGGGCCAATTTCCGTTTTAAAGCGTTTAGAGGTTTGACTTTGTAGTTTGACCGTCCCGATCGAGCCTTTAACGTTGTCAGATGTAGTTGGATTTTTTTTCATACATGTAGTTAATCTTAACGGTGATATCTGACGGTTGGAATAGATTTTCCAAACTTTTAGATTCAAAGTCGGAACATATGCACTAATGTTCCTTAACTTGTTTACTAAGTGTTTAAATGAATGTATAGTTTCAAATAGTTACTAGACGTAGACTCTTCAAATGCAAATGTGTTGTGAAATAAGATATGACCGAAATATTGAAAAACGTCTACGGTTGAAAAATGAGCAGATTCCGACAAAATCTGTGTGCGGAATGTTGCGGTTAACTGTTTTTTACTCCCGTTTTCCTATGGGTAGCATGACGGTCGGTAAATATTTTGAGGAAAATTTTTATGCGATTAGTCGCGTCTCATCGATTTGAAACTATTCTCTGTTGAAGATAAGGCCAAAAAAGGTCATTTAGACGGCCCAATTTTCGTTTTAATTTATAGGGTTTAGAGGTTTGACCTTGTAGTTTGACCAAAGGTTTAGCCGACGAAATCAAATATTTCGTCGGCTAAACTCTTGCCATCCGCTTAGTGTCAGCCGTTGGATGGCTCAGATCGAACGGCTGTGATTTTCCAAAGTATAGCCGACGAAATATTTAATTTCGTCGGCTAAACTCTAGTGATCCGCGCCTTTTCATTGTTTGCCGTTGGATGGGGGAGATCGGACGGTTGCTGAGCGCCTAAACTATGGCCGACGAAATTTTTTTAACATTTCGTCGGCTATACTTAAGTATAGCCGACGAAATTTTTTTAATTCGTCGGCTATACTATCGGGTATAAGTTTGTTGTAGCCGAACCCTAGCCTCCATTTGCTGCATTTTTCCAATCTTCCTCTTCGACGTGCAATCCGGCCCTCCTCCCTCTATCTCCTCCACGTCGGCAGCCCCGGCCCGACCTCCTCCCTCTTCCTCCCTCCACGTCGGCAGCCCCGGCACCTCCTGCCTCCCTCCTCCTCCATTTTTTTCCGGCCGTCTCCCTCCTCCGTTTCCGGTGCCGACCAAAGGCCTCCTCCTCCCTCCTCCAGCCGGCCTCCTTCTCCTCTGCCCGAATCAAGCAATGTAAGGAATTTTTTTTTTTTTTTCATTTATGTTAATTAATTGTTAATTTAGTTATAATTGTTAATTTATGTTAATTTATGTATTTATGTTAATTTAGGTATAATTTATGTATTTATGTTAATTTAGGTAAATTTTAGGTATTTATGTTAATTTATGTATAATTTAGGTATTTATGTTAATTTAGGTATAATTTTCGTATTTATGTTAATTTAGGTAAATTTTAGGTATTTATGTTAATTTATGTATAATTTAGGTATTTATGTTAATTTAGGTATAATTTTGGTATTTATGTTAATTTAGGTAAATTTTAGGTATTTATGTTAATTTATTTATAATTTAGGTATTTATGTTAATTTAGGTATAATTTAGGTATTTATGTTAATTTAGGTAAATTTTAGGTATTTATGTTAATTTAGATAAATTTTAGGTATTTATGTTAATTTAGGTAATTGTTTCCAAATTTATTTTAATTATATAATTTATACGTATAATTTAATTGTTGTTCAAGGAAGGTTAATACCGTAACTTCCGTTGTGTGTCTTGACCTAATTAGACTAGAATAGTAGTTACCTTAGTAGATAGGGAATCCCTGATTACTTGGGATACTTGATGTAATGCCTATATAAAGGCCTCCTTATCTATCAATAAAGTAACGCTTTGCATCTATATTGTTTCTCCTACAACACGTTATCAGCACGTAGTTTCTAACCCTGTGCTTGATAGCAAAAACCCTAGCTTTTTGCCGAAAAAAAAAAAAAAAAAAATTTCAGCAACCCTAGCTTTTCTGCCGGCAACTGCTTGTCGGCAAAGAAGGCCCTCCCCAGAAATCACTTTCTGCCGGCAACCCCTTCGTCGGAAGAAAGAAAACAATCCCAGGGCACCAGGTTCTACCGACAACTCTTTGTCGGAAAAGCTAAGAAGCCCCCAGGAACTTTTTGCCGACAACCAATTCGTCGGTACATCATATACTATTGAACTGCCGACGACATCTTTGTCGGCAGAGGCTGAAGAAGCTCAGGGCACCCAGTAATTTGCTCTGGGCACCCTCCGATGGTTCGACGGCGTCCTCTCTCATCGCCTCCCCGCCGCGATGCAATCCAGAGACGACGCCTGCTCGGTCGACGCCTCAGCCCGAAGCCGCTCCAATCCGGCGGCCCACCTCGATGCTTCGACGAAGCCCTAGCGCGCTCCAACCTAGTCGTCGCAGCCTCTGACGTCGCCGCCTCTGTCGACGCAGCCCAAACGACGTCGATGCCCGGATTTGCACGCCTGTACGCAGCTTAGCGCCGCCGACCCAGTCCTGCTGCCCCGATTCGTCACCGTTTCAGTCAGATCCGGATCTCCAGATCTCGACCCGGACCCTTGGGCCTGACCCGACCCGTGTCCAACCCGACCCGATTCGGCTGTTAAACGAATTCTACTGTGCAAGGGGCAAAACGGTAATTGTACTTACCTCAGTTAAACAGTTTTTACCCTACGGGTTAAAAACAGTTACTGCAGTAATTCTTTTTATTAGTTTTACTGCTCCATATATGGTGAATATGACTAACCATATGTTTTTCTTTTCCATGAAACTTATTGCACGACGCATCGCGATGTAATTGCGAGGATTATTTCGTTGCACGTACATGGAAGAGCATCTTAATTTGCACAAGGATCAGAACCGAGTCCTTCAGCGCAATTTTTAAACGCAGTTCATTTGGCGAACTAGCATGTATGATTTAATAAAAGTTCCCGTTCTTTCGCAATTTCAATTACTTGAACTTGTGTATATGTGTTGGAACTTGTGTGTTTTTCAGGACGATACAAAGGGGCCCCACCCACCCCTGCGTATCACAGTATTTATGGGGTAACTGTGATGTTACCGTCCAAAGTTGTGCTTGTGGCTGTGATGTCACTGTGAACCACAACTCTTCGTGAATATTTAATCACGATTCCGACATAATATTGTCGATGCTTGTGACGATCCTAAGGGAGTCACAAAGGGGACAAACTCATGATGTGTGACGGAAATTGTCACTGTAACATCGATATGTGACGGAAATTGTCACAACCAATTGAATTGAGTAACCAGAATCTTGGTCTCGACCATTCAATTCCTTCCCTCTTGTTCTTTTGATATAAAGAAACAATTGACCATAAAATGCGCCTAGAGAATGGCCATTGAAAAAAGAGAGAATCATGTCATGGATATGGTTCTATCGGTTCACTAATTGCAAAATTGCAATCATATGGTCAATGTATACAAGAGATACATGGAAGAAGATGAGAGTATATCCTCATGATTACGGATTTCAACAGCAAAAGATAATTTGCAATAAATATGAAGCATATGACTTCAATTTCATAGTCAAAGTGACTACAAATCCGTTGATTTTGTGCAGGCATAGACCTCACATGTGTGACTAATGCTACTTAGTCGATACACTCTTTATGGTCAAGATCTCGATATAACCGTTGGCATTTTGATGCATATATGGTTCGATTCCCTAAAAAAAAGCTATATGTGAATGCAATGAATCGCATTACACATTTACATGGCATGTTGATTGAGTTCACCAACCTAATTGGTGATGTTAACTCGAAAAATCACAAGAGACAAAATGAGTGACTCGCGAGAAATTGCGATCCGCCAACTTGGCCGTGATCCGCCAACTCTGCGATCCGCCAACTTGGCCGCGATCCGCCAGGCATCGCTCGCCATGGCCATCCGCCAACTTGGCTGCGATCCGCCAGGCCTCGCTCGCCATGGCCATCCGCCAACTTGGCCGCGATCCGCCAGGCCTCGCTCGCCATGGCCATCCGCCAACTTGGCTGCGATCCGCCAGGCCTCGCTCGCCATGGCCATCCGCCAACTTGGTCGCGATCCGCCAGGCCTCGCTCGCCATGGCCATCCGCCAACTTGGCCGCGATCCGCCAGGCCTCGCTCGCCATGGCCATCCGCCAACTTGGTCGCGATCCGCCAGGCCTCGCTCGCCATGGCCATCCGCCAACTTGGCCGCGATCCGCCAGGCCTCGCTCGCCATGGCCATCCGCCAACTTGGTCGCGATCCGCCAGGCCTCGCTCGCCATGGCCATCCGCCAACTTGGCTGCGATTCGCCAGGCCTCACTTGCCATGGCCACTCGCCAGCTTGGCTGCGATTCGCCAGGCCTCACTCGTCAAGAAACAAATTGACATGCTTGCGTACATAAGCGGATGCATGCGCATTGCCCGGCCTCGGCCTCGGCACTCTTGCGCCCACCAAAGCCCGCCTTGCCTAGCCTCGGTTTCGGCCTTGGCTTAGCTTACGCGTTGCTTGGACTACAGCTCCGCCACAACCACATGCTGCCGCCCCCTCGGTCTCCGGACCTTGGCACGCACACGGCCCGCCTAGCAGCGCCCCGGCCTCGGCCTCGGCGTTGGCCTGAACACGGCCCGGCCAGCAGCCATCTCGGCCTTATAAGCCCATGCACTCACTCCGGCACGTCTTGGCTTCGGCCTCGGCATGCCTTTGGCTCTTTAGCATGGCATCGGCCTCGTCAGGTCCTTGTTTTATGCCTCGGTAAGCCTTCGCTTCGGCCTAGGCTATCCATCGGCAACTCGCATGACCTTGACTCCAACATCAAGCCTCGGCCCCAAAAGCCTTTGCTTTTGCCTCGACACGCCTTGGTTTCGGCCTTGGCATGCCTTGACATTTGCTCGGCCTCGGCCTGCCCGTGCACCACCTCGGCTTCGGCCTTGGCTAGCCTAGCACGCGCCTATGCTTGACCATGGCCCTTCCTTGCCTTGTTTCGGCTTGGCTCCCATTCTAGCTTGGCTTCGGCCTCGGATAGCTAGCTCATGGCCTCGGTCCTGGATACTTGGTTTAGACATTTATGTCTCTATAGTATCGATGTTGGCTCATTCTGGTTGTTTTCCGGCTCTATTTTTGAGCGTTAACGGATGTATCTAGTACGCCTTTAAGCATGCCTATGTTTTATCTTGTGATACTACACGCCATGTTGCACACTCTATAGGAATTGAGTATATATTCCGGCTTATATGTCTTGGCATAAAACCCTTGTCTCTACACTCTTATGAATGTATCATAGAGACATTGAGTGTGTAGCTAATCTACATCGAACCTTGCTCACCACTTAAAGATATTGGTGCCAACGTTTATCACCTTGAAACTCATTGTGAAAATTGAATTGATTTCTTATGTATCGCTTCTAATGAATGCGCACAACTTATGAGTCAATATTGTGAATGTATTTCACGTATACTATGATTCGGATTCTTTGAATCGACGACTCATGTAGACTCTTCCATACATAGTCCGGAATTTTGGACATGTTTTGATGATCCATATATGCAAGAAAGCTATGGACATCGTTTCTTTTGAGCAAAGAAGCTATTGGGATCAAAGATTACCAAAAGAATTTGGTAGCGTCATGAGCAATGCTCAAGGCTCAAGGATGACATTAACGTCACCCAAGTCTTCCTCCAAGTCAATGGAAGCACCATCTATGCATTTAAACGTGCATATGATCCCCCCTTATAATCCTTCATTAGCTATGCTCAACATATGGAAGCTTAATCTTTAGCAAAGTTTTGGAGTAACGCCCTCCTACGCTAAAGGCAATGATACATAAGATGATGGCTTTGATGCCTTCTCATAGTTCAATTTGAGATACAATGATACTATGGTGATATACCTCATGGTTAAACTCAAGCCATAACACTTAGATGTTATGAAGCACCTTCACAATGATAGAAAAGTAGCAAAAACCTAAAATTTCTGGTTTTTTAGCTCGCGGACTCGTCATTGTGAGGACCGGTTTACCTACTTTTAGGCCGGTTCTTGAGGTGAAATTTGGTCCACCGATTCCTAACATCCATGGCTACCTGCTCATAAAATTTCAGAGCCATTGGACACCTGGAAGGTGATGAACCACTCGACACAAACGTTCACTGACCTCCGGCGACTATTCCGACCGGTTCGGTATGTTTCCGACCGGTTCCGGCAATGAGGCCGGCGGCGTTGGAATCCTAACACATGTGCCTACCTACTGTTAAAATTTGGTGGTATTTGGTGTTCCGGAACATAGTGAAACGTTTCAGGAAGCATACATGCATGTTACATTTTGTAACGGAATGCATCTTGTTAACGTATAAGTGTTAACGATCAATACCCTATACCGTCCACATACTTTATGTGCCATATTGCGCTACCACAAGCGCTCAATGATGGGTTATTTGATTATGAATAACGTCTTTGAATAAGACGTCAGCTTCCACCTATAGTCCGCTATATATAAACCTTAACAGGCGATCTCGTTTATGTCATTTTTTTTGATGAGCCAGTCTCCCCGTCGTTAGGGGGAGAGAAGAACAAGTTTGTTCAAGTAGAACGACTTGGCATTGCCGTGGTTTGTCCCCACTGTGCCTCATCATGTTCCCAAAGTCCCATAAATCAAAGTGACGAGATTTGATATACATGCTGCAAAGAGCAAACTATTGGTCTTTCAAGGAAAAGATCGGAATAGTACTCTTGTATCAACATGCCTGTAAGGATTGATGTCCAAATCAATGGACATATTGTCATTCATAAATGGTGACATGGTGACTCCACAAAAGTGGTAGCTGGTGTCACTAGGCCGTGACTCTCACAAGAAGTGTAGAGAGGGCACTTTGTTCGATATACACTCGCCGAATGCGAGTATGGCACAACTTGATCCTCGGATCAATGACAACTCATTCGTCTCATGGATTTTCTGGATTAAGGTTATTATTGGGGGACGCCTCAATGAGAAGCCAATCCATATAGAGATCTCTACAAATGCGAATTACACTAGTGTACATGAGTACGTGGTCTATGAGTTAGATATCGAATACACTCACTTCGTTGAAGCAAATACCAACGTTGTGAATTGGCCTACACGGAAAGATATGCGATCCAGTTTATACAAAGAGATAGGTCCTTGGTCAGGTGATGCCGACACCGCAAGTGTAAACCCTATCGATAATCTTTGATTGAAAGCGTAGTGAGAAAAAGAGCCTAGACTCACCTTGTGGCGCAAGGTCTCTCACAAACGCCCTGGAATCGACTACGATGACATATGCTCTCGTAATGGAGTCATATCACACTCCACTACCTTGTCAGTTAGGTAGTTCCGAAAAACTGATCATGCAGCTTGTATCATCTCTATTGGGACTAAGTAAAGAGATGTACATAAATATCATGAACGGATCAGTTTTCACCCAAGTCAAGTAAGCAAAAACCTCGAAGTGCGTATGCTATCAGATTAGGATGTTCTCTATATGGGTTCAAATCTTCTGGTTGGATATTGTATAACGCGGTTGAGCAACTACTTGATTGGAGATGAAATGTAATGAATCATGCCTATTTGCGTGTAAACTACGGATGAATTGTGATTGAAGTATCACTAATCCGACGTTAAGAATGAAAAGATCTTGGGAATACTTGGTCTCAAATGTGAGAACCGTTAGTGATGAACTTGTTCATCTATCGGCTTATGGCAAACTAATGGACGTTAAACCAAAGCCTATATGTATCCCATGATTAGTCGATGTCTTGAGAAGACTCGTTTCGTCTATGTGACGAGAAGTCTTGGGAGATGAAACTCTCTATCTAAGTATCATGTGCGCAATCATGTGCTTGTCATAATATGCTCGACTCGACATCTCATTCGCTATAAACTTATAAAGCCAAAGTGATGGCTAGACGCGCCCACGCAATGCCATGGTATATGGCGGTACTTTCTTTTAAGAGAGAAAGGTTTAGGCTCATTCGATCCCATCATGAAAGACACATCAATAGGCAATTCCAGATTCTGCCTAGTTCTGTACGTCAACTTCCCCGTGACCTACATGACAACTCACTCATCGGAAAATGGTAAACTTAGTACCGTTGGAAAGCTCTATGTGTCTACTTTCCAGGGACACTAACCATTTGATCATAGCTATCATATTAAGTGAGTTATGGCTGTTTTAGCAAAGTAGGACGAATCTGTCCAGTAATTTGCAGATCAGTCACCTTCGACAGAGCTTTGTGATCAGCTCAGAACGAACCACGTTGTGTACTTTATACCACTGGAAAGATATGGGTGTCTAGTTTCCAGAACATTTTACGGTTCGTTCATACCTACTGTATCGAAGGAGTTATGACTATTTAAGTACACGAAGGTCATGCTGCGCGTGAATCTGATTTTCAACGCGAACTCTAGTTTTGAGTTGTTAAGCGACCTTCTTCCTTAAGACCAAGTAAAGCTAAGTGTAGCTGGTCTAATACAAGGATAATGTGGCCGTATTCAATGACTCGATCATTGGCCACACCTACTTTTGAAGCTTGTGAGGAGCGTTTGTATACGCCATTAATCTGAACTCCAAGATTGAGTTACCAATCAGGGGGAGTTGTCTTGTAGACATCAGGGGGAGTCTACCTCACATGTAATCTTCAATTGTAGTTGGTGCGTTGTGCTCTTTTCCCTTCGACCAAGCTTTTTATTTTTACCCAAGAGGTTTTGTTTTGCTTGGCAAGGTTTTAGCGAGGCAACATGTTATGCACCGTGTCACATTAGGTACGCGACACAAGGGGGAGTGTTCAAGGAAGGTTAATACCGTAACTTCCGTTGTGTGTCTTGACCTAATTAGACTAGAATAGTAGTTACCTTAGTAGATAGGGAATCCCTGATTACTTGGGATACTTGATGTAATGCCTATATAAAGGCCTCCTTATCTATCAATAAAGTAACGCTTTGCATCTATATTGTTTCTCCTACAACAATTGTATAATTTAGCTTAATTATATATATAGCTTAATTATATTTAATTAGAATTTGTTATTTAATATAATATAATTTAATATGTTAGTATATAAATTGTTATATTAAAATATGTTAGTATTATTGGTTATTATATTAATTAGAATTTTTTATTTAATATAATATAATTTAATATCAATTAATGTATTAATGTCTCGGGCTTTAGATGGCCGATGCATTAAGAAACCTATTCGGAGGCCGTCGTGGCAGCAGATCTAGAGGTTCTAGAAATTCCGGCGGTTCCGCAGACTCCGAGAGGACCGCTAGCCAGCCTGAGAGGACCACTAGCCAGCCGCGGAGGAGTGTAGATTCATCCCAGCCGCAGAGGACTGTGGATGCAGACCAGCCGCGACGGAGTGTGAGTGCTCGGCACTAGACCCTTCTCCAGGCGGGGCGGCCGTCGAGCACTTCACTTCCGCATGCCGGTCCCGCTGTGGCTCCGAGGTTTAGTCGGCAGCTGTTTCACGAGGAGATAGCTGCCGACGTTCCTCAGGTTCGTATGCCTGAGGTTCATCGGGAGCCGATGCCGAGTCCGACTCAGTCTGGTGCTGACTCGACTGAGGTTCCTACTCTCCCAAACCAGCTTTTCCTCCCGTACAACATTCCGGCGATACCGGAGGTCGACTATCAGGGTGTGCCCTTATGGCCGGATATGCCTCAGTACGTTAGTGCTGCGGAGGCATACCGGCAGCAGCCATTTGAGGACCCTGACCACCTTATTTCGGCGAGGAGAAAAGGGAAGTCGACAGACGAGTCATCCACTTCAGGTAACATTTGATTTTATTAATTAAATGTTTTATTAAAATTAACGCACTAATATTTAATTTTATTAACCAATCGTCGTTTTTGTGATAGAGACAGCCGTTAGCAGTTCACGGAGGAATACGAGAGGTGTCATCTGTTTTGACACGCTCAGGAAAACTGTTGAGCGCAGCGGCAGGATCCAGATCAACGAACCTCCTAATCAGGAGGTTCAGGGGAAGAAAAAACGCGACTACTCGGGTTGCGTGGGGTCAGTGATTAGGGACAGAGTCCCTATGTTGTGGACCCGGTGGGCTGATGTGCCCCAAGAGATCAAGAGAGAGGTGAACATTGCCGCGGCGGTGAGTAATTTAAAAAATTTAATTTATTTATCGTAATATTTAATAATTTTCGGTATTATTACAATTGTAAAACTAATAAAATATTATTTTTCAGACATTCTTCGAGATTGCCGAACACAGGCGGGATTGGGCGGACAACCAGCAGACCTTGAGGTACGTTTGTTTTTATGATATTATAATTATCTTATAATTATTAATATTTTATGATATTAATAATATTTCTAATGCACTTTTGTTTTTTTCGTAGGTTCAAAGAGTGGAAGAACGAGCTGCGTTCCCACTATCGCGATTACGACCACCTTGGTCGTATGGGCACTCCCAGGGAGTTCGTGTTCCGCGAGTACGAGTGGCGTTGGTTGAAGACAGTAGTCTTCAACAACCCAGTTATGCAGGTAAATACTAAACTTCAGTAAAAATGTTTATTTTGTTAATATTTTAATTATTAGTTTAATTATATTATAATTATTACATTAATATTTTCTGATGTATTTTTCTAATATTTTATTATTTGTTTGAAGGAACGGTCTCGGATAAACTCTGCGAACCGCCGCCGGAACACAACCCCCCATCATGCTGGTTCACGGCTGTTTGGACAGTATCAGGAGGAGGCGCTCAGAGATCATCCTGATAGCAACCCGTACGTGGAGACGTTCAAGATCGCTTATCCACAAGCGACAGAACAGCTCGTAAGTCGTATATTACAATTTTAAAATTTTAATTATTAATTTTACTTAATTATATATTTGTTATAATATTAATTTTTTTTTCCCGTCCACTTAGGAGAGGGTCAACCGGGCCGAAGAAGAGGTGCTCCAGCAAGTAGTTCGGGACACACAACCGAACATTTCAGAGGCAGATCTGGAAGAAGCCATGCGCCATGTCGACCGGTCCAGTGTCCAAACGGCAGCGAGGATCTTCGACGCAGCCTTCCCAAACCGGTCAAACAACTACTACTGCCGGGGTTTGGGAAGTGCTGGACTAGGGCTTCTGAAGACCACTAAGGGAGGTCAGAAGAAGGGAGGCGGGGAGAGCCAGCATATGAGGGGGGAAGTGCAGCGATTGGCCGCAGAATTGGCGACCTCGTCTCAGACAGTACAGGAGCTGCGCCGCAGCACACAGCAGTATCAGCAGGAGACGCGCCGCAGATCACAGCAGTATCAGTTGGATGTGGCCGGTTGGCATGCCGAATGCGAAAGAATTCGGCAACACAACTACGACGGCCAACAAAACTGGTGCTATGAGCTGTTCGCGGCACAACAACAAGGCCTTCCACCCCCGCCCCCGTTTCAGCGGTTAGCGGAACCTCCAATGCCTCAACCTCCCGTGTTCGGTCAGCAGGATGACGAGCCTGATGGAGAGCAGGATGCTGGGGATGACCTGCTAGACTTTAGTAGTTTAGGTGATGATTAGGGTTTAGGGTTTATGTATATTAGAACGAATTTAATAAAAATGGTATTTAGACGTGTTTCTTGTTGGTGCAAATGCATGGAATGTTTTTGTGATTTGCAGGTTGCTTGGAATGGTAATTTAGAAAATAATTTAATTTTTTTTTTCCCAAATGTAAGAAAAGCAGACGATTTTGAAATTATTTCGTCGGCTATAATAACTATAGCCGACGAATTTTACCAATTTTCGTCGGCTATAAGTTGTATAGCCGACGAAATTTGCATTATTTCGTCGGCTATAACTAATTAATGCCTATTAAATATTAATATATTTTGAGAAAATAGTCGACGAAAATTATGTATTTCGTCGGCTATTGTTAACAACATATAGCCGACGAACATTTATTAATTCGTCGGCTATATGTTGTTATCAATAGCCGACGAAATACATAATTTTCGTCGGCTATACTTAATGAATTTCGTCGGCCATACTCGAAAATACCCGACGAAGTTTGTCGGCAATTTGTCCCAGGTTTGGCCGACGAAAAATATTTTCGTCGGTAAAGTCGTCGGCCATACTCTACTATAGCTGACGAATTCTTTTTTTTCGTCGGCCATTAGTATAGCCGACGGGGTTGTTCCGACGACGTATAGCCGACGAAAATTTCGTCGGCAGATAGTATAGCCGACGAAATATAACCATAGCCGACGAAATTTTTTTCGTCGGCTATTCATCCTCATCTGGTAGTGTCATTGTCTCCAAGGACAGTTGAAGCATTAATCTGCTTCTAAAATTGGTTGAGGTCTGAGAGTATTCAGAACTTAGAATATCTTCCGACCATTGAAGACATCATGTTCTATGAACAAGCTGAAAGAGGTATATAGATTTATGAGTTCAATGCCTTTCTATCTTTAATTTTTTTAATAAATTAATTTATTTTGTGATTTTTTTTATCATTCGTAGATGCTCTAAAGGACACAGCTGATAGTCAACACGGGAAAACCAAACAGAAACAAGTCAAGAAAGGGAAGAAACTCAAAGGAGCAGATCAGGCAACAAAGCAAAAAGGAATTATTGAAGCAATGACAACCAATGTCAAGACTGGTATGAAATTGGATCATCTGCCACATCTTCAAAAAAGAAATGAAGACTGCTGCTGGGAGTGTTGGATCTTCAAAGAAGACAATAAAATGAATAGAGATTTCAAGGTCAGTTTCTTACTTTGTAAATGTTGGTGTATGTTATTTGTTTTACTGTTTTTTTTTAAACAACTTCATTACTTAAAACCTTAGTTACGTTGTTGCATTTTCAGACTTGCTGGTGAGGTGATGGAGTGATTGGGACTTGGGAGTTCGGAGCAGCATATGCATGTGGAGTTTATGATGCTTGGATGTTGGCCAGACTTTCTGTTGGCCTGTTGAACTTTGTTGTTGGTTAGGTTTTTTCACTTGTTTGAAGTTTGAACTTTGAATTTGTTGGCTTGTTGCTGTTGAATACTTGAATTTGCTGAATTGTTGTTGGACTTTATTTGCTGCCTGCTGGTATTATAGCTTATTTGTTGTTGGACTGTAATTGCAATTTTGGATTGGGTTTGAGACTTTAAGTTCAGTTGTTGGCTTATTTGCTTGTTGTATTCAATGTATTGTTGTGAATTTGTGATTTGATTTTGAGAAGTTGAGAAAGATGACAGATTTGTTAAGCGAACCCAGAAAGTTTGCAGGAATTTTTTAAATTTCAACTCATGAAGTTTCTGTAATAAGCAGCATGCATCTCATCATGTCCACTAATTGAACAAGAGGGGATACTCCGCAATCTTCATCCATGATTTGAGAGTTGTATCTCTGTAGTTAATTTTGTACAACGCGAGTCGAGTTATTGGAAAGGTCAGACTAGTAATGCCTTCATCCATAATACCGACTTTCTCTCGAGCTAATTTCCTCTCTTCTCCTGGAAGATTACCGCAAAGCAGGCTCAAGCGTGGCCTATGAACTGCAAAGCGAAACAGATAAGTTTTTATGTTTAGTTCTGAAACAATCTAGTATTTTCTGTCCAAATACTCAACCACAGATCCATAACAAGAGTTTGCTTCTAAGATATTAGAGCATCTTCAGCAATACTAGCTAGCCATATTTTAGTTAAATTTTAGCCAAAATAGCTAAAAAGTCATTTTGGTTAGTCACTTTAGAAATACGTATGTATCAGTTCTCTCTATATTAGCTTGATTTGAATTTAAAATATTTATTAAATGAATAAAAAGTGGTTTAAATGTATTTATAAATTATATATAATTACATATATATAATGAATGTATTAAATTTAAATGTTTTAACTTTTAGCTATCAGAGCAACTTCAGCAGACTGTCTATTATAACTCATTAGCTACTTTGGAGAATATATTTAGGTTTTTGTGAAAAATAGCAGTTATATCAGACTCTCTATTATAACTCTATGTTTACTTTTAGCTATCTCGTTAGCCAAATTTGGAGAGCGTGATAGCTAAAAGTTAAAACATTTAAATTTACTACATTTTTCTTATATGTAATTATATATAATTTATATATACATTTAAACCACTTTTTATTCATTTAATAAATATTTTAAATTCAAATCAAGCTAAAATAGAGAGAGAACTGATGCTGACGTATTTCAAAGAGCATCTTTAACAGACTCTCTATTTTGACTCTTTAGCTATTTTAGGGAGTCTGTTTAGTTTTTTTATCAAAATTAGGAGCTCCACCAGACTTCTAAGTGGCTAGCCATTTTTACTATTAGCTATCTCACTCCTAAATATAGAGAGCGACATGAGACTCTCTATAATTTAATACATTCTTTTTAGATGATTCTATATAATATATAACTGCATTTAAGGTAATTTTTTAAAAATTTAATTAGTAATATAAGTTCAAAATAGTTAAAATAGAGAGAACTGATACGGACATATTTCTAAACTAGCTAGCCAAAATGACATTTTAGCTATTTTGGTTAAAATTTAACAAAAAAATGGCTAACATTGCTAAAGTTGCTCTAAAGTGGCTAGCTAAAATGACTTTTTAGCTATTTTGGCTAAAATTTAACTAAAATATGGCTAGCATTGCTGGAGATGCTCTCACGCTCTCCAAATTTAGCTAGCGAGATAGCTAAAAGTTAACATAGAGTTAAAATAGAGAGTCTGAGAGCATCTTTAACAGACTCTCTATTTTGACTCTTTAGCTATTTTAGGGAGTCTGCTTAGTTTTTTTATCAAAATTGGGAGCTCCACCAGACTCCTAAGTGGCTAGCCATTTTAACTCTTAGTTATTTCGCTCCTAAATATAGAGAGCGAGATGAGGGTTTCTATAATTTAATACATTCCTTTTAGATGATTCTATGTAATATATAACTGCATTTAAGGTAATTTTTTTTTAAAATTAATTAGTAATATAAGTTCAAAGTAGTTAAAATAAAAAGAACTGATACGGACATATTTCTAAACTAGCTAGCCAAAATGATATTTTAGCTATTTTGGTTAAAATTTGACAAAAAAAAGGCTAGCATTGCTAAAGTTGCTCTGCTATAGTTGTTACTTTTCGCAAAAAACTAAATATGCTATCCAAAATACCTAAGTTATAATAGAGTCTGCTGAAAATGCCCTTATACATCAACTTTGTTTGGCTAGTTAACCTGGTTTTTACTTCATGGCAACTAAAATAAATATGAAAAAATTATGCTCCTTTGTTGATTTAGTTTTCTCCTAATTAATAACAGATAGATGAAGAAAAACTATTCATTCTAGTTTTAGTTTCACTGTGTTCATCATTTTCTTTTCATCATGGATCTCTAGTTCTTTAATCATTAA
Source organism: Potentilla sterilis (assembly GCA_963682095.1). Classification (NCBI taxonomy): domain Eukaryota; kingdom Viridiplantae; phylum Streptophyta; class Magnoliopsida; order Rosales; family Rosaceae; genus Potentilla; species Potentilla sterilis. The sequence goes on along the minus strand of OY821755.1, from coordinate 50,968,348 downwards.
AGCCAACAAAGAAACATGTAGAAATATTAACCGAAATATTTATGTACAATGTAAAGAAGTACTAGTTACCTGCGTGGAAATCAAAATGTCTACCGCACTTTGTAGTTGCATCTTGTAACTGCAAAAAAGAAAAGAAAAAATTGCTTCAAATGATTTGAAAAAATTGGCGATAGTTTTAGGCGTACAGATCAATGGATCATAAATTAATGACCAAATAAGAATAAGACTAATTCTACTATTAGAACAGGGACATTGTAGAACAGATGAGTTATACAAGAATTCCTTCAAGGTTTTGCGTCTTAATTAGTAGCTAGCTGATTTTTCGAGAAGTTTGCCTAGAAGTTTGAAAATAACATACCTCTGGAGAAACCTCAAAAGATGAATCAATGAGGAGGGAAACACACTGGTAATAGAACTTCCTAGTAACCACCTGATCAACTTTAGCCTTGTAGGAGTAAACAATTTGAGACTGAAGAGATCTAAACTTGCTCAGCACTTCCCCATGCGTAATACGAATGGATCCTACAACGGGGATGTGAGGCTCTATCTCCGGTCCACCAAACTCTGCCCGGAGGCCGTCCATTACATTTTTGATTCTCAGAGACACATCTTTTGGTGGGATTGCCCATACTGAATGCATGTATCGTTCGTTGTCTGCAATCGGATGACTAATTTGAGAACACTTCACAAGAGAAAATTCAGCCTGCAAAATAGCGCGCATGAAGCATCTATAATTTTAGCTAATTAAGGCATTTGAAACAAATTAAAACTGTTGGAATCCATGTTAGAATTCACAATACTTCTACTTTCGCACTGGCGAGTGTGATCAGAAACCAATTCGACGTGGCGAGTGGCGACCAATTACTCGTGGCGAGTGAAGTATATTACACTGTTCACTTGGTGAATAGTGTTTGAAGAAGAGTAGATGAACTGAACTTATGCAGTATTTTTTTATCTAAAATTCTTCTTTTGATTACAATGAAAACACTTTCCTTTTATGGGGATACAAAGTAACCTACAAAATATCTAAGCTAGATTAGCTAGAGATCAACTTGACAAATTATAGTAATATGATACTACAAATATCTAGCTGAAAAATCTCAGTGGAATGAACAGTGAAGCATCTGCTGGAAAGCATATTAGCTTTTCAGGCAGATTCCTAATCTTCTCAGGAAAGCATTAACTTCAACACTCCCCCTTAATGCTTTGCCTTATCATTCCGAGCAGGCCTCTGAGGTATTCCAACCTATCTCTGCCGAGTGCCTTGGTGAAGATATCAGCAACTTGGTCATCTGTATTGCAGTACACCAATTCGATCTCATTCTCTTCTACTGCATCCCTGATGTAATGAAACTTCAAGGTGATGTGCTTGGCCATACTGTGATAGACAGAGTTCTTGCTCATTGCTATTGCAGACTTGTTATCACTGAGAATAGTGGTTGTTGTTCTGTTTTTCTCACCAAAGTCTTCTATGACTCTCCTTAGCCATATTGCTTGTGAAGTGGCGATTGAAGCTGCGACATACTCAGCATCAGCTGTGGACAATGCCACTGATTTCTGCTTCTTTGAAGCCAAGGAGAACACTCATGTTCCTAGTGTGAAGGTGTATCCAGATGTGCTCTTCAAGTCATCTACACTACCTCCTCAGTCACTGTCACAGAACCCAAAGATTTTTGGTTCTACATTCCTCTCATACAGGATTCCAAAGTTCATTGTTCCTTGAATGTATCTCAGGATTCTCTTTGCAGCTCCATAGTGTATCTTGGTGGAGTTGTGCATAAATCTGGACATCAAGCTTGCTGCATACATAATATTTGGTCTTGTTGCAGTCAAGTATAATAAGCTTCCCACTAAGCTTCTGTAATAAGTTCTCATCAGCAGAACCACTTCCATCTTCCTTGGAGAATTTCTCACTGACCACTAGAGGAATTGCAACTGGATTGCAACCTAGCATTTTGAACTTCTCTAGTATAGTCTTTGCATATTTCTTCTGGGTAATGAAGATTCCCTCCACTGCTTGAATTATTTCAATTCCCAGAAAGTAATGCAGGATTCCCAAATCACTCATTTCATATTTCATCATCATATCAGACTTGAAATTTGAAATCATTTTTTCACAGCTTCCAGTAAATACCAAATCATCAACATATAAGGAGACAATAAGAATACTTGATTTACCTTCACTCTTTGTGTAAAGGGCAGGTTCGTTTTCACTCATTTGAAAACCCGTTTCTGTGAAATAGGAATCGATCTCACCATACCAAGCTCTTGGGGCTTGTTTCAAGCCATATAGAGCTTTCTTCAGCTTGTAAACTTTCTGCTCTTTGTCGTTGATGATGAAACCTTGTGGTTGTTCCACAAACACTTCTTCTTTCAGCACTCCATTTAGAAATGCCGATTTGACATCAAGTTGGTGTAGATACCAACCCTTTTGTGCAGCAATGGAAATCAGACCTCTTAGCAGCGTGAATGATAAGTTCAGAAACTTAAAAAAGGGAACGGTATCATTATGTTTCTGGTAGATGCTTAGAAAGTGAACCATATTTTGAGGTTTCTGAAAGACCGTACCAGCTACAATTTTCTTGAGATGTGCTTCTCTAGGCAGATATGATTGGCCATCGTATCAATAATGTTATTTACAATGTTAAACCTGCCTATTCGACACTCATAGGGCTTAAACGTTAGACTAGACTCTGTGGGGCACCCACAGAGATGCACCCTTCCAAAAATAGACGTATGCCACTTAAAGTGCCACGCACACGGTATTCTTTAGTAAAAGGAGAAAGAATAGTTCGCTATCTGCTCAACGCATGGCTCCGTACCTTTCACTCAACCTGCCTGCTTCGTTTTATAACTGTACGTCAGACTAGCCAAATTTGTCTACGTTGATGTGGGATAGGTACTGTGTACCACGCATTACTAAGTTTCAGCTCAGTGCTCAACTTACTAAATTGGTTACCTATTTCTCTTGCAATTGTTTATCTCATCCACCAATTCACTTCCAATTAATCAGGACTGGATAGAAAGAGATACAAAAACAAGATAGAAAGACCAGTAGGTAACTTGAACAGAAATACAATGCGACGCGAATTCCACCACTTGTAATCCCACAATTGTTTTTCGGAAAAATTTCACACACAGTACCTGAACTTAGGTGGTCAGGTCAGTTTGATACCTCAACTTTTTTTCGTACGATAAACATACTCCAACTTATTTATCCGTACCGAATGTGTACCCACGTCACTGTTTTGATGACGTGGCCTTAGGTGGTCAGGTCAGTTTGATACCTGAACTTAGGTGGTCAGGTCAGTTTGATACCTAAACTTAGGTGGTCAGGTCAGCTTGATACAAAAACAGAGGTGCCACGTCATCAAAACAGTGACGTGGGTACACATTTGGTACGGATAAATAAGTTGGAGTATGTTTATCGTACGAAAAAAAGTTGAGGTATCAAACTGACCTGACCACCTAAGTTCAGGTACTGTGTGTGAATTTTCCTACATAACAGAAAAGCCTGAAAAAACAGATTGGACAGCAGCAGTAAGTGTGACAGTGTGTCGGCTGACTTGGCTCAAGCCAGGTTCTCCAAAGAATGCAACATATCCCCATTCCTTCAAGGTCCTCTCTTTGCCAGTGTTAGTATGGGTCACCATCACCACATCAATCTTACATCGGTTAGCTGGTCTTTGATCTCATCTTCTTCAATCCTCAGGAGCTGCTTCCTTCCTAACATTTTTTTTCAGTATATACACGTACGGATGCACTCTTCATTGAGTCTCTTACATATTCTTCACTTGTTCTTCCATATTTTCTTTTTCTGTGCTGTAATTCTGAGATAAAAAAGTAGACAGATAAATGAATGTATAACAATCATTCGAATTAGCTAGAGGGAAATTTTATCTAGAATTGTAGGGCTTTACCCCGAAGGGAGCCCTTCCAGAAATTCTCGAGGGCACAAGGCTGAACCCAGGCCCAGGAGGGGGTTTGGAAATAGTTTTCAACCAGCAATAGACGCGCCTCGGTTAGAACCTCATTAGCTGCGTCATTGCCCCAAGCGCAAAGATGATTTGTTCTATCGGTTACATCTCCTTTTACAGATTGCAAAACCAACCCAGCCTTCTCTATTTCCGGTGTGGGCCGGTGTCCAATTGTAATAGAACATCAGAAAAGGGAATCTACAGAGACACCATTGCTTTTGGATAAAGAAGGCACTAGGGAGAGTATAATCGAAATCGAACTTCTCTCTGAGAGCTAAAGCCTACATAAAAAGTTAGAATTCTGCCCACTCTATAGACCGAAACTGCGTGCAATGTCCGAGTTTCTTGTGTGGATCATAATTAGTGTCACTAGTATGCTCGATCACAAGGAACTGCTGACCGGCGTGCACAACAATAATGTTGCTGCAGACTTGTTGCTCGCAGGTTTGAGTACTGCTGTTTCTTCATGTAAATATCACTCAACCTCTAATAGTTAAACCCAAAATAGAAGTCCTTGCAAACAATATTACTGTGATATATAAATGCGCTAAAATCTTGAAATATTGGTAGGTGATCGTGATTTTTACCATGAAAATGTCCTCAAACACCAAATTTCAAATTAGAAGCTTTGCTATCCATGTACCAAACCATGTCCCTAATCGGTTACCAATTGTGCATCTGATATATAGTCATCGGGAGCAGCCCTAGACTAGGGTGACCAACTTGAAGTGAAATGTTCATCACCCCAAAGATCATTGACGAAGAAATTTTAAGGTACTTCTGATATGAGAGCATAATACTCATCCTCTTCTATCGTTGCTAAACCTAATAGTTCCAGTGCCAGAAATTGTGCATCTGATATATAGTCATCTGGAGCAGCCCTAGACTAAAGTCACCAACTTGAAGTGAAATGTTCATCACCCCAAAGCTCATTGATGAAGAAATTTTAGGGTACTTCTGATATGAGAGCATAATACGTACTCATCCTCTTTGGCTCTTCTATCATTGCTAAACCTAATAGTTCCAGTGCCAGAAGCACACACATCTTCACAAGTTCTTAGAAAATATCCAATGACTTGATTATAACTAGTATCAACACCCGAAAGCAGTCTCTTATGGAAGTCGCCTATATGCATATTACTGATATTAGTAAGTCCTTATCATCCTCTAGAGGATAGATAGATGCATAGCTTGAAACTTGAAAAAGCATCACTAAACATTCTATATGAAGTACTTGATTACCAAATTCATAAAACTATTTTGTTCCAAGTATTTGCAACTGATTTGACCTTCTTGAAAATTCACATGAATTTAAACGTTTCAATAGCCGACCCTATGGCTTATCCAAGAGTAGGAACAGAAGTAAATATAAAAGTACTTCCTCAGCTTCAACTTTTGGCTTCTCTTTAATTACAGCAAAAATAAGAAAATTTATATCTCACATAAACAGCAGAGCAGAATGAGTTACTGTACATTTCAATTGCTTCAAATTGCTTCAAATGTGAATTTCTAATACAAATGTGAAGCAGCAATATGAACTTGACCTGAAATGGAGAACAAATTAGCCAGCCATATTGTAGTCCGGCTTTGGAAGAACCTGATTTGTTTCTTTCATAAAATTGTATATCAAATATCAATACGACAAGAATGGGACTGAAACAACCTACATACATATGATTGCAGGAACTTCTATCTTGTTTTACCAAACACGTATAAACTAATATTGTACACTCATCATGCACCATCAACATCACTGGCTACTTCTTTACTCTTTACTCTTTAGGAAGGAAGTTAAGAAGATGATTCTTCTACATTGTATAGCAGGTAGAGGCTTCCTTCCAGTAACGTTGATTTT